>MU159087.1:8891-58498 GCA_015888305.1 Antheraea pernyi | reverse complement strand
GAAGCTCTGAAAAGGAAAAAATGCCCCGATTTTGCAACATTCTTCATTGCTGCTCCGCTCCTATGTGTCTTAGCGTAATGATATATATAGCCTATAACCTTCCCTAATAAATGAGCTATATAACACTTAAAGAATTTTCCAAATCGGACCAGTAGTTCCTGAGTTTACCCCTTACAACGTTACAAAATCTACCTCTTTATAATATTACTAGCTGTTACCCGCGGCTCCGTACGCGCTTTTTAAAAAATGTATTAAAGAAATGGAAAATTGTGAGTGGGTGTGTACATTACAGAAAAGTTTTTTCAAAAACATTTGTAACTACGACACTCACGCCAACTGTAACATGTAACGTGTACATTAGATATATGAATACAAATAGTACATCGAGTGGACCTGCTTTATCTTGATTAATCGTGTACTGTATTTTCCTGATATCACCTTTCTAATGTACTTGTTTGTCAAAAAGTGTTTATACGTTACATTTTAGGTTTAACGTGTTTACCATCTGAGAACACATCGTAATTTAATTTTTTTTTTTTATGTTATAGGTGGCAAACGAACAGATGGGTCACCTGAAATTAAGTGATCACCACCGTCCATGGACACTAACAACACCAGAAGAGTCGCAAGTGCGTTGCTACCCTTTGGGGGAAGGGTTAGGGAAGGGAGAGGGAGAGGAGAGGGGAGGGTAGGTGGGCCTCCGGCGCTCTCACTGACCGAACGAAACGCAACAATGCAAGCACTGTTACTTTACGTCGGTTTTCTATGAGAGGGTGGTACTACCCCAGGCGAGCTGACCCAACCCTTCCCCCAAAGGGTAGCAACGCACTTGCGACTCTTCTGGTGTTGTTAGTGTCCATGGACGGTGGTGATCACTTAATTTCAGGTGACCCATCTGTTCGTTTGCCACCTATAACATAAAAAAAAAAAATTAAATTACGATGTGTTCTCAGATGGTAAACACGTTAAACCTAAAATGTAACGTATAAACACTTTTTGACAAACAAGTACATTAGAAAGGTGATATCAGGAAAATACAGTACACGATTAATCAAGATAAAGCAGGTAGTTTCTATGAAGCTACAAAAGCAATTTTTTTAGGTGGTAGAGCCACGTTGAAGCTATTACTAGTTTCGGCATGAATACGTCGGCTCGCGCGGGGTAGTACCACCCTCTCACAGAAAACCGACATGAAGTAACAGTACTTGCATTGTTGCGTTTCTTTCAGCCAGTGAGTGCGCCGGAGGCCCCTCTCCCCCTTACCCTCCAACACAGGCTGGTGGCGCACTTGCGTCTCCTCTGGTGTTAACTCCTTTGATCTTGCTAGTGTCTGTGGACGGTAGTGATCACTTAACATCAGGTGACCCAGGTGTTCGTTTGCCTCCTATGATATAAAAAAAAATCATTTCCACGAGAATAAAATCGCAGGTATCAACTAATTACGCTACTTAATAATCATGTTTCTCTATTTTAAGTGTATTATAAATGTCTATTATATAACCATATAGTTCTGTGGAGTATCATTCAAATAGTCCTGAGTTATTTTATCATAAATATTTGATTTATTGCCTTTTACAGTTCATTTCGCTTGAGAGCGTCTGCCTTATATTCATAAATTCGTTTCATCATACAAACTTAATTTACCCTACATCTATGATACGATCGTTTTTCCTTTGAAATATTTATGAAAAATACTTTTGATGTTTCTCCAAGGAATCTACTAACGGTCTCCTTCTTTCAAAATATTTATTATAAAGGAACTATTTATTAATTCTATATTGTAGTTATATTTTATGGCTGGAATATGTCACACACGCCCTGTTGATTCCAAAGTAAGAGTAGCTCGTTATACCTAGTCTTGTCATAAATACTGAAACAAAGAAAAATAAACATTTTCTATTGGAAATAACATTTATTACTTTTTCAGTGTGTTAGTATAATACATATATATAAAATAATTTAAAATATAAAAAGCTTATTCGAAGTGGTCTCCATTGGCTGCAATACAGTCCTTTAAACGTTGAGGCCAGTTATCAATAGAAGCACGTACTCTTTCCATGGGAAAATTCTTCACTGCCAATCGTACGGATTGTTTCAGGGACTCCAAATTATCATGGCGTTTAGAGTAAGCCGTACTCTCTAAAGTTGACCATAAATCATAATCCAGCGAATTAAGATCGGGACTAGACGACGGCCTGTCTTCATCTCAGATGAAGCCACATTCGTTTCCAACCAAGACTGCGTAGACCGAGCTACCCGGCACCCAGTCTTGCTGGAAGGACCATTCTTGGTCATTGAACATGATGTTGTTATAGGGCTTTGCTACCTTCTCAAGAATGGTTTCTTGATAAACTTGTGCCGATGTTTTGATACCTTTCTCACAAAATTGTGGCTCTGTCACTCGTTCATAGCTAATACCCCACCAAACCATCACTGAAGTCGGATGGTGCCCACCATTGCACTCTATTTTAAAATACGCAACATGATTCTAGGTACTATCTTCATCTCCCGAGATAAAATCTTTTGCTTTCGGACAGGATTTCTTCAAATTCTTTCCGTTACTACTTTGACCACCTTTTTCGTACGAACACTTTAATAGTCCGGTACGCAAATATTTTACTAATACCAAGCGTATGGAAAGTTTCAAATATTGCATTTGGTCCATACCTACTTTGTGTAATGCAATCACAGCGATCTCTTTATCACCCCACTCCATTTTAATATTGCAAAATATTATACAATGTATTGGCGCCAAAATGAGAAAATTCTATGAATAATCATATAAAAATGACAGATTCCAAATTCAAATGTAATATTTTGTTTATTTTTAATTGTAACAGTATTTATGGCCTCTGGCCATAAGTATAGTAATGAAACCGTTATTTTATACGTATATACGCACATAATATATATATACTGATATGTCATGCTCAACACACAAAATCCAGTCCTGTGTGGGTATCGAATCTGTGACATCATTGAAATTGCAATAACTTTTAACAGAGTAGACCGATTTTAATAACTTTTGATAGAGTGGACCGATTTTAATGAAACAAAGACTAAGTTACTCCCGAGGATATGCTTTATGATTTTATTGTGAACCCAGTACTATAGCAGTGATACGTGTACATATAAATAGATAGTCAGATAGACAGACAGACATTTCTAAAAATGATTGAGATGTATTCTATTACTTATTCTTAGACACGTGCAACAATTTTTTTCACGAAGATTGAAAAAGTCCAGACACGTTAGAACTTACAATTTTATTATATGTATAGAATAGATGAAGGTAGCTAATCAAGCGGTCTTAGAAAAAACCTTATTACAATGCTATGGTTCCATCACTATATTTTCGTTCATCAAAAGCTTTGACACATTTGCAAGGATTCGAATCTACGTCGATTTTAGCGGTGACCGAGGACGCTAACCACTGAACGATCAGTGTTTTAACTTCAACTCATGTAACGATGCAGAACTTTAACTTCTAAATCGATATTTGAACATGGAGAATATTTACACAATATTCAATTTGTCCAATATTAACAAATTAATGGAATAAAAAAGTCGGGCAGTCATAAGGACTGCCGACAGAAGTGAAAACTCAAACGGAATCTAAGCTGATTCTTCTTCTTTTGATTTTTTAAATTATTATCATTAGTCCCTCTTTAACATTCTGTTGGCATTCTGAATACTTTTTTATACAGTTTATTAAATAAGTTATTAAAGAAGTTTATGTAGGTGGTAGAGCCACGTTGTAGCTATTACTAGTTTCAGCATGAATGAGTCGGCTCGTCCCGATCACCTACGTGAAGTAACAGTGCTTGCATTGTTACGTTTCGTTCGGTCAGTTTCCCCCTTTCCCTTCGCCATTCTCCTTTCCCTACCCCTCCCCCATACACAGCCTGGCAACGCACTTATGACTCCCCTGGTGTTGCTAGTGTCTATGGACGGTGGTGATCACTTAACATCTGGTGACCCACGTGTTAGTTTGACGCCTTTTGACATGAAAAAAAAATATGATAGACCGCATAATCTCAATATAGAATATCAATATTAGATGTGCACAGGCTCTTATACTACACGTTGCTAGGCAAACGCAATCCGCGCAAGCGCAATACGGTTGGTCATGCTTACTAGCATGTTATGACACGCAATTATAAATTTATCTCCTGCCAAAAAAATATCGCTCAAAGTGCCTAAAGGAGTTTTTACTTCAGAAAAACGCAGACGAAACCGCAGGCATAACTAGGGACTTAAAGAAATACTTTAAAATATAGTAGCAAATATTGTATTAAAAAGAAGCGTTAATACCAAGAAAGTAATATATTTATGTGTGTAGTATGCTTATTTCAGTTCTATAAGGTGCTTCCACGACATTGGAATTTTCATTTGAATTCTGAAAACACGTAATCTTTACAGCGAGACAGCTGCCTTTACTATTTAGATACACGATGGACGAGACCACTCCGAGAGACACTTTCAGAATAACATATCGTTTTAAATACCGACTGACAGATGACACATTTCGACATTCTTCAACTTGTCGGTACTGAAATACGCGTTTTCTCTCCGCTCTCGAATATTTATTTTAAATTATATTAGACAGATACGATTTTGTTTCTTATTTCATGATGATTACGATTTGAATTACTGTGATAGAGGAAACGAAAATTGTTACCACACAACGCAATCCAGTATAATGAGAACGGACAAAAAGTCAATGTAAATCTGTTCAGTTCTTAAGCCGGCTAATGCCTCCAATACGGGTTAACCCACTAATTTGTTTGAAAGAAAAAGAGAATTAATCCTATTGTCGGTTATTTCAATAGGCATTTTGATAGTATTTTTAAGTACCCAGAAAAATCTAGTCTTGGAATCAAACTACTCTGATAATATTATTAAATATTAATATACCTTATCAGTTATCAGCGTCACAATAAACTATGATTTCCAAACAAGCACTTTTGTTTATCATATAAATGTTGCGATGCTTCTCTATATTTCGATAATATTATTTACGTAGGTATTATTTTAAACCGAATTTATTATAGTTTAAATATTTCACTGTCACTTTAACAGTATATATTTAATCGCATACAATTTATTGACACCATTACCGCTGTCTCTGGGAGAACATAAATACGTTGTCAAGTTATTAATACCCGCGTTACTTGAAACACTAAAGAGTTACACATGTTAAACATCTTGGCCACTTTTTATAATGATTAACATGTATAATATCACCATTATTCTTTTTTATTTATAACCCTCTTTCAAAAAGACAAAAAGCTTAAACATAAGGCAGATGAATGGGTTGAGTTTCGGAGAAATTTAAATAACCCTAAATTCTCCGGTCGAATTGCTGAATTGGCAAAATAATTGAGCCATTCATAAAGCTCGTGATAGCAGGCTCGAGCGGCGTCCCAGCACAATGACTAATAAGAAGTTAATCCGCAAATAAAAGTGGAATTGAAACAGAAGTGGAACGCCTTTGCGCGCCGTGTGGGTAGGCTAATGTCGATTTGTCTCTGTCGGCGTCACTGAACTCGTCAGAAATAGATTAAGCACTCTCACTCCATCTAATGGCGCCTCATTTGTTTGGATTTAAGAGAAAAATTGTTCATAAAATCAACGATAGGATCTTGTCAATGAGTTCCGTTTGCCTCAGTATGAACGTTCACCTGTTAAAGTTCTCCATCGAACGACTTTCCCGAGTGCCGCTTTAGTAAATTGTTTAACTTGTGTTCCTGCTTGTTGCTCGACTGTAAAAATGTAATTTGTGTTTTGTTTTACAGTTTTGAACTGTTTTTGTGCCTCGTTTACCTATACCACGGGTTGAGGTTTCAGACTGTACTGACATCCGTTTATTTTTATTTGTTTCAGGTTAATCGTGTTTTCTCTGCAGATGTTGAATTTAATTAAAGTTTATATTACTACGAGAACTAATTAACTGTTCATAATAGCGAACAATTTGCCTTTGCAATTCCAAATTAAATTTTACGTTTATTATGTGAACGACTTATTTTGATTCTTATTACACAATTATTAAAGGTATTAAATAACCCTTAATTCTATTAAAAAGTCTCATGAAAAGTCTTGTCTCAGGTACATAATTATTCGATGTGTATGAGTTCGATGTTTATTTAATTAGAATACGAAACGACAAGACTTTACTTGATAGAGTCAATTCCTAAGATTTTTTGTGTAGCTGTCTCTTGGAACATGTTTAAATGACGTGTATCTATCCTGATGTTCTACGTCTCCAAGTACGTAATTTATAGTAAGGGCCAAATATGTGTATGAAACAAAACGATAACAATATAGTGGCTCAAGTCCTATTACCAGATTTATAAAAAATATTCAAGAAGATCAAAAACCCACGTAGAGTGTCTTATCCATCTGCGTATTTTCATGACAAGTTTTTGTAGTAACCACGGTACTAGGACAGTTTAAAATATTATTAAATGTAATAAGTATACTTTATATAACGAAGCCTTCGCTTATGATGAAATATGTTGAAAATAAAAATGTATATTTTATGTTGTTTACATCAATTTTCAAACATGTCTTAACAAAAACACATTTTGTAATACCATAACCAGAACTGACCTAAATTCCCGATGATTATTATCACACCATTTGTCTGTATGATTTTTATAGTATTATAAATCGATAAATGTTATTTCTTTATGTTTATATATGAAAATATTAATTTATCCTAGATTTCATACTTCCTGAACGTTTAATATGCTAATCAAATTAAGCTATTTTGATAATATTCCAATTTCTATTTCGATAATTCAAAGGGTATATTTATAAATATTTATTTTGTACTATAAATACTTTACACCATAAAAATTATTCCTGAATATTAAATAATGCTTATGAAAATAGATTTATTTTGCAGTAATTTATATTCATGATAATTATTGCTTTATATATGTGTTCATTTCTACCTATTCTACTCGTTCTATGACAACAAATTAGCATATGTTATAAGGGTGTTGATTTCACCTCACCTTAGTGTAGTCTTTGGCTATTAAAAATTGCACCCTCTAAAGTTGCTAACAACTCGAAGTACATACCTACGTCTTAATGTTTGAACTCATATATTGGAAATAGTAGGCGTATTAATTAAATAGAAGACATATTGATATCTCTTATTTTATGACGATTTTCGAACTGACTATGCTATTGACCTAGCAAGGTCTTACTTAACAGCTTCACCGGACTACAATTTTAAGACGAAAGTTTACCAAGTTAACTCTTTATCCTTTAACAATGCACGATTGTAATACATCAATATACTTTCTTCATATTTACGGTTCATGTCCAAGCGAACTATTTCCGTATCTATACAGTTGATTTTATTTGTACTGTACATTGCGGCGTGAAATAGGCGTGAATGCGTCCGCCGCCCGGCCACCCAGTGAGACGATGACTGCTAACGCGTCCGACGTCATTTCTTCTGATTTATTGAAACGCAAAGAGCCCGTCGGCGAGCCTCGTACACTTGAGGCCGATGAAATATAAATGTTGATCGATGTATGTTTTCTGCGATAGATACTTATACTTTTAGGTGTCTGACTCAAAGAATAGTTGGTGTTTGTTTGCCCGTAAAAGTTATTGTTTATAAAACACACGTAAACTATATATAACTACTGAATAAGGCTATTTGATACGCTATTTGATTAAGAGTTAGTCCTTTTAGTAGTTCTATAATAATTGGTAAATTTAAGTACTTTTATAACATAATCACAATTAATGTGTTTACGTATATTTGTTTTAATCTACAATGAGATATCCTACATTAATATTAAAATAACATAAAATATAAACAAAAAAAACACATACAACACAAGATAAAAATAATGGTTATCAGAAATTTTTGACATTAAAATTATCCAATCGAAACAATTATGAATCATTTTTTTCGCCACAGAGTAATATAAGATTCTTCACATTTATAATCTAGATGTTATGCTTACTTTCTTAGAATTCCGTTGCTCAATTTTCCCTGAATTACTTTTGATACAATGAAGAGTAATTAAGATTTCACTGCACCTGTTGAAATACATTACTATCCATTAACAATGACGATCACCGTGACAGATATATCAATTAATAAATGTCGCTATTATCGCACTTGGGAAGACGACAACTAAAGGAACAAGGTTAATGGATATAAAATGGCCGACCTAGGTAGGGACGAACTGAAGTGAACATCTGTCGCAGGTTATTTGGCTTTGTAGTAGTAGTAATTCATATGTCACTCCGAATATATCTTTAAGGTTGAATACAAAATTCTTAGTTATATTATAAATGCAATTGTGAGTTTGTTACGCTTTCACCCAACTCAATCGATAATCATGAAATTTTACATACATGTGGTCGCACTTACAGAAAATAATATCGGGTACCTTTTGTCTAGCAAAAAGTACTGTTCCCAAAAGATAGGTCAAATCTACATTAACGCGGTTGAAGTCGCGAGCAAATGATAGTACTAATATTTTTTAATTCAATACGTAAAATTTTGTGGCCCCAAATATATCAACTGATATTAACACCGGTTTAAATTAATTTCAAATTTGTGCTTTGAACTCGCTTTTCTCACGCGACTGGTTTGGATCCGAGTCGATCCCTTTTATGTGACTTCACCGCGGCGTAAATGGAAAAATGATTAACAAACATCAATAAATAACGGAGTCGTTGACGATGATTTCGAGTTATTTAACAGTGATCTACGATTTCTATTTACATTTGAAATTATAAAAACTGGACATGACGTAGGTAAACTAGTTTGTATTCATTAGTATATAAGATTTATAAGGTGTGTTTATATTTTAATGGGAATGCTATATGTTATTTATTATTATGTGTTATTTATTGAAAACCACTACATTAACGTTATATATTTATATGTTTATGCATATCATTTTGTAAATAACTTTAAGGCAATGATATTAAGAATTTATGTTATTAAACTTGGAATTAAATTATTCAATAAATCAAATTTAATGAATAAAATATTCATATGAAATATACATATTTTAATAGATATTTATTCAACTTCGACATTGTGATCACTTTTTGAAAACTATTTAGATTACACGTAACAAAAACAAAATATTTCAACATATTTTAAGAAAGTATTAATATTATTTTTATAGAACTTATGTCAATCACCAGGGAATTAAAAGTGAAGCCTTTGTCATTATAATTATGCCTCTTATGACATGGGATCATTCAAACGAGGCGTGAAGAGGCACATGTGCAGGTCGGCATGATAGCAAAGATTGTCGTTGTTATTTAACACAGACAGTCACCAATATTTATGGACTGTACTGTACTTTCCATCAGGTACCATCCAGTCGTTTTGCCGAAACATTAAAACAAAATTACTTCAGTAAGAATTTAATATAACTTATACCTTCATATTATTTGTATATGCACCTTTATAAAAGTAATAGTTCTAGTCGCGGCTTCGTATATGTTTGTTATCATTTATTCCTATTATAATTTCCGTAGTAAACAGTTCAGTTATTGGAAAAATTTTGTACAAATATTTAACGTCTTTCAATATATATACACACCAACTTTCATGATGGTCAACGCTGGGCTGCAGCGCCATTTAGTGCCAAAACCTAGTAAAATTAATAGCATAAAAATCTTCCTCATAAATAAACACTTAGATATAAGGCCCTTTACATATTTACGTTTTATATATGTTATAGATGTATTACTATGCGGATCTATGCGAGCCTTATGTAAAAAACAGTGATTAATAAAGTCATCTGAATGTATTAAATCCATTACTTACTAACTTTTATCTCGTACTTACGACGCGTCGTCATTAAAATTACAATAACTTTTGATAGAGTGGACCGATTTTAATGAAACAAAGACGAAGTTACTTCTGAGGATATACTTTATGTAATTCTTATATGAGGTTTTATTGTGAACCCAGTACTTTAGCAGTGATGCGTGTTCATACAGACAGACAGACAGGTAAACAGGCAGACATTTCTAAAAATGATTTAAATGTATCCTATTACTTATTCCTATAGATAATAAAAGAATATTATTTCCAATATAAAAATAAATAGAAATGAAACTGTCCAATTATTTGCACCTCGATTATACGTCACAATGTACGGATAACTTTGCATACAACGGCAATGCGGTCAAATCACACAACCGCCGCAGATTTAATTTAAAATAACAAAAGAAAATAATTGAATTATACGAGCAATTTGTGTTATACGTGAACGGCGGTACCTTTTAAGTAAAATGTATATTTTACTGTGCAGTTATTTTTATAATAATGGGGTCCCGTGGAATATGAGAAAACATTGTACAATTTTTTCCTCTATTGTGTCTCACGGACGAGGATTTTCTTTCAATATCGAGCAAAAGAATAAAGAACACTAATTAATTATAAGATCTAAATTAACAGACTCAATATTCGTCATAAGCTGTTAATAAAAATTTAGTTTGCAGCACTGATTGATTGCTCTGTAGTAGCTCTCATGGAATTCGCATCGGAGCATCCACATTCTATTCTACATTCTAAAAGGTTGAGTTTTCATTGAAGGTACACATGGAAAGTAAACGATGTATTGTAAAACATTGACTAAATGTCGTTTGATTAATAATTAGAATATACTGATGTATTTTGATAACAATATTTGACAGTCATTCATGTTAAGAATAACGTTCTTCTTTATATGCCTACATTATTGCCAAATATATTTGAGAAACGCTGTCCTATAACAATACAAAAATAGATTAGAATGTACTGATGTATTTCGGTAACAGTATTTGACAGTCATTCATGTTAAGAATGGCGTTCTTCTTTATTTGCCTACATTATTGCCAAATATATTTGAGAAATGCTGCCCTATAACAATACAAAAATAGAATTTCAAAAATCGCTTAATAAACTAAAAATCAAAGACTTCATTTTTTTACGGATACAATTTGTTATTCTTCGCGATTTCAATATTATCACTGATCTTCATATAACTATTGTGTATACAATCGTACTTAAGTTACACGAAATGAAGAAAAAAGCTTCTAAAATATTCAATTAACGTTATTTATCATAAAATATATAATGTTTAAGTTTATGTTGTAATGATAAACTCCTCGCAGAAATAGGGGACGATAACTAATTTCCAACTATTATATATTGTGTTGGTTACCCGTTACATTGCTTTACTATGGCACTTAGTACTTAGTACATTTCTAATGGTACCTGGATAGTGGATACGTAACGAGATTGAGTTGTTTCTCAACTATGTAACATTGTTTATGAAGTTTACATTGTTAGTTTGATATAAACTATTTGTTTGTTTCGAAAATACAATAGACTGTTTAACCTCTATTCCCTAGTCATAACTCGATAATACTCCTTTAGTATATCCATCCATCCAGTCCATAATACATTTGGCAAAGGGAAGACATTTTTCTATGTTTAAAACGAATTATATGATTCCGTTACGGTTTTTATCATTAAACGCCATTAGATATTTCTCGTCAAAATAGCTACAAATCAAACGCATTCATTTGGAATTTTAAAATATTATACGTTACACACTTGACCAAATACGTTTTACTGTGTAAAAACTATTTTAATTATTTTTAAGCATTACGTAGAGATGACATGTGCCATAATGGATTTATTATTATAACCTTAATACAATCATATATGTATTTCAGGATAGAACGATTAGATTAATTGATATATTGTCGTTTATTATCATTGCGGTATCAGAGTGGTAGGCTCAAATAAATACTCAGAATTCGCAAAATAATTAGTAACATTATTTGGCTGATTGTAAAGAAAACATCTTAACGAAAACTGAAGGAACTATATAGATAAACTGTAGAGATAATAGATAAGACTCCCTTGGTAATTGAGTTCATTTGTTTTCTCGGGAAGAGATATTTATCCAATCACTATAAAAACAGTAACACGTTCTTATCTCATTATTATCATAACCCAGTAAACACGTGATCTTAATTTGACATCGCACGTATGTATCATAATGATACCAATATGACACACCTGATTTGTGTTTAGTGTATATTATACTAAGAAAAAATATTGAATGAGTAATAGATTCAACTTAACAAAAAAATATATTTTCAAAGAGATAAGAACAATATTTGATTGAAGAAAGCCTTTTTTTCTTTTTTTTTTCGAATTGACTACGCTATTGACCAAGCAAGGTCTTAACAGCTTCACCGGACTACTAAGGCGAGCGCTTAAGACACTCAGCCGATTTTATTTTGACAACTAGCTCAAGGGTGCGCGGCACACCTTGGCTTTGGCTGTTGCCTGATACATGCAATTCGCGACCTATATAAGATAACCTAAGCTAAGCTAACTATTCCTACATATATGAGTTTTGATACATATATGTGTACCAAGCATACATAACTCAACAACTCTTATATATATGTCGTATCGGATAATATTCTAAACTATTTGAGTTTGATAAGGGAAAAAGATAAAACCCTTCCACTTGCATGTATACGCGTGTATGCGTGCACGTGTGTGGAGGTGATATGAATAATGTTGTCGCAGTGATGTAATATTTTGTGAAGAAGAAAGCCTTACTTTACGGAAATCTATTATTAAATATTTAGTTTACGTTACTTTGCACTTCCGCCTGGAATTGATTGGCAGCTTCCACGTCTGACTATAATAAAAAACGTTTGATTTTAGCTGAAACTAGTAGAAATTAACGAAATAAATTAAAAAACGCGTCCTTGGTTGTCTGGCATCGGATAATACTGTTGGTATTTTACTGTAAAATATACAAAAAAGATAATTATGTAATTAAAATATATAGATAAACGTGTAATGACCACAATCGATTACACGTATTTCGCTCATTCACGGAGTTAAAGTTAGCTCGCCTAATTATTTTTCAAGGAGATTTTTATATAATTCGCTACTAAATAACGATATAGTGCTTCAATTTCTATAGCGTTTCACAAATCACGATAAAAGTTGGCAAATGTAGCTATTTCAATACCAACAATATTTACAGAATAACCATTTTGCTATATGTGAATTATTTACAACAAATAATATTTACGATAGAAAATAACAAATGTGTTTGTAATAGCTGGCAACAGCTAGTTTTTAATAAAAATGTTATATTTTAAAAATAGTGCTTTGTGAAAATGGCGTCGTCCTAAAGCGACCGCAAGCTGTCGTCTGCTACTCGTATTTACTAGGTGAGCGGGTTATTGGCTGTTACATCGCTTTATTCTCACTTATTTTAGCGTAATTCTATGTTACATTGTGAAATACATGTCTACTATATTACTATGTTTAAGATAAAAGACACAACGTAGCGAACTTTATTAAACTTTTCTCAGACGATATAAAACACGTATTTGAAATGTTGAATAAAGTATACGCCATTCTTTTTCTTTGATAAATGTTTAATATAATCAGATTGAAAAATCTAGCTAATATAATAACTAATACTTTTAAGAAATTTTAACGTATACTTTATACAAAAGAATATGTTTTCTTTTTTATAATGGCCTATTACAATATTTTACTCCGTGACAGTATATCATTTAAGAAATTTATTTAAATCTGATAATTTTCTTTATTGTATTTGTATAATATTGTAAATGCGACAAAGATTTAGTTGCCAGTGTGTTCGGCCGCAGTGTCGATCGTTATAGGTTCGAATCTTTACAACTCAGTTCAAGCTTTCGAAGAAGGAAAACTTCGTGGCATATTAATGTGGTAGAGGTTTTTTTTTCGAACTGACTACGCTATTGATCGAGCGAGGTCTTAATAGCTTCACCGGACTACGTGTGGTAGAGGGTTTTCTAAGCCCGCTTAGCTAGCTACCACTCTTAAGTTAAAAATCTGTCGCCAAGCACTTATTGGTGTTTTCTGGTATCTGTATTTGAGAGTCAGTCCCCTCTATGTTCGCATGATTACCATCTTACAATACACCGACATTTCAAAGATAAAAACGATCTTTTTCCAACATTTTTATTGATAACAGTCATCAATATTACGGCACTATTAAACAATGAAAAAATTACGAAAATCATTTGAGATATAGAGGTGGGAGATAGTTTTACCTATTTTTCCTTTGTATATCTATATATACTATTAGCTAACTGCATTTGACTGATGCAACTTCGTCTGCACCAAATCGGTTATTAGCGATTTCAATTGTATTTTTAAACGCGAAAAATCATTAAAAACCTTAAACTGGATTGCAGCGACATCTACCGCTTCCAACTGTGAATTCAAACTATCCAGAGACTCACGCAAACATATACCCAGTTGGTATGTGAAAAATATTTTAAAATAAGCCTAGAACCCATCACCTACCGAGTCGAATTAAGATAAAACCTAACCGATATATATTGCCGATAAATGTCTTCCCATTACCCCTTGGGTTGTTTCCGAAACGCTCAACTTCGCGCCCGTTCACTATTCGCGTAGAGCCTTCTTCAAGACTCAAGAATATTCAGAAAACTAATTTTATCAAATATCGAAACAACACACGTACTGATAGAACTCTAATTGAGATTAATCTTCTACAATGCAATGTAACTATTATGTATGCTTATGTTTTTGGAAAACATCTTGTCACCTTTGTTATGCAAATGTTTTTATTTTATTTTACAATAAAATAAATGTAACTATATGTAAGTGACAGTTTCGTTTACACATATTTTTCAACTTTGTCGACATAGTATTATTGAAGTGAACTTTGTTTAGAATCGTTATGGTTTGAAAATCAAAGTAAAAAAATTTTCATAACAAAGAGACACACAAATAGAATTTAGCCTACTTGTTAGATTTTATACTTTTAATTCAACTGATTGATAATTACGCATAGAAACGTCAGGTAGCCGTAGCTCAATTATAACGTACTGTTATACATAATACAGCTCGACGGTTCGGAAACCAACGATAATTTATTTTGTTATTTGTTTTTTTGTAAGTAGCATAGGGAGATGAAATATATTTTAAATTTTTAGTTAATCTGTCTGGCTTATATAGCACAAAGAAATTTTACCAAAATCTGTCAAGAATTTCATTAACTACATTTTTTTTATTTTCGTCCGTTATTCTGGGGAATCCCTTTCGTTTTATGGGACAAAAAGTATCCTAGATGTCCTTGTAATATTAGTTATCACTATGTCAAGTTTCGTCAAAATTGATTCAGTGCTTTCAGAGTGATACGTGTTCACAGAGACAGAAAAACAAAAATTGTAAAAGGATTATTTTTTATTATATTTCCCAATACACAGATTACTTAAACTAATCTTATAATAATGCTTAATATTTCAAACAACATAGTATTTATACACAATTGTAATCTCATTAAAATAAATAATTGTTTTATTTATTGTTCATCGATAAAATGTTGCGAGTAGGACTGTAAGAAACGTTGTAATTAAAATACTGTGTTTCAAATACCTGTAACAGAGAACTGTTATTGACATTTCTTGATTGGGTCATAACGATTACTTTGAGGTTATACCGCCTTTATTGTCAACATGGAACTATGGGCAAATTAAATTTAGCAATATTTATGAGAGATTTTTAAAGGTGTGGAATTTATTATCTTTATATTTTACCGGTACGCCGTGGATATACCACGGAATCGAATATAACCGCAGACGAATAAATATCTCGACTATCAATAGGGTAATGAATAGAGATGTAATATTTTAATAACAACGTGAATAAAAAAAACGTCATATTTTTTATTCGACCAATAAATTACTCTTTGAGCATTCTCTGAGTATTATAAATTAATAATAGGAGTTCATGAATTTATTTACTATTGCCTTTATATACCTTTTGCTTGCGACTTCGCTTGCGTTAATGTAGATTTTGCAAACAACTTACAGCCCATATTTCTCACTGCTAATGTAAAGTTTTCTATAGGCATTTGTTTAATGGTTAAGTATTTGAGGCCATATTTTTGAGGTTATAATGGATTCATTACAATTCCAAAGAAATATGTAATTCTTTCTCTTTTTAATAATAGTAGTTTAGTATAAAATAGGATCAAAACTATGACCATCAAGTTAACGAACTGATGCCCGACCATAAAAATGCCTTTATTAAATTTACCTTTATATATAAGAAATGTACAAATAAAATACAATGGAATCACCCCTATTGTGGACCTTATCTCGGCAAATTATGGGTAGATAAATGTAAGCAATTCATTCTGTTACTTCGTGGACCTACGTTTTACTTTGTCAAGTTATCTGTGAGTCGATAGGGGCGCTTTTGCGTCGGCATTTCTTTTGTGATATTAACATTTCAAGAGAAATAGAATTTAATAATTATTATACACAAAGTGATTGAAAAATAATGAAATATTGTGATATGGAAACCTTATTTAGGTCTTTAATGATATTTTGTATGTTATTCTACTTCCTGCATCAATGCCAACATTTTTTAGGAATAGCTGCTTCTTGTAGGGCTTTAAAACTCTGATCCGTAATCTTTCGTGTGACGAAAACTGGTCGAGAGAAACACTGTGTCGTGTAGAGTGAGCAGCGTCTCGCTTGCCTTCGAGTATTTTTTTTATGTCAAAAGGCGGCAAACGAACAGTTGGGCCACCTGGTGTTAAGTGATCACCACCGTCCATAGACACTAGCAACACCAGGGAAGTCGCAAGTGCGTTGCCAGTCTGTGTACGGGGGAGGGGAGGGAAAGGGGAAGGGAAAGGGGGAAAGGAGGTGGACTTCCGGCGCTCTCACTGACCGAACGAAACGCAATAATGCAAGCATAGTTACTTCACGTCGGTGTTCTGTGAGAGGGTGGTACTACCCCGGACGAGCCGACCCATTCATGCTGAAACTATTAATAGCTACAGCGTGGCTCTACCACCTTCAAAAAACAAACCACAACCACAAAACAAAGTATTGGAGAACAGTGACATATACGCTCTTCTCGCTTTCTTGCTTTGTCGTTGTCTGTGGTTACGTGTACTACATTCAGGTGGCTTGGCGATCACTGAACAAAATCTATGCTATTTAAAAGTGATTGATGAATAATTAGAATGTATTCCGGTAATACAAAATATCATGCACACATCCTGTTCCTTTTCTTCATTATATTTATTTGATAACATGTGGTGGGGTATTGACTATTGTGCCGTAATTAAGGCATTATAAAATTGTTAGTCAGTGACGCTCGCGCAGCGGCTTAAATCGCTGTGTCGACATACATGTTGTGTTTCTTTTTACAACACCACGATCACTCAACATAGCCCAGGACGAGGAACTACAAAGTTGTAAGAAGATAATTCACGCACGAATATACATAGAAACTTTCCTGCCAACACTGGTAGAAACTCATCTCCTTATACACCTAACAATGTGTCTATCTTGGTAGAGAAATAAAAGAAAAACGTTAAAATCAAGATAAATAAGTATTTCCCTGTTATTTTATTGTGTAATTCAGAAGATCACTTCAAGGATCCCGTTTGGCGAGTGTCACTTCAGTATTTAATTAAACGAAAGCAAAAGAGAAACTGAGAAGGTAGGGTAATTTGTCAAAATTAATTAAAAAGAAAACGAAGGAACTTAAAAATTAGCGACTTGTAACAAGATGACGTCCCGCTAAAGTATTCAGTCGCCACCGTTTTGTATCCACGCTAATTATTCAGAATTGGGAAGAGACATTTATTTGATGATAGCTTGGCAACAAAAATCTTATATATTTAATTAGTATTTACATTGAGATTTATTAATGATAAATAAACGTTAGCATATATTTAGAGATTTTGCTTGTGTAAGAGTACCAATTATTTCAAATATTGTCCGAGGTAAATACACATTTTCACCAGATAGTTTTTTGGCAGATCACAAATTACTTCGTAGTATACCTAGTTTTTGTATTACTTAAAATATATATAAGAGAAACGACAAGTATAGTATAGTACAAAGCAAATAATACACGAGTGAGTGATGTAATAATAAAAAAAATAAAAGAATATAAATCTATTCGTGCTTTACTTAAATCACATCGACGCCACACAAGTGTTGATGCTACGGCGTCTGGCAGTATTCGGTTGCTACAACACTACTAAATCGTCAAACTATCTATACACCGGTTATGATTTTTAATTTGTGTCCAAACACGCATTACTTCTACTGTGCCCAGCGATTGCACTTGACTTTAATTTTTCTGTGCAATTGCCCCGTGTTCCACTACACGGACCTTTCGCAACCATAGTTATATTAAGTTCTATCTTAGCACACTTCCTAACCTACACTTTGTTTGGTGTCCTTACTCCTGAAGGGCGTAGCATGATATGTGTGATTCTTCAGTAAAATATATTAACACACTGTAAAAGTAATAAATGTTATTTGCAATAGAAAATATTTTTTTCTTTGTTTCAGTATTTATAGCAAGACTAGGTATATATAATATATTTTACTGAAATTTTTAATTTGTGTCCAAACACGCATTACTTCTACTGTGCCCAGCGATTGCACTTGCCTTTAATTTTTCTGTGCAATTGCCCCGTGTTCCACTACACGGACCTTTCGCAACCATAGTTATATTAAGTTCTATCTTAGCACACTTCCTAACCTACACTTTGTTTGGTGTCCTTACTCCTGAAGGGCGTAGCATGATATGTGTGATTCTTCAGTAAAATATATTATATATACCTAGTCTTGCTATAAATACTGAAACAAAGAAAAAAATATTTTCTATTGCAAATAACATTTATTACTTTTACAGTGTGTTAGTTATAATACATAAATATAAAACAATTTAAAATATAAAAAGCTTATTCGAAGTGGTCACCATTAGCTGCATTACAGTCCTTTAAACGTGGTCTGTAGTTGTGGGAGTTCGGTATCCGTAGGCATGCTGGTGGTTATCGGGTGTCTTGACGATGAAGGGAGATCTGGTTGGTCCTGAAAAGGACCTTTTTTGCTTCGCAACGAAGAGGCGTCTTTACTGGGACGCATTGTTGCACAGGACGAGCGATTTAAAAACGAGGAACTTGGATACGGAACATCCTCGTGTGCGTAACAACGGGGCAATCCTTACAGTCCTTTAAAGTTGAGGCCATTTATCAATAGAAGCACGCGCTGTTTCCATGGGAAAATTCGTACTGCCAATCGTACGGATTGTTTTAAGGACTCCTAATTATCATATTGTTTAGAGCAAGCCGTACTCTCTAAAACTGACCATAAATCATAATCCAGTGGATTAAGCTCGGGACTAGACGACGGCCAGTCTTCAGCTCTGATGAAGTCCGAAACGTTCGTTTCCAACCAAGACTGCGTAGACCGAACTTTATGACCCGGCGCCGAATCCTGCTGGAAGGACCATTCTTTATTATTGAACATGGTGTTGTTAAGGAGCTTCACTACCTTCTCAAGAATGGTATCTTGATACACTTGTGCCTATGTTTTGATACCTTTCTCACAAAGGTATGGCTCAGTCACTCCTTCATAGCTAATACCCCACCAAACCATCACTGAAGTCAGAGGGTGCCCACGTTACACTCTGTCGACTAATTGGGAAGCTTCCTTAGAGCTTTGTGCGTAATTACGGTCATTTTGTTTGTTAAAATATTGCTCAATTGTAAAAAAATTCTCATCCCTTCATTCCCGCTTCAGTAGTCTTTTTGATTTTACCACCCTATTATTTTTTTAATTATCGGTTAAGAAATTACCAGTACGTCTCTTATAGGCTGCGAGTCCTAAGTCATCTATTAAAATACGCGACATGGTTCTAGGTGCTATCTTCATCTCCCGAGATAAAATCTTTTGTTTTCGGACAGGATTTCTTCGAATTCTTTCCTTTATCGCTTTGACCACCTTTTTCGTACGAACACTACGTGGACGGCCAGATCTTTTTCTGTTACAAATAGAGGAGGTTTCATCGTACCTATAATAGCCCGGTACACAAACATTTTACTAAAACCAAGCGTATGGAGAGTTTTAAATATTGCATTTTGCTCCATACCTACTTTCTATAATGCAATCACAATGATTCGGTTCTCTTTATCACCCCACTCCATTTTAATATCGCAAAATATTGTACAATGTACTGGCGCCAAAGTGAGAAAACTTAATGAATAATCATATAAAAATGACAGATTCCAAATTCAAATGTAATATTTTGTTTATTTTTAATTGTAACAGTATTTATGGCCAGACTAAGTATACTCGTATATATTAAAACGTTTGATTATAATATCTAGAGATTAGCACAACCAAACAAAAAAAAGCAACAGCAACAGCAAAAGCAAAGTCATAAGGACCGCCAACAGAAGTGAAAACTTAAAAAAAAAGAATATCTGTGTTTTTTTTTAAATCAATTGCAGTCTGAACTATTAAGATTTTATAATTTCTAAATAAACTTATTAACATTCCTTTGTAGTTCGTATCTATTGGCCCTCCGAGTAATAATTATATACATTTTTATACAGTTTAATAATTAATTAGACAAATAAATATCAAAGTACATGACACAGGCCGCTATACGTCAAGAGCATGTCGAGGTCATCGGGGACACAAAAATATAATTTTTTCCCCTAACTAATAAATTTGTTTATAATTTTTTTTAAACCGCTAAAATCGGCTAAAGTAGTTGTATTTCAAAAATAAAACAAACCATCTATCTCTCGAGGTTCATAATATTACTAGTGAGCCGGGTAGACGTTGAGGACAACGCAATGGCAGGAGTCTTGATGATAAAAAAATACTAAAATTCAACCGCAGCACCACGTACCAATTGTGAATCTAAACCATTCGCGGATCCACTGAAACACGCACACATAATTCCATAAAATCGGTCCAGCCGTTTAGGAGGAGTTCAGTGACATACACACGTACAGAAGAAATTTATATATAAAGATCTAAACTAGATTATTAATATTCTCAAATAACTATAATATTTTATTCTATTTTTTTTTTAATGAAAATGTTTCGTATGTAGATAAAAATGAATAAATCGCTTACATAGCATAAGATATCTTTATGGTTGTTTATTTATAATGTTGAAACTATAAAAATATTACCGGTTTTAATATAAATATTCTATATTTTATACTAGCAGATAACCACGACTTCCTATGCTTTAAATAAAGTTTGTTACCTTTGATTGAAAAAGGTGTTACTTTGCTGAAGTCCATGTTAACTACTTGATAGGATGTTACTTTGCTACTTTCACTAGGAATTGACTGGCTGCTACCACATATCCCTTAATCAACAACACATGTTCCGCTCCTCAATTTAAACACGTATAATCGATTGTAGGAGACATGGAAATTATTTAGATTTATGTCTCAATACAGATTTATTTTTATAAAGATGAAAAGTGTAAAATAATTGAAGTTATACTTCTTTTGGCGCGTTAGGGGAAAATGATGAGAATAATTTTTTACGATAAGCGCGCACACCGACACGAAAAATAGACACCCTGAAGTTAGCTATACGAGGTTCATAATATTACTAGTGAGCCGGGTAGACGTTGAGGACAACGCAATGGCAGGAGTCTTGATGATAAAAAAATACTAAAATTCAACCGCAGCACCACGTACCAATTGTGAATCTAAACCATTCGCGGATCCACTGAAACACGCACACATAATTCCATAAAATCGGTCCAGCCGTTTAGGAGGAGTTCAGTGACATACACACGTACAGAAGAAATTTATATATAAAGATCTAAACTAGATTATTAATATTCTCAAATAACTATAATATTTTATTCTATTTTTTTTTTAATGAAAATGTTTCGTATGTAGATAAAAATGAATAAATCGCTTACATAGCATAAGATATCTTTATGGTTGTTTATTTATAATGTTGAAACTATAAAAATATTACCGGTTTTAATATAAATATTCTATATTTTATACTAGCAGATAACCACGACTTCCTATGCTTTAAATAAAGTTTGTTACCTTTGATTGAAAAAGGTGTTACTTTGCTGAAGTCCATGTTAACTACTTGATAGGATGTTACTTTGCTACTTTCACTAGGAATTGACTGGCTGCTACCACATATCCCTTAATCAACAACACATGTTCCGCTCCTGAATTTAAATACGTATTCTCAATAAAGATTTATTCTTATAAAGATTGTCGTATATATATTATAATAGTTATGATTGTGACCTGAACGTAAAATAATATTTTTTTTATTCCTAGAGTTACGGACGGTATCTCTTACATGTGTCTTAAAAGCCATTATTTTTTATTCAGTTCTATACTACGTATTCATTTGATATAAATAAACGACTTGGAAAGATCTAAAGAATCGTGGCTTGTCCGTATTGCTCTTCAGTCCGGATGCGGTCTTTACATACAAAAGACTGGATTGCCTCCTCTGATTGAATTATGTCTCGCCTTTCCGCCTTCTTATAGGTGGGCTACATCTTTTGTGATAAAATAATATGTATTCGGATATATCTAAATACACAATAATCCGATAGATGTTAATATGAACGTTATAATAATTCTTCCGTTTCCTACAACATACCATTTACTAAATAGTTTATTTGGTACAAGGACAATAACTTTTCCGAGATGATTTGTGGTTTTGTCTCATAAGAATTTAAATAAAAGCGAACTTTATTTGGATTTTATAAGGTACGATAGTTTCAGCTTTCGAAATAAGTTGTCTGTTGACACGATTTTGATGTAAATAAATGCGTGTAACAGTCACACGCGATTTAAGTAAAACTTTTGAAATATTTTTGAATTGTCAATAAATAGTTTATAAAAAATCAATGATAAATTTTCGAAAACAAATCATTAATAAAATATATTAAATTGATTAATAATAATTATCATACGATAGAATTAATTATGTATTTATGGGCGCCCGACCGTGCTGCCAACTGGTTTCAATGTAAAAAACAAATTAAATCAAAGCATCATTGCTTGTAGTGCCATCTATGAGCTAATTTGAAACTTAAATAACATAGGAAATATTATTAGTAACTCTTTGTTATAAAGTAAGTAAAATATAGAAAAATATGAACAGATTACTATGACAAGTAACGAATTAAATTAATTATGATTTAATAGAAGTTTTGGTTATGTATAATTATTATCTAACCGGATGGTACAGAGAGGTGCCGCCATATTACCGTAACGGACTTCCGTTGCATTGACGTCCAGTTACCTCCTAGTCGCGCCTAAAGAAGCTTTACTTAAAAAAATAATTGTACATGTCGACTCAGATAGCGAGGTAATATTTTAATTATCTTCTATTGGTATATTTTTGTACAATATTGTCTGCTGTTAGTATTTGATACTTTTATTCGTTTTCGGCAAGTTATTTCCATCTTACATTCTCATTCTTCGAAAATTTTAATTATTTTTCACGTTAACTTCTCAAAATGTCGATATATCTTTGAGTCTTAATTTTAAATCGAGAAAATTGTTATTGTATTTATAAAAAAAGTACTGGAACTAAACATAAGCAGAAAAATCCGTACTAGAAATATGTAAAGCGGATTCGTCAACGTATCGATCCCGGGCCAATTGAATTTCAAAGACGAGCATCTACCACAAAATTTATTCAAAGAATAAATCTGAAAATTTGTAGATCTAAAGGCATAAAGGCAAAGTGGCGCCGACGCGTCGACACAAAGGAATTTCTAAAATTCACGGCTTCCGCCTCGGTTGTTTGTATTTATATGAGAGGGCGTTGTGAGAGATGACAAACGACTGCAGGGAAATAACGAAAACTGTGTATAGTGGAGACAAGCAGGCAATCTCACGCGCTGTCGCCGCGAGGGTAGAAGTGGTACTGTAGGTACAGTACCACTTCTGCAGGTGTCCACGATCTCTACTAAAAAACGTGGATAGATATTAATTAAACCGAATTTACCATAAAGTATTTAAACTTACACATAATCTTACATGTATGAAGTATTTGCTAAAGAAATCGAAAAATATGCAAAACTAAATATTTTATGAAATAAAAATTATTAACAATATATTGTTGCCAAAAAATAATGCAATATAGTTATTTTCTTAAGAAATACACAGACGAATGTTACACAAAACGCTACTTGATATAATGTATGATATTTTTGGAGGCCTGGTTGGTTGGCCATTTTAGTGTAAATGCTATCAGTGTTTTTAAAGAAAATGTTAATTTATACGGAATTGATACAAACATTTCAACACTTATACAAGATTTATAATTATATTACATTATACATTGGTAAACAGGTCTTATATCAATTGTTGAGTATGTCAGTTATAAACTAAGGCATGAAATATTTTACTATTAAAGGACATTTTTCTGTAATTTTAATAACGACGCAACTTAAGTAACTTAAGACGAGAGAAAAGTAGATAAGTAATTTTTTTTTTTTTTATGATATAGGTGGCAAACGAACATGTGGGTCACCTGCTGTTAAGTGATCACCACCGTCCATGGACACTAACAACACCAGAGGAGTCGCAAGTGCGTTGCCATCTTTTGTAGGGAAGGGTTAGGGGAGGGAAAGGGAGAGGAGAGAGGAGAGGGGAAGGGAGGTGGGTCTCCGGCGCTCTCACTGACCGAACGAAACGCAACAATGCAAGCACTGTTACTTCACGTCGGTGTTCTATGAGAGGGTGGTACAACCCCGGGAGAGCCGACCCATTCATGCTGAAACCAATAATAGTTGCAGCGTGGCTCTACCACCATTAAAAAGTAGTAAAGTAAATGAACTTAATATAATCAGATAAATTTTATTAGTCACTGTTTACATTAGGTTCCACCCGGACAGCGTCGTGGACATAGTTATAATGTTAGTAAACGAGTGAGGATATATGTCAGACAATATGTAGATGTCCACGGGGGGGCGGCTCTACAAGGTTGATTAGCTTGAACGACCCATTGCCGCCCCCACAAAACGGTCTCTCGGTACACCGTGGGGTTTTAGTCCGTGCGACTCGGACATAACCCACCCTCTCCCCCGGGAGGGTGGCGTATCCATAAGGGATTTCCCCACGTTAAAAAAAAAAAAAGCTCAGATAGGTCGCGAATTGCATGTATCAGACAACAGCCCAAGCCGAGGTGTGCCGTGCACCCTTGAGCTAGTTGTCAAATAAAATCGGCTGAGTGCCTTAAGCGCTCGACTTAGTAGTCCGGTGAAGCTGTTAAGATCTTGCTAGGTCAATAACATGGTCAGTTGGAAAAAAAAACTGATAAGATGTCCACGGAACAACTAGATGTATGTAGACCCTTGTACATATAACCCATTGCGAAATGTCGCCTGACTCCCTCCGTTGAGTCAGTGAAGTGCCAAGTTTGTTAGGGTTCTTTAGCTCAGCTTGACATAACATGACAGTTCCATGACCGCCTCAGCTTTTGTGACAATGATTCTTTTGTAAATATTCTGGGAACTAGCCAGCCTTGCTCTTCGTTATTCATTTGTCAACCCAATCCATTAGTAACCATAATAGTATTGCTTATTTGGCTATGTTATTACTTATATTATAATGTTTATACGAAATGTAAGTTCGGATATATGTAATAATATGTATAACAATATAGCAATTCGTTTACCATTTCTATGTATTGAAAATTAAACAGCTGTTATTAATCACTCGGCTTTTATGATATTTTTGATATAATTATTTCAATAATCCATTTTTTTTAAATAAAACTGTTTCATCTTCTATACATATAATAAAAATATAAATCTAACGGGTCTGTACTTTTAACATTTTTATTTAAAAAAAAACTGCAGGAGTCTAGAGATAAGATACATTTAAATCAAATTTAGAAATGTCTGTATGTTTGTGTGAAACACGCATCACTGCTAAAATACTGCTTTAAACTGCATATAAATCATAAAGCATATCCTCGAGTAACATTTAGTATTTGTTTCATTAAAATAGGTTTGGTCTATTAAAAGCAATTGTACTTTTAATGTAAATAAGTAAATGGACTTAATACATTCAGAGGACATTATTAAACGCTATTTTTTTACATAAACTTTCACGCAAACGAATTCGTGGGCAGAGCTAGTTAAGTAATAAGAATGCAGTAATATAACGACCGTGTTGCTAGTTTCAGAAGATTTGGTATGTGAAATGAAAGTTTGATTCTGATCGTGTCGTCTTGTAAACGGCGTGACAGCTAGTTCAGTATAAGTTATCTAATATACAGTAAGCACAAATATATATATCACTTTCACCTTTAATATAAAAAAACGAAACTATTACTACTAACGAAAAAATCAAAGAATTATAATCAACTTATCTTATTCTATGTTAAACTACTGAAGTCCTTATTACTGCTACTAAAGAACTGGTACTACTATTATCATGCTATTTAGTTTTAAACTTGTAATGAGTGAGATATTTCTTTTTGAGAACCAATCTTCTAGATTTATTACTACACTTGCCGAGTAGGTAAATAGTATTACAGGTATTTTTTGATAGTTTCAATGTTCTAACAAGATGGTGGCCTCCTTGTTAGAACATTCCAAGGAGTTGTGTGGTATCTCAAAATACATTCTATAGTATTATTTCCCATCCACTTCACTTATGCACAATAACCAAACTATATTACGTAAAATGCCATGCAAAGCAATTACATGACAGACAAGATACTGGCCAAAACTCGGTGAAACATTTATTCCTTATATACAGGTAATATAATAAAAAATATGTATAATATATATTTTTAATATCATATGAGGCAAACGAATAGGCGGGTCACATAGGCGGTCACCTGATGTTAAGTGGTCACCGCCGTCCATAGACCCTAGCAACACCAGGAGATTCGCAAGTGCGTTGCCCACCTATGTTGGGGGAGGGAAGAAGGAGTGCGGAGGTGATGGAGGGGGAGAGGGCGAAGTGGGCCTCCGGCGTTCTCACTGACCGAATGAAACGCAACAATACAAGCACTGTTACTTCACGTCGGTTTTCTGTGAGAGGGTGATACTACCCCGAGCGAGCCGACCCATTCATGCTGAAACCAGTAATACCTTCAGCGTGGCACTACCACCTACTAATGATAACTCGAAAAGTATTCAAACAAAATATGTTTCTTCCTGTCAATAACATTTTAATAAAACTATGGCACTAGGCTACGATGCAAGGGAAAAAGCGTGCGCCGTATTGAGTGAGCATAGTAACAGTTGACTTCGTTCCACATCGTGCATTTTGCATCGTTTCTTTTTAAGGCGCTTTATTTTACCCGTTGTAAAGTTTTACCAATAAGGATAAACCTCTTAATCGAATCTTTTACGATACTTGTATGTATCTTTTTTGGTATATATATGGCGTTTTAATTACAAAGTTGGCTACATTATATAATTAATTATTACTCCACACTTATAATTTATTACGTTGTCCATTTCGTTATACATATTTAAAATTGACTTCATGACAAAGAATTCTTAGGATATTTATCTAATACTTCAAAATGTCAATGAGTTTAGTGTCTTAGTAGTTATATTCGTTTTTATATTTTCCTATAAGAACACTCTAGATACTCACCTCCCCTCGCCCACCCCACTCCCCCGAACACAGGCTGGCAACATACTTGTGACTCCTCTGGTGTTGCAAGTGTCCGTGGATGGTGATGATCACTTAACGTCATATGATCCACCTGTTCGTTTGCCTCCTATGGTATAAAAAAATTTGGTCTCAGCATGAATGGGTCGGCTCGCCCGGGGGAGGTACTACCACCCTCTCACAGAAAACCGACGTGAACTAAACCGACGTGAACTAATAGTGCTTGCATTGTTGCTTTTCGTTCGGTTATAGAGAGCGCCGGAAGTCTATCTCCCCTCCTCCATCTTCCCCCACTCCCCTAAACACAGGTTGGCAACGCACTTGCGACTCCTCTGGTGTTGCTAGTGGCTATGGATGGCGGTAATCACTTAACATCAGGTGACCGGCCTGTTAGTTTGCCTCCTATGATATAAAAAAAACCATAGCAACAGTAACTTAAACATATCTTAATAAATAAATACTTAATATGTGGTTAAATTTGAAATGAGTTAATATGTGAGACTATTATATAACATAGTAGGCTGAGTGAGGCAAGTGTCATATATGTGATAAGGAGATATGTTTTAAACTATGGAAATTATAATTATATTTGATACTGGTATCAGCAAGTTTTCTGTATAGTGTAACGAAATCGCAACAAATAATAACAAACACTTATGGAACCACGGGCACACCCTATATATTGTGTATTTATTTAAGCAGTATTAAAAGAAAACCTTACACATCTCTGTTTACCTATATTGGAAAAGCAATACCATAAAACACTCTCGTCAATGAAACACAGAAATATTAAAATTCACCCCGAAAAAATCACAGATTTATGTTAATAGGATGTAAATATAGTGCATGGAAATTTATACTTTATTATGCTTATATTCGGGTTATCTCACAAGGCATGGGTTCCCATCCCTAACTTAAACAAAACGAAACGCAATTTTCATGTCGAGTCAATAGCTTAGAATAATAAGCGATAGTAAGTAATATTAAGGAAATCCACATAAGTGGTGCTTTATATGGGTCGACGCCTACTACTTGTTTTCGTCTTTCTTTTATATTAATACGCCAAATAATAGTACTTTGGCTGACAGTAAACAAAGTGTACTGTCATATATGTATGACGTAGAGTCTGATATATATCGCGTTAATAACTAACCTCAAATGTAGTTCCAATAAAAGCACAGAAAAACTTCTCACACCCTTATTAGCGTTTAATCTAATTCCGTTCATGTATACAAGAATGATGAACCCAGTTAGCTAGGATAATGCTGTTTCTATACCTGCGTGTATCGCCATGAAGTTTTGTCTATGGTCGCAATAAATTTATCTATGAGAAGAAATTCATGACGATAGATAGGTGCAGTACGATAACGGGGCCTGCGGTTTTTACAGTTATCAAAGAAATATGAGAACGCTAATTTCGAGTTATTATTTTGAATGACAAAGGTGTGCACTCATTTTTTTTTGGGCCCCAATCTTGTATATTATTACTGCCATTGTCGAATAGGTAAGAATATTACAAGGGTCGTGTGATTATTTCAGTGTTCCAACAAGATGGTGGCTCCCTTGTTGTTTTTGGCATCTCAGAATTCGCGCTCCGTGTCATTATTTTCCATTTATTTCACTTATGTACAATAACCGAACTATAAAGCACCATCAATTTTACAAAATATAGATTCAAATAACACAATAATAATAAAACACTTTTTATTGAACACACGTTGATTAGGAACACAACACACAAACACAATATTATCAATAAAATATAAAATCCACTACATATTACTCTATCCCTTTATCGGCATTAAAATTGAGGTTAGGTTTCATCGCAACATGGAGCTCCAACATATAGTTACGAGATTAACAAAAAAATAATGACGAAGACATAAAACATCGCTGATTAATTGTCGATCGTCGCTTTCATATCTTCCAAGACTCTTTGCTTTTAAGTATGCATTGGCTTATCTTTAAATCTGACAAACTAAAAAAGAGTCACTGTAACAGGTTTGTCAGCACGTAACGTAACGATCTAGTTTGTTGTCCTTTCCCTATCACCTCGTTTGGTTACTAGATATGCACCGTCTCTTCCCGAAAAGTAATAGTTCTAAGCGTGCCACGATTGCAGGTGTTACGTCTGATTGCCATCTAGTTGGACATAATTGGCATACCAAAGTTAATTTAATTTGATGTTTTCACTCCACATATTTATATTTTGAAAAGGTGTTGTGTTGTATAAACTAGCTTTTGCTCGTAGCTTCGCTCGCATTAATGTATTTTAAATAAAAAAAATAATAAACCAATACATCTAAAATATTATACATACATAGATTTTGATCAATACGTTTTGTGCGAAGGAAGCTGAAATTAATATATCACTATGTACGTTTTATTGATAAAAATATTAAAATATCGAACTCGATTCGAGAACTATTCGAGATGTCTGTAGTTAAACCGACAAGTGGAATACAGAGGGGTAATTCCGGGGTGCTCCGCGTAGCTTTACTTCACGTACCATTAAATTTTCCTGTTTGCATTTTTTAGCATACGTCGCTCTCAAGACGTTTTCCTCTACGAGCAGTTTTACGATTGTAGTTTTAGGGGAAGCGGTCTTCTCATACGATACAACCCAGATGTGAGTTTATTGAATTTTAACGTCGATTATCATATTCAAGTTAAATGAATTAGCATCGCCTTGTGCCGAGGGTGAAAACGAATCGTTTCTTAAAATTCTTATCTAAATATATTATTAATTCATTAATCTTTTGTTTTAACTTTTTGAGTAACCAGTAGTTGAAACAAGATTTTCGTGTAAATACTAGTGCTACAAATGCCTTTGAAACTCAAGGGGAAGGTTTATAAAGCTATGATAAGACCAGTCACGCTGTATGCATCTGAGTGCTGGGCTACGAAAGAGACGGATGAGAGAAAATTACATGTGGCAGAGATGTGAATGTTAAGGTGGATGTGTGGTGTGACTAGAATGGATAAAATTAAGAATGAGTATATCAGAGGAAGCTTGAAAATAGCACCAGTGACAGAGAAGTTGAGGAGTAATAGGTTAGCATGGTATGGGCATGTCATGAGGAGAGATGAAAACCATGTAACTATAAAAGTGTTCAGTATGTTTGTAGACGGATATACGAGTAGAGAAAGACCGAAAAAGGTATGGATGGACTGCGTTAAAAACGATATGTGGGTAAAAGGTGTGATTACTGAAATGACATTTGACAGGAGAAAGTGGAAAAAGAAAACATGTTGTGCCAACCCTACTTAAGTGGGATAAGGGTAACGATGATGACGATGACTAGTATTTCCTCTCTTTCAATTCATAAAGTTTATATCTTTTGAACAAATATGTACATAACTAAAAATCAATTGGTGAATGTATGTACATGCGTCACTTTAGAGCGGCCACACAAATTACACTAATTCTTTTTTGTATTTTGTAAATTTCAGGGCAAGGCAATTTTCATATGAAAGGTAATGCATAAAAATTGTAGGGAGAAGGGAAAAAATAGATTAAAAAATCTGCATATATAAACGTGAGTGAGAGAACCAAAAGATAGTAGTGATATTTCCATGAGATATTGGCAGAATTGACAGATTAACGTCCATTTGTTCAGCTGCCACTCTATTTAATTATATGGTCATAAAGTAAATGGAGATTCTGGTTTCATTTTCTTTGTTAGTACATAGTTACAGAAGCGGGTCCGGCGGACGCCCTGATAACAAAAAAAACTTGACAAATTATATATCTAAGCCTTCGTCATGAATCACTTTATCTACTGCTGAGCGTATGAAAGTACCTTCAGTAGTTTTTGAGCTTATCGCGAACAGACAGACAGACAGTCCTGGCAGAGGACTTTGTTTTATAATATGTAGTGATACATATATACTATACATAGTAATACATTTTTCAGTTTTACACTAACTTTTATATATTAAAAATATTTCTTCAATAATCACCAAACGTATTATTTGTATATAGTTTGCTAAGTATAGTCACAGAATTCAATGAAATTTCTACAAAATAAATGCACTAAATATATTAATTATGGCATGAGGTTACAAGTTCAATTTTATGATGTAAAAGTTTTTAATCTTTGGACAAGAAAATAGATTAGTAATGTGACCTCATGAGATTATTCTTATATCTTAGAATGTAATTTGGACTCAGATTATAATAAATAACCCGGTATCCGATATGCCGAACTAACATAAATCGACAGTTTTCACAAGGAAAACATCAAAATATAAATAATTTATCGAATTAGCTGTAATTTTCTAGGGCAATGATGTAAGAAATATGTATCTTAATAAAACCCATATTAGGAATGGTTCAGTACCGAACAGTACATCAATGCCTAGAGATCTAATAACCTTTATATTTTACCCAATACAGAACGGATCCCTATTACCTACGGACCATTAGATATCAGAGCAATTACCTTTAGAGATAGGCGTATAATTCTTTATTTACAAAAATCGCTTACCTAATGTTACCTATTGAATGAAATACATTGGTACCGATCGTTTTCTTTAATTGAGGCGGTGATCATATTAAATGAAGTATTATTAGCGTTTCAAATACTACGCTATGATTTGGATTCCTATCCAGTAGTAAGCTATATATGTGATTTGTACGAGATATACTTAGACTAGATTTATTTGTAGATTTGATATTAATATCACCATGTTCAACCAGACCACCATAAACCACGTCCACGCATCTGCTCGCGTGAACTAAAAACAACTATTATTGTACATTATACATTTAAAACCTCTTGTCTTTTAGTAATCTCTTTTTATTTATCTAGATATCTTCTTATATAAAAAAAAATAGATATCTACTACCGTTACGCACGTATCACGCAAAAAAATACTGGTTAGAATTCGATTTTTTTTCACTTCTTGAAGACTTATCAGAATGCTTTTATTACATCAAAATAAAATCGGCTGAGTGCCTTAAGCGCTCGCCTTAGTAGCCCGGTGAAGCTGTTACGACCTGACCTGACCTTGTTGGGTCAATAGCGTAGTCAGTTAGAAAAAAAAAAAACTTTTATTACATAGTATAAAACAAAGTCCCCTACCGTGTCTGTCTGTCTGTCTGTTCACGATAAACTCAAAAACTACTGAACGGATTTTTATGCGGTTTTCATCAATGGATAAAGTGATTCTTGAGGATCTTTTCGTATTCGTTGAGGAAGGTTTTAGTATATAATTTGTCTAGGGTTTTTTATAATCAGGGCGAAACGACGTCTGGCGGGCCCGCTAGTTTAATATAAAGTTATCTATAATAACTATATAATAACCTATCTAATCTATAATTATTATGTGCACTACGCGTTCAGTGCTGTGTGTTTTGGTATCGTGGAGAAGTGGGGCAAGCGACTTGGTGCGCACGAAACAAGACAAGTCACATGTATAACAATATTAAAATGCATACAACACTATAAACATTAAAATTATAAATAATAAAATAAAAATTGTTAAATTGTATTATTTAAGTACCATAAGAATGCCATCAAATTGAGTAACCTATATATAATTGTATGACAAGTATTTGTTTAGTACAGTATATTGATCAATAGTCTAAGTAAGATATAGTAACATAATAATATACTTTTAACTTTTTGGATTTTTTTTATATTTTGTAGGTTTTAGCATTTGTTGCGATGTAATGTTAAATGACGGATGTGGTCTGAGGTGGTAAACACGCTAAACCTAAAAATAAGGGCTGGCTCTTAAGTGCAGCTTCCGGAACGCACTTAGTGTATGGTCTGAGTGAATATGCGTTTGGCGCGGCGTCCAGCGGAGCGTGCAGCGTCCAAGAGCGACGCTCGTGCACCACTCAGGACACTCAAGTATTTATGTATCTGTTTGACACGAACGCCGCACGAATAGACACTCCTGTTGAGGCGGGAGGTGAATGAAACAACCATCAGAGGGGCAACCCTGGTACGGACTCCCCCGCTCCATGTACAGCGAGTGTGAGAAAACTGCATCGTGAACGCTGTACGCGACACCCCGCTCGACGCTCAATTATAGCGTCCACTCTAAACGAACACTTAGTGTATGGCCTGAGTGAATATGCATTTGGCGCGCCGTGCAGAGGAGCGTCCAGCGACCGAATGATCCGCTTGCCTGCCACTCAGGACACCTAGTATTAATGTATCAATTTGACACGAACGGCTCACGCGACGCCCCGCTCGACGCTCGATTATAGCGTCCACTCTGGACGTACACTTAGTGTATGGCCTGAGTGAATATGAGTTTGGTGCGGCGTGCAGCGGGGCGTCGAGCGACCGAGAGATCTGCTCATCCGCCACTCAGGACACCTACGTATTAATGCATCTGTTTGAAACGAAAGCCGCACGCGACGCCCCGCTCGACGCTCGATTTAAGCGTCCACTCTGATCGTACACTTATAGATGCCCGGCGACAGATGGCAACTTGAGGGTGGTAGCTACGAGCCAGGCGGGCTTAGAAGAATCCCTATCACCATTCCATAGTTTCATCAAGGTGTTTTCCTTCAAAAGCTCCGGCTTATTGTCAAGGATTTGAGCCAACATCCTGAATAAGATATACAGCTTAAGCTTAAGGTTAAACTAAACTTGGCCAGACAATATAACTAAAAAAGTATTTCATGTAAATCAGTGCAGTGACTAATATGCGTTTGGTGCGGCGTGCAGCGGGACGTCGAGCGACCGAGAGATCCGCTCATCCGCCACTCAGGACACCTACGTATTAATGCATCTGTTTGAAACGAAATCCGCACGCGACGCCCTGCTCGACGCTCGATTTAAGCGTCCACTCTGATCGTACACTTATAGATGCCCGGCGACAGATCTTCAACTTGAGGGTGGTAGCTACGAGCCAGGCGGGCTTAGAAGAATCCCTATCAACATTCCAAATTTAGAGTTATAAGTACACTAAAAGACATACAGATAAACATAATAATAAAATTAACTCTTTACAATATGTAAGGATACAAAAATAGAAACGAAATACTGAGATACATTTTAAAAGAAATTTCTAGAAATACTCATTAGAAAATTCCTTATGTATACATTTTAACAACATTGTTTACAGAAATGAAGCGCATTAAGCTAATACCGATTTTTTCTCACTATCTATATTGATTTAGTGAAGATCATTGATGTCTGTTTGGAAAAATAAACGGGCTTAGTATATTTCATAACCTAACATCGTTCGCTTTTCGATCAAAAAGCTGAAAGCGCTACCGGGAGCGTTAATGGCTTTTAAAAATACAAAACTCTTTGAGGTGAACGTCTATTATTCAAAATATTTTAATGGACAATTTTAAACTCGGTACTCACAAAGCTGTACAGTTAAATCTGTTTAAATATTGATTTGCTTTGATGGCTGACGTGGTTTTTGATGGATATTCCCGTTTTTTTAGAACTCGAAATAGTCTGTGGTTAGCATTACATAATGAATTATCAACAGTATAGTAACACTAACTTTATATTGAAGAGATTGAAAATCAGTTACATGAATTTTAATGTAAATGTAATTGTAAGTTTTAATTTTATGATAAATTACCAACTTTTACATTTTACAAAATAATTAAATAAATTTTTCAAATATCAATTTATAAAAATAGTTCCCAGTGAACAAGGTAGATGGCGCATTTCCGTAATTTAAGGTTTATTTAATTTACAACTAGCGGCAGGTGTCCATCCAATTCATTGGGCATAGCACTCGCGAAATCATGAAGAATATTTATTTTAAAAAACACTAAAACCGATTTTAATTTAAATCCGGTCTAAAACATCATTTTTTATATAATTCACTATAATTAATTATTATAGAAAACATATAATATTGTGCATATAAATGTAATATAATCAGAAAAAATCAAAATGTTTTTATAAACTTTGATATACGTTTGCTTCCCTTTCCTACGCATGCGCACAATGTTTTAGGGTGTTTTTAGATAAAAACCAAGTGCTTAAGAAGTAAAACCAAAATACTTTGTTAATTATTTTATTTATATAGGTATATATTTAGATAGTTAACTAAGTTATTAGATAGATAATACTGTTCATAAATTCAACAAATAGAATAAAAAATATTCAATCTAATACGAGGTCTGAAACATTGTAATGAACACCAACGAATTCAATCCATTCCCAATAAAACTCAACGAGTAGCCAGTGACTCCGGAACGGAGCAGTTGCCCAACAACCGACTTGCTTTAAACATTGTTCAAACGATTTTTACCTTTATCCGTTCGGGTTAAGGTTACATGGATCTGCAAAATTAAATTGGTACCAGTTTACACTTCCCCAGGCGGATGTCGCCGGCAGCACCTTATTTGGAATCGGTCCAGTCTCACACGACAAACTTTTATGTTATTTCAATGTGGTTTTACTGAAAGAGTTGAGCTCGCTTTACGATAAACTTTTATTATTATTAAATCATATCTAATGAAGGCATTAAATAGAGTAGTAATAAATTTTGTTTCTATATTATTTATATTGTACTAGCTGATTCCCGCGCCTTCATTTGTGTCGTTTATTATCTCAATTGTTTTGATATGTGTCAAAGAGTTTAAGGCAGCGTTTTCGACGAAAGCTTTCAGGTGACTTGACTTTTTCCAACACTTCCAAGGTTTATCGTTATATTTCAACCAATCGACAAAAATCTTAACAAATCATATACCTACACGTTCCTCGTGAATCGCTCTAACTATTAATGAAAATTTGCTTCGTAGATTTTGAGTTTATTACGAATAGATAAAGAGACAGACACTTTGTTTCATAATATCTAGTGATTATTTGATTGCATTATTACGATTGGATTTTTATTAAATCATATCTAATGAAGGCATTAAATAGATTTGTAATAAATTTTGTTTTTATATTATTTATATTATACTAGCTGATTCCCGCGCCTTCATTTGTGTCGTTTATTATCTCAATTGTTTTGATATGTGTCAAAGAGTTTAAGGCAGTGTTTTCGACGAAAGCTTTAAGACGGTTTGACTTTTTCCAACACTTCCATCAGTCCAACACTTCCAAGGTTTATCGTTATATTTCAACCAATCGACAAAAATCTTAACAAATCATATACCTACACGTTCCTCGTGAATCGCTCTAACTATTAATGAAAATTTGCTTCGTAGATTTTGAGTTTATTACGAATAGATAAAGAGACAGACACTTTGTTTCATAATATCTAGTGATTATTTGATTGCATTATTACGATTGGATGCATTTACTGGATATACGAATAGATGATTATATATAAAACTTGTTAGTTTATCCTCGTATAAAGTTGTTGATATTGATAAAAAACCATAAATAACTCGTGCAAGTATTTCCTCTCTTGCATATTATAAAACTTAACGCATGTCTCTTAGTTAACGTGCATATATTCACGCTTTCAATAATTATTATTTAGTATGTATTTTTTGATGTCGCGGTGGCCTAGTGGTTTGACCGGTGGAATATTATTTCGATGTCCGCAGGTTCGAAACACGGCATGCACCAACGAATCTCTCGGAATTCGCGTACATTTACCAATTTAAATTGGTAACACTATCGGTTGATGGTGAAGGGAAACATTGTAAGGAAACCTGAACCTGAGAAATGTTCTTGTAGTACTACTGTACGTGGGAAAAATATAGAACTGTGGATTTCTCAGAGTTTGAAATCGGCAATCGGCAATATGTCGTGAGCTGGCGTGGTGATAACGCCCATACCATCTTTCGGGAAGAGGCCTATGGCCCCGCAGTGGGTCTCTTACTGGCTGATGCTGATGATGTATTTTTAATCGATTATTTAGTATGTATTTTTTGATGTCGCGGTGGCCTAGTGGTTTGACCGGTGGAATATTATTTCGATGTCCGCAGGTTCGAAACACGGCATGCACCAACGAATCTCTCGGAATTCGCGTACATTTACCAATTTAAATTGGTAACACTATCGGTTGATGGTGAAGGGAAACATTGTAAGGAAACCTGAACCTGAGAAATGTTCTTGTAGTACTACTGTACGTGGGAAAAATATAGAACTGTGGATTTCTCAGAGTTTGAAATCGCCAATACGTCGTGAGCTGGCGTGGTGATAACGCCCATACCATCTTTCGAGAAGAGGCCTATGGCCCCGCAGTGGGTCTCTTACTGGCTGATGCTGATGATGTATTTTTAATCGACTTTATAACGAGGAGAACTTCATCATTTATGAACCGATTAGGAAAATTATTATTGAAGTTATACTTCTTTTGGAGCTTTAGGGAAAAGTTATGAGAGTAAATTTTTCTCGAATTTGCACGCGCTCACCATCACAAAAAACCGACACCCTGATGTTAGCTATGGTCAACTTTTTCTATTGTTAGTGTCGTTTTTTCTACAAACGTATAATAAGGTGAAAGATAAAGTTTTTGATTTTTTTTTATCTTGTTACGCCGAAGAAGTATAACTTCTAACACGTGTACATAAGTACACACACACTTTTTTAATTAATTTTAATTATATACTTCACAAAATCTTATAGGAAATGTATATATTAATGTATTAGTTTAAAGACAGGTCAAGACTATGTAGGTAGATAATTATGGTTAAGGACGTTCTTGTGCATCTTTTAAAGCATTTTTGTAGTGCCGGTGTATTTTATTCTTATTATATTCGTATTTATGTCTATGAGACAAACAGCGTGCTGGGATTCACATGCTTTTGTTTTTATTCGCTACTAGTTGCCTCAGCGAACTTCGTTTCGCCATAATATGATTTTTTTTCTTAGCCTACCTTTTTAGTAGATACATACCGACATATGGAACATTTGTTATGCTACCCCATAGAGACTGTTCGCTTTTTCAAATACAAACTGAAAAAACGAAATATTTAAAGCAAACTGCAGTAAAATGGTAAAATGAAATGGGTCTAATCAAAAATTTAAAAAAGCGGATGCGTTCAATTTGCTAATAGCAATTTGAAGTTGCGTTCATAATTACAGAAAAAGAAAACTGATTTGTATGTTTTCCGTGCAATTTTTCTCTACATCAAAATCTTCCTCGGTGTTCAAGGAATAAATCAAATCAAAAACTACTCGCATTCGACCAGCCGTCTTCGAGTTTTCGCTTAGCAACATATTTTGCGATTCATTTTTATTTAGATAGATTATTATTTATTATAACTACAAGTTTTTATAATAAATACTTTGGTTATAATAAAATGGATATTCCACTAATATTATGTGTATTTAAATATACTTAAATATATTAACATTCATAAATTATGTAAATAGTATATAAGTTAATGCGTTGCACTACACTCGGCAGCCTGTTGTATTAAAATGAGTATGATATAAGCTCTACCATGAACAAACCCTTATTTGTACCTTTGGTAGAAATCCGTCAAATGATATTGAATTTTATCAATCCTTTATTAAAAACTAGCAGGCCCGGCAGATGTTGTCCCACCCTGAGAATAAAAAAGCCTTGACCACTTATATACCTAAACCTTCCTCATAAATAACTTTGTCTACTAGTGAAAACCGCATGAAAATCTGTTCAGTCGTTTTTGAGTTTATCGCGACATACAGACGGACGTGGCTGTGAACTTTCTTTTATAATATGTAGTGATGAGAATGTGCGTTTATTTATTTGTTATGTTTTTATACATTTACTATTAAACCGATCATCGTGAAATTTTGCATACACGTCGTCAGGGGTACATTTCATCCAAAAAACGTACTGTTCCTTTGATATTATAGGTCAAATCTACATTAATGCCAATGAAGCCGCGCACAAAAGCTAGTCTTAAATAATTATACCGTCACCTATTTTTATATACCATTGGTCGCCTAGTGGTCGAAATTCGACCATAATTCATTTTTAAATTCAATAATACCAAAGAGGATAATTGTTCCAGTTTGCAGTGGCTTCATAATTTTAATAAAGATAAATTATTATTTATAAATTATTGGTGTGTAAGGGGTGTCGAATAACATCATAAGACTTGAGACAGTCAAGCCAACCTCACCTGCATGTGGTCCATTCCACACTTACGTATTACCGCCCAACGAAGTGGGCACTGGTCGGCCATTAATAAATACTTTGGTTATAATAAAATGGACATTCCACTAAAATTATGTGTATTTAAATATACTCATATATTAACATTCATAAATTATGTAAATGGTATAGAAGTTAATACGTTGCACTACACTCGGCAGCCTGTTGTATTGAAATGAGTATCATATAAACTCTACCATGAATAAACCCTTATTTGTGTCACCTTTGGTAGAAATCCGTCAAATGATATTGAATTTTATCAATCCTTTATTAAAAGCTAGCAGGCCCGGCAGATGTTGTCCCACCCTGAGAATAAAAAAGCCTTGACCACTTATATACCTAAACCTTCCTCATAAATAACTTTGTCTACTAGTGAAAACCGCATGAAAATCTGTTCAGTAGTTTTTGAGTTTATCGCGACATACAGACGGACGTGGCTGTGAACTTTCTTTTATAATATGTAGTGATGAGAATGTGCGTTTATTTATTTGTTATGTTTTTATACATTTACTACTAAACCGATAATCGTGAAATTTTCCATACACGTTGTCAGGGGTACATTTTATCCAAAAAACGTACTGTTCCTTTGATATTATAGGTTAAATCTACATTAATGCAAACGAAGCCGCGCACATAAGGTAAAACATGAGGTTAAATAATTATACCGTCATCTATTTTTATATATGTAATGTCGAAATTCGACCATTATTCAGTTTTAGATTCAATAAGACCAAAGAGAACAATTGTTCCAGTTTTCAGTGGCTTCATAATTTTAATAAAGATAAATTATTTATTTATTAAATATTCATGTATATTATGAATTTACAGGTAAGAGTAAAATGAAGGATGTCAAAACGTCTTCTTCGTGTACATGTGTGTATATGTTGTTTGTTATTCAAACAGTAGTGTGAGTAATGTATATTTTAATTAATTTAATATGTTTGTAATGTATTTTATATACAATAAATAGCTATGTGCACTTCTCCTCCATATAAACTTTAAGTATGCTAAGTTATGCAATTCGCTTAAAAATAAATAGGTGGTAGAACCATGCTAAAGATATTACTGGTTTCAGCATTGAACGGGTCGGCTCGCTCGGGGTAGTACCACCCTCTCACAGAAAACCGACGTGAAGTAGCAGTGCTGGCATTGTTGCCTTTCGTTCGGTCAGTGAGAGCACCGGAGGACCACCTCCCCTCCCCTCAACCCTCCTCCTCTCCTCAACCTTCCCCTCTCCCTCTTTCCCCAAAACACAAGCTGGCAACGCACTTACGACTCCCCTGATGTTGCTAGTGTCTACGGACGGCGGTAATCACTTAACATCAAGTGACCTGTCTGGTCGTTTGCCTCCTATGACATAAAAAGGGGGTACAAAGTTTTGGCTTCACGTATTAATATATAAGAGAGTTTTTATTTGTCAAATGTATTTTTCCACAAACCCTATTTTAATAACCGCCTGAATGTAAAGTATAGAAAAATATTACAATAAATCAATATATAGACCAATGAGAGCTTCAAAACTGAATACATACATTTCGCGTTTGTTTTCAATCCAACAATTACTACGAGTATATTTATAATACAAGAAAAACTACCAAAATTGAAGTTGTATTTACGTAGATTTATGATGCATGAAAATCTAATCATAAACAATTTTATCGTCACAAGTATTTAATGTACTCAATTTTTTGCACTTTATTTTCTTATTTGTCAAATTTATTTTTCCGCAAGAATGTCCTATTTTAATAAACCCCGGTACGTAAAGTATAGAAAAATATTACAATAAATCAATATTGATAAACCAATGAGAGCTTCAAAACTGAATACATACATATCGCGTTTATTTTTAATCCAACAATTACTGTATTTATAACACAAGGAATACTACCAAAATTGAAATTGTGTTTACGTAGATTTATGATGCGTGAAAATCCAATCATAAACAATTTTACCATCATAAGTACTTAATGTACACCATTTTTTGCACTTTATTTATTTTGCACTTAATAAAATGAGTTGGCATAATGTAATAAACAAAATGAGAGATAAAGTATTTCAATTTTAAACGTGAGTCTTGAGAGAAGCGACGGTTTCGAGACTGGAATTATGGAAATTAGATGAAAATCCCAATTAAAATAAATAATTCCTATCAGTATGGATCAACACTAATTAACGTTCATTCGTGTAAGTATAATATACTTAAATACATGCATGTAAATAAAATTAAAATGTCTATCGCTTAATGTGTCTCTGAGACGGCTTACCTAATTTTGTCAAAATTTTACTGACAGTGAAATTGTCAGACCACTATGTAAGCAACATATTGCGCTTAACACAAAAAGGATAAGCATTAATTATAAAATTTAAAATAAGTTACTTCAAGTCAACAGAAATACTACCACACTGGTCATCATTATCTGAAGCCTGTAAGAGCATACTGCATGGCCATAGGCAAGGGATAAGCATTAATTATAAAATCTAAAATAACTTACTTCAAGTCAACAGAAATACTACCACACTGGTCATCATTATCTGGAGCCTGTAAGAGCATACTGCAGGGCCATAGGCAAGGGATAAGCATTAATTATAAAATCTAAAATAACTTACTTCAAGTCAACAGAAATACTACCACACTGGTCATCATTATCTGGAGCCTGTAAGAGCATACTGCAGGGCCATAGGCAAGGGATAAGCATTAATTATAAAATCTAAAATAACTTACTTCAAGTCAACAGAAATACTACCACACTGGCCATCATTATCTGGAGCCTGTAAGAGCATACTGCAGGGCCATAGGCCTCTTCCCTATGTAAGGTATGGGTGTAATCACCACGGCAACCCACGACGTATTGCTAATTTAAAACTGTGAGAAATCCACAGTTCTATATTTTCTCATATACAGTTTATTTTATATATAATCATAGGAGGCAAACGAACAGGTGGTTCACCTGATGTTAAATGATCACCACCGTCCATAGACACTTGCAACACCAGGGGAGTCGCAAGTGCGATGCCAGCCTGTACTGATAGAACGTGACAATGCACGTATTGTTACTTCACGTCGGTTTTCTGTAAGAGGGTGGTAGTACGCCGGGCGAGCCGACCTATTCATGCTGAATAATAGCTTCAGCGTGGCTCTACCACCTATAAAACCACTACCACAGTAGTACTACAAGAACATTTCTCAGGTTCACGTTTCCTCACGATGTTATCTTTCACCGTAAATAGATAGTGTTACCAATATAAATTAGTAAATGTACGCAAATTCCGTAAAATTCGTTGGTACATACCGTGCTCCGAACTTGCAGACATTGGGTTAATATTCCACCGATTAAAACACCAAAGTACCATTACTTTACCACGTTGGTGTTTGGTGTTGAATAATAATTACAAAATAACAAAGAAAACATACAGAAAAAAACAGCAGAACCATTTGTAATGAGAACAAAGTCATCAGCTAGTAAGAAACGCTTTTATAATACTCGGGTGGATCTGAGGGTGCATCTAATGCTTATATAAATCTGATATATCATATTCAAGATCTATATATTCCTACAAATAGGTACAAATGAAATAGTTGGGTACATCTTTCTCAACCGATTTTCTTCATTTTTCATCTTTGTTTAGTTATAGACAATCTTTAATGTTATCGATCATATTTTTTTTAAATAGTTCCTTTTCTTCCTTAATTTAATTTTTTTTTAATTAATTAATGTTTCGACCACTAGACGATTAATAGCATTCTCAAATATATATTTCTAACAATTTTATATTAGGCAATTGATAGTGTGCTTATTTGTTTAATCTTGAAACATCATGAGATGAATTCATTATGAAAATACGATGTCTGAATGTATCCGGTTTTGGAAAAGATTAATAGATGCAATAACTTTCGTCTTCATTAGATAAATGTTCTAAAATAACATGATGGTCGCCGTGATTTCTCATTAAGCATTATTAGTGATTTACTAATTTTTTAATAATGCTAATTTATTTAGATAATGAAAATAACATTTATTAATTAGAATATTATTTTAATTTCTTTTATTCTATTTATAAAAGTAAAATACATTCTTCGTGATATATATGGTATCAAATATACTAAGTTCAAAACAATGCTGGCACAGTTGAAAACATGCCCGGACAACGAGTAGATCGGCGGTATATATAGATGGTAGAGCCACGCTGTAGCTATTACTAGTTTCAGCATGAATGGGTCGGCTCGCCCGGGGTAGTGCCACCCTCTCACAGAAAACCGACGTGAAACACCAATGCTTGCATTGTTGCGTTTCATTCGGTCAGTGAAAGCGCTGGATGTCCACCTCCCTAACCCTCTCCTCTCCCTCTCTCCCCCTTTCACCTAAAATATGCGACTCCCCTGGTATTGCTAGTTTCTATGGACGGTGGTGATCACTTGGCATCAGGTTTGCTGGCCTCCTCTTGATATAAAACAAAAGGTCCGAATCCTCGCGACCAAGTCGGAGCATTCGGTGAAGGAAGACATCGTGATGAAACCGTAGCATGGTGGTAAAGCTATTTCTAAGTCCGCCTGGGTAGTTGTACCTCCGTTCAGTTGAAAATATAATACTAAGCACCTGTTGGAATATTCCAGCAGCAGCACTTGAGAGTCGACCCGCCTCTAGGCTTAGCGTGTTTATCTTAGATCACATCCCCATTTAACATCAGATGGTATTGTTAAACGATAAAACCTATAACGAATGATAAAAACATCGAATCAACTGACATAGCTTCAAATTCCATAATGGGTCTGAGCTTGCGGTAAAGGGCAACCTAATAATAAAACCGTAGTAGAATTAGTAGAGTCCTCATCGATCTTTTTGGCCATTACAAATATAGGCGTAAGTTCGGGCTTGCGGGTAATATAGCTAAGAGTTTAAAGCAATACGAAGCTATCATATTATTATAGTAATCTAAAATTGACATTCGTAACCTACCCTTTTTTCTCGCATGAGAATCTTCCTAGACTCCTACTTTTTGGCCATTACAAATATAGGCGTAAGTTCGGGCTTGCGGGTAATATAGCTAAGAGTTTAAAGCAATACGAAGCTATCATATTATTATAGTAATCTAAAATTGACATTCGTAACCTACCCTTTTTTCTCGCATGAGAATCTTCCTAGACTCCTAGACCTTCCCTAGATTCGGGACGGAGAGTGCCAGATTTGTACGAACTAAACTCTTTCAATGACACACCCCCTCGCCTATCCTTTTTTTTTTTGGCGGGAGAACCTTCTTAGATATCTGCACCTAGCCGGGCAGCACAGGTGAGAATGCCAGATTTCTACTGACTAACCCCCTCGGTGTTCTTGTTGGACCATTTAGCCAGATTGGTAGGAACGGCCTCTGCAGTGCTTTTGCCCGACACGGCAGGTGTTGACCCCTCATCAGGGCCCCGACTCGTAGTCTGAAGAGGGAAGACCTTAGTTCTCTCTGACGAATTGATGGGAGGCGCAATGAACACTAATGTGCCTTAACCACGTGGGCCAATGTTAGAGTTGCCAGGACGGCAAACATGCCAGTTTCCATCGCCTCGCCTATCCTACTTTAAATTGTCTCGATATTGACATATCACTTGGTACTGACGCCATCTTGAATACATGCGCCTATAACAGGCGCTTCCACAATTATCGCTATCTTTATAATACAGCCAGTGTTACGCTAAACTATAGCAAAATTATTCTATACATATTATTTTTAATTTACCCTCTTTTATGTCAAAATAAAATAATATTAAAATTACAGCCATCTTAACATGGTTTGGACATACTTATTTTATTTACAAAAAATATCATCGGGCACATTATTGTCAATAATAAAATTGTCTGGCAGAGGTAAATTCATGTTTTTAATAGCGTTTCAAAGTTACTGAAAAAAAAATGTTCCTAAAATTATTAATAAATCAAAATTTTGACCTGTGAAGGTGTGATACGCATTAAAAAACACAACGTTAAACGGCTACCAGGTATCCTGAATCCTGTTTGAAAGGGCATATATCTTTATATTAAAGAACCAACTTTTCTAAAATTCTCGTTCTTCCAACGTTGCTGGCCCTTGTACTAAGGTGTCGCAAAAAAGTCCAGTTACATTTATTACAATTTTTTGTCTTTCGTTATCCTGGAGAACCCTTTGCCTTTTATGGGACAAAAAGTATCCTAGATGTAACCTTGTAATATTAGTTATCACTGTGTCAAGTTTCGTCAAAATTGGTTCAATACTTTCAGAGAGATACGTGTTCACAGGGACAGAAAGACAGACAGACAGATAAAAATTGTAAAAGGATTATTTTTGGCTTCTACTAAAGTCTACCGTGATCAAAATTTTCAAATATATTTAATGTACAGATTTGCCTTTGTTGATAAACTTGTGCTCTTAATAATCTTTAGAGTGGTCATAAAGTTTGGCGAGGTTTTAGGTTTAGATTTTAGAATTAGGTTGTCAGATGTGATTGTCATTTATAGCATTGTCTAAACCTCTCTAGCTAGTTACCATCCTCTCTACCGTCAAGCATTTAATATGTATGTTTTGGTAGCTGCACCTGACAACCAGGTTATCTCGGCTTAGTGTAACAATTTTCAGCTACATCGTAGCTTAACGTTTGGTAAGACTGTGGTTCAATGTTAGATCTGTGAAGTATTTAATGAGGAACCAGAAAAAAACGGCTAAGTGCGCTAACGCGTAGCGTATTGGAGAATTGAAGCGCTCCAGAAAATCAATCACTTCGCATTTTTTCAATAAATCTATATTCCAATGACTAACGTCATATATTCAGATCTCAACACATTTCCTTCTTTCATCCACTCAGGCAATGTGTGCTTGAATTACAGTAAAATAGAAATATTTAGTACATATCATTATGTTGGAATGAAAGAACGTTGGTTCAAAATTTCACTGATAAATTATATATTCCAATAAAACAAAAACAATGTAAAGACACACGAATACGGTTATTAAGAAAAATGAGATTCAAATACATGCTTGCTTTCTTTGGTACTACTCTAATGAATAAAACCCTATTATTTTTTAAAAAGATACTTTTTACTTTGATACTTTCTATATGTAAGCTACCAAATTTGATAATTTTGACTTCAGCAAACCAATAGTTACATATACCATCATACTTGTCTTATACATAGATGCATCTGGTGATATGCCCACAATGCAAACTTAAGTTGTTTTTTGCGAAAAATAACTAATGTTCACGTGAAATTCTTTACATAATTAATGTAATTTAATTATATAGAATTTATCGAAATGTAAATTTTCGAACGTTAGACGATGTAGACATATTTGTGAGGTAATCAGCTACATTTAAGTAAACAAACAAGAAATAATTTTCTTTTATTAATCAATGTATACTAATGTGTTTATATGCTTTTAATTATGTTGTAATTCTGTTAACAGAAGCTATGTTAATTTTCTTAAAATACGGTCGCATATTTATGGATATATTTCTTTGAGTATAGTGATAAACACATCACAGTATCTCTTACGTTACCGGATCACTCATGTATACATCCAGCTGTTAAAAAGTTTACAGAAAGACATCACACGAAGTACTGGATTAGCATCTAATGGATTTCAGATCTTGGGTAGTTGCCGTTGATTTTAGATTACATTGTGCTTACTAACAAGCATAGTGCAGCTACTTTGTCATTTTTTTTTAAATAGATAATAATCTCTACTTATGTTCTTCTGGATGTCTCGATTTTCCGTACCGTCATTTTTAATATAGATTTGGTATATCCTTTGGTAATAGTATATTATCACTGAATGCAAGGTACTATATGTCCTTTTCCGTACTACATACGACGTGTATTTAAAATTTCATGATGAAGCTAAGTATTTGAAGCGTGAAAGCATGATAAACGAACTTACATTCGCATTTATAATTATACTTAGGATTAAGAATGGTATTATACTAAGTCAACGTTTAGCGATTAATTTTTATATTCAAAAATATATATGTAGTAAGTACACGTTAATATATCTATACTAATATTATAAAGAGGTAAAGTAACTATTCCACGCGAACGAAGTCACGGGCAGAGGCTAGTTAAATATAAAATCGGTGATATATAGAATAAATAATCGTTATATAGGTATAACAATTGTACACATTATTTTTCTTAAAACCGCATCACGTCCCTGTTGGTGTCTTTTTGGTTGGTCGTGTGCCAATTAAGCCACCAGGCGCCAACGTCCGACCTCCTTCCGGTCGTTCACTATCCTCCAAATTGTTAGTTTCTACATCTTATTTTTAACATTACGAAACATATACTATGTCGTAAGTTTAATAATAAAATAATACATTAATTTTAGCTATAATAAATTAGTTACTTAAATAAAAACTTTAATAAACAATGAAATTTATCGCATTTTAATAATTTCGTAAATATTGAACAATGTTATGAAATTTTGAATCTTTATACGAAAGGCGTTGTATGTAGTTTGGAAATAACCAAATTTTTTTTATGCTGAACATAATCTCAGCTTGCATTAAAAAACGTTGGATAAATTTGTAAATACGCTGAATCTGCAGAAAAACTGGATCTCAAATGCTGCTGCTCAAATACACCAATAGGAAGGTACCTCGCAACATCTTTCCAACTTGATGGTAGTAGCTAGCGAGGCGAGCATGAGAGTAAGTAATAACATAAATACCAAATCTCATCTTTAGATTTTTTTTTGTAGTAGCACGGCAAAATCACTGCACTGTGCCTGATGGTAAGCACAATATAATTCAAAAACAATGGCGACCACCGAGTGACACACTATCCATCACCGGTCACCGCTGCCATGCCGGCCTGCGAAAAGCTAGATATGCGCAGGCTGATCCCGAAACGCGACCCGCAGAAGCGAATCACTATGACGGGCTTTTTCGACATATAGATGGTGGTTGCGATCCAGTTAGGCTATAAAACCCTACCACCCCGCTTTCGCCATTGTCTCGTTCGTTATTCAGCAGGGAGCACCACGTGCAGGTGAGGTTGGCTTGGGTGTCTCAAGTCTTAGACGTTATGCGACACCCCTTACATGACGTGACGTCATTCATATCTATTGTATTCGTTTCATATCATGCACGAAACTATACCTATTTCCTAAATCCTTACAATTATAGAAATTATAATAACGTTATGTTAATGTTGCCCTGTATGTTATAAATACCTTTTTAAATCGCGTAACGAAGTAGCCACAAACATATAAAACCGAATACTCGCTTATCGCTTCATTTGCATATATAGTGTATTCCAATCCGCGCCTTGCTTAAAAGGGACAAAAATGATTTCCTTGAACGTCCTTCGGTAGAAATACCTCGTCAGGTCATTAAACTGTTTGAAACATTTCAAATACCTTACCGTTAATTTTTAAACGCAGCCGAGCACGAAACGGACCGGACCTATTTGGCAATGGTGTGTATCGTTATGGTCGTAAGTTATTTTGAGGAACCGAGAAGATAAGGCTGTGCGCAGTGCACCATCGTCGGATCGCAGTGCGTCGGGCAGAGTGGCGCCGGCCACTTGGCAGAGCTCTCGGTCAACGTCCCCCGCCTCCATAAAAGCCTCCGCAAGCTGGAGCCAAAACAATTTCGCCAAATTTCTTGCCAGCGCCCTCGCACGCATGATTTTACGATCCTTACACGATGGGACCCGTTTATTTTTTTCAATACCACTTCTAATATTTTTATCGAGATCCGTGACCGCTCCGTGTTTATTTACCAATCTTTCTTATATGTTGATTACGTATAATTGAATTGGATAATAAAAATATGTTCTCATTATACGTTATGTTTATTCCATAAAACACTATATAGTATAATTAATCTTCATTATAAATTAATAAATAGCATATTTTTATTATTATGACCAATTTTAGTAGTTCGTTATATTTTTTTTATGTCATAGGTGGCAAACGAACAGGTGGGTCACCTGATGGTAAGTGATCATCACCGTCCATAGACACTTGCAACACCAGGAGTCGCAAGCGTATTGGCAGCCTGTGTTTGGGGGGAGGGGAGGG
>MU159086.1:334584-367858 GCA_015888305.1 Antheraea pernyi | reverse complement strand
AGCCTAATAATATAAGGTTATAATGATTTCAAAATGTAATAACCTTGGGAAAGGATCAATAATGACTTACAAAGCTTATAAAAAAATCCAATTACATTCAAACAAGGCTTAAATATTTAGACCTTTAGATCAAACTTTAAAGTATTTTTTTTTTAAAACGGACTATTAAAAAAAATACATTTCTTCAGGAATTTTTACAAAATGTCCACATTATGTTATATGAAAATCTAAGGCTTAGTACATGTTTATTGATTTTAATAACACAGTAAGAGTCGTGGTGGTTGAACCGTTTGACCGGTAGAATATCAATCTGATGTCCGCAGGTTCGAAACCCGGCATGTACCAACAAATTTTTCGGAATTTTATTAATTTCTATGTGTAACCCTATCGGCTGACGGTGAAGGTAAACATCGTGAGGAAATCTGAACCTGAAAAATGTTCCTGTATTACCACCGTATGTATGAAATACACTTGTGGATTTCTCGGAGTTCAAAATCACCAATACGTCGTGGGCTCGCGTGGTGATTATGCTCATACCATTCATTACGAAGAGGCCTATGACCCTGCAGTGGACCTCTTACAGGCTGATGATAGTATAACATAGCAATCTCTTTAATAAAATCATTCGTTAAGAAATTTAAGAAAAAAGATCGATCGAGTCGCATTCGTAATGTAATTGTCGAGAGTAAGGATAAGAGCTAAATACCGAGGGACGATCACCTTCCGAGATTAAATAACAGACTTTCCATACATCGCCTTTTCTGTACTGTATGTTAAAGTTCAATGGCATACAGTTAATGGATACGATGGCATTAAAACGTTGAGTCTCTTATGAGTGAGATATATTTTTGCGTTAAACTGACAAAAATCGCAAGAGAAACCTTATCATTACTATGCCATTTATTATTAAATATTATGAACGTAAAAAAACATTACCATAACAAAAAAAAACATAACACACGGACAGTCAGTTTATATACTGACAAACAATTTTGAATTGTCTGTAATTGTTGTTAGATTGTATATATTTATATAAATACCTATCAGTTAATAAATAAATAGGGGCTGATGTCCGCAGGAAGTGTACCTCTCATTCCCATGCACGTACGCCCCGGATTGTGCTAATGAGTATCAAACTCTAGGCTGCTGCACTGTTCCACACAAATTCATTCTCGCAGTGATAAATAGAATAATCAACGATTCGACGATATTAAAATATGAAGACTCTATATAATAATAAAGAATTAAAAAAAAACAAAGTCACCATCATCCTCTCTCTGTGTGTAGTCAGTCCGTAAAAACTATGCGACAAATTTTGATACAATTTTCACTATAATTTAGATATTTCCTTACGGATATCTTACCTATAGAGGAAAAGTCAATACATTACGTTGGGTATTTAATCTACATTAAAATACTTCTTAACAGTATATCATTTCATCAAATATCTTAGAAGAAATAATACGTTAACGGCAAACAAAAAAAGTTCCGTTTGTGACAAGACTTGTGAAGTTTCTTTACGCCAAAAGTAGAACGTGCCTCATCATCATCATCTTCTTACCCTTATCCCACCTAAGGACGGCAATACATGTTTTTATTTTCCACTCTTGCCTATCAGATGCCGTCTCAGTATTCACACCTTTTACGCACGTATCAATTTTCACACAATCCATCCATACCTTTTTCGGTCTTCCTCTACTCCTGTATCCATCCACCATCATATTCAAAACTTTTCTAGTTACATGGTTTTCATCTCTCCCCATGACATGCCCATACCATGCTAACCTTTACTCCTCAATTTCTCTGTCACTGGTGCTATTTTCAAGCTTCTTCTGATATACTCATTCTTAATCCTATTCATTCTAGTTACACCACATTAACAAACATCGTTCACGAAAGTGGAACGTACTTATACCTATACATCTTGGATTAATTATGGAGTCACATTTGTGCATCGCACTCGTGCAAAATTGAGATCGATCGCTAGTGTATGTATATTATTTAATGACATTGCAGTTAATTAAAACAACCAACATTATTTTTAAATTTAGTCACTAGGTGAAGGTAAGTTTTTGATACGGATATATATATGGAGTGACCTATTGTAAAGGTTTTTCAGTTTACCGGTTTATTAATAATGTACTTTATGATGTCCTTGACTTTATTTAGTAAAATTTCCAGAAATATCTGTTAATGGTTTTACCCTTAAAGATCAACAATAACATACGTCTATTTTTATTTTATCGTTTAAACATACTAGTCGCATAAAATCAAAGACAGAATAGTAGCGAAGTGGTAAAAAATGAAAAGACAAAACAAATATAGCAACAAGATTTTTTATTCTTAATAATTGTCGACAGTGGTTGATCTAAATTCACCTAAAAATGACAGTACAATATGCACCATATCTATCTCATCATTATCTTCTTCTCGGCACGACATGTTTTTCTCTTTCACTCTCCCTGACATATGACATCCCAGTATTGACCTTTAATACACATATCATTTTTCACACAATCTGTCCATATCTTTTTCGATCTTCCTCTACTCCTAAATCCATCCACCTTCATTATTAAAACTTTTCTAGTTACATGACGAATGTTTCCTCATGACGTGTCCATACCATACTATTCTATTACTCTTTAAGTTCTCTATCACTGGTGCTATTTACAAACTTCCCCTGATATACTCATTCTTAATTATATCCATTTTTTAACACGCGTATCTCTGCCATATATAATTTTCTATCAATCGTCTCTTTCATAATCCAGCTCTCAGATTCATACATCTTTACTACTCTTACAATAATAGTTTTGTACACCTTCCTCTTGAGATTTAAGAGTATTCGCATTCACATGCTACCATATTTTTCACCATTTCATCCAATCAGCGTTATTCCTATTCTACCATCACCATAACTATCTACGGATGCTATTTAAATTGTTTTGTTTTTATTACCGATTTATAGTTCTGTTCTATTTTATCAGTGTTTGGGATATAGTTGATTTGATTGGAGATTATATTGTTTATATATAGATAATTAATCTCAATTGATAACAAAAATAGATTAGTATTTATAAAAAAGAAAACTGCTTAAATTTCTAGATGATAATTCTTGGAAAACACCTTTTACACTCAAATTAAATAATATTAATCAATATTACGATAGAAATGAGATCAGTAAGTAGTAATTACTTAAATGCAATTAGAATAGTACAACTCGTTAGTCAGGTATTATAGGTGGCTAATTATTTTAATTCCATATCTCTGTAAAGCATCATAATATGTGTCCTAGATCTGATAATATAGCAATCATTTTGTTATTCAAATTAAACTAATTGGCTACATTATTAGATTTTATAGAGTGCAGTGAAGTAGTCATACTTTTTCAATCCATATAATCGCTATTAATTGAATTAAGTTATTAATTTTTGAACTGAAAACTTCTTTAGACGCGTTCAACGGTATTTTTGGCAGCAGTTACATTTATAATTTCGCGTCATGATATGCTACGTACGCATGACCGGCCGTATTGCGCTTACGCGGCTTGCGTCAGACTAGCAACGCGTGGTATAGGCGTCTCTGTAAATGTAATATAGATATTTTGCGGGTCATCTTACGTTTGATTGGTTAATAGACTTTATAAAAATGTATATAAGTATTGTTTCGAGTGCTACTAGATATGGAAAACCACACTAACATTAATAATTTCAATAAACAATTTCTGAAGTTTTAATATTATTCACACTATAATTAATATGAAAATTCATAATAGAACACGATTATTTCATTGTTTTGAGGTTTCACTCCTGTCGGTAGTTCTTATGACTGTTTCGTTTTTTTTATTACCTCATATAAATACCTCATCTTTAAGAGTTTATATATTACATAGGCCACGACATGTATTACAAAACTGACATCGAATCAACTCACTGACCTCTACTAAGGATAAGTTTCGTGTATAAATTCAACCATTACTATAATTAATCAACTTATATTTGAACTTTTAAACCTATGTAAATTAACCTGTCGTTTATATTCGTGATTAATTTTCCACCGGTCAAACCATTAGGCCACCATTACTTCGACATAAGCTGGTATTCAATATAAATGAAACCTTTCAAATCTTACTTCGCATAAAATTCTTAATTATAGTTATTAATGATGCAAGTACTATATTTTAAATTACTAATATGTCCCGGAGCTTCAAGTCAGACGCATGTCTTAAACTTTTATCTTATTTTCGCAAATCTAATTACGCCAATGAATCGGAAGTTCCGAATGATTGATGAGAGAGGACGCGTTCACATTTTGCACTTTATCAAGTATATATTCAAGAAATCATCTTTGAAACTGTCATCAGATTGTAATTCTATACTAATATCTTTACGCATATCACCTCCACACACGTGTAAGCACACATGCTTACACATGATAGTGGAAGGGTTTTTATTTTGGTTTTTCCCTTATTGTACTGAAACAGTTTAGAAAAATTATCCAACACAAAACACATATAAGAGTTGTTGAGGTATGTATGCTTGGTACACATATATGTTTCAATAACTCATATAAGTTTGAATATGTAGCTAAGCTTAGGTTAGCTCAGATAGGTCGCGAACTTCATGAATCAGGCAACAGCCCAAGCCGGGGTGTTCCGTGCACCCTTGAGCTAGTTGTCAAAATAAAATCGGCTGAGTGCCTTATGCGCTCGCCTTAGTAGTATGGTGAAGCTGTTAAGACCTCGCTAGGGTCAATAGCGTGGTCAGTTAGAAAAAAAAGAAAAAAGTAAGATCTATATAAGTGGGAAAAAAAAAAGACCTATTTATTATATGTGTTGAACTAACCATTGCTTATTTAAAATAACTAGTGGGCACCCACTGGTCGACATTCGACCATAGTCAATAGATTTTTTAAAGTTTGAACTTTATTAGGGTTCTTTTGTCAATTCACTTCTATAATCAAAGGTTTTTATCATGGTTACTCAGTCACGGATCGCAAATGCACGCGCAACGTTAATTCAATTTATTAACCAACTATGTAACCTTGCATCTGATAGAAAGGCTGAGTACATCAATAGCTAATTACTTTAAAGAAATCGTATTGCTTTACATTTACGAAGACGTGCACGAATATAAACGACAGGTTAATTTACATAGGTTTAAAAGTTCAAATATAAGTTGATTAATTATAGTAATGGTTGAATTTATACACGAAACTTATCCTTAGTAGAGGTCAGTGAGTTGATTCGATGTCAGTTTTGTAATACATGTCGTGGCCTATGTAATATATAAACTCTTAAAGATGAGGTATTTATATGAGGTAATAAAAAAAACGAAACAGTCATAAGAACTACCGACAGGAGTGAAACCTCAAAACAATGAAATAATCGTGTTCTATTATGAATTTTCATATTAATTATAGTGTGAATAATATTAAAACTTCAGAAATTGTTTATTGAAATTATTAATGTTAGTGTGGTTTTCCATATCTAGTAGCACTCGAAACAATACTTATATACATTTTTATAAAGTCTATTAACCAATCAAACGTAAGATGACCCGCAAAATATCTATATTACATTTACAGAGACGCCTATACCACGCGTTGCTAGTCTGACGCAAGCCGCGTAAGCGCAATACGGCCGGTCATGCGTACGTAGCATATCATGACGCGAAATTATAAATGTAACTGCTGCCAAAAATACCGTTGAACGCGTCTAAAGAAGTTTTCAGTTCAAAAATTAATAACTTAATTCAATTAATAGCGATTATATGGATTGAAAAAGTATGACTACTTCACTGCACTCTATAAAATCTAATAATGTAGCCAATTAGTTTAATTTGAATAACAAAATGATTGCTATATTATCAGATCTAGGACACATATTATGATGCTTTACAGAGATATGGAATTAAAATAATTAGCCACCTATAATACCTGACTAACGAGTTGTACTATTCTAATTGCATTTAAGTAATTACTACTTACTGATCTCATTTCTATCGTAATATTGATTAATATTATTTAATTTGAGTGTAAAAGGTGTTTTCCAAGAATTATCATCTAGAAATTTAAGCAGTTTTCTTTTTTATAAATACTAATCTATTTTTGTTATCAATTGAGATTAATTATCTATATATAAACAATATAATCTCCAATCAAATCAACTATATCCCAAACACTGATAAAATAGAACAGAACTATAAATCGGTAATAAAAAAAAACAATTTAAATAGCATCTATAGATAGTTATGGTGATGGTAGAATAGGAATAATGTTGAGTGGATGAAATGGTGAAAGATGTGGTAGCATGTGAATGCGAATGCTCTTAAATCTCAAGAGGAAGGTGTACATATAGTTCTGTTCTATTTTATCAGTGTTTGGGATATAGTTGATTTGATTGGAGATTATATTGTTTATATATAGATAATTAATCTCAATTGATAACAAAAATAGATTAGTATTTATAAAAAAGAAAACTGCTTAAATTTCTAGATGATAATTCTTGGAAAACACCTTTTACACTCAAATTAAATAATATTAATCAATATTACGATAGAAATGAGATCAGTAAGTAGTAATTACTTAAATGCAATTAGAATAGTACAACTCGTTAGTCAGGTATTATAGGTGGCTAATTATTTTAATTCCATATCTCTGTAAAGCATCATAATATGTGTCCTAGATCTGATAATATAGCAATCATTTTGTTATTCAAATTAAACTAATTGGCTACATTATTAGATTTTATAGAGTGCAGTGAAGTAGTCATACTTTTTCAATCCATATAATCGCTATTAATTGAATTAAGTTATTAATTTTTGAACTGAAAACTTCTTTAGACGCGTTCAACGGTATTTTTGGCAGCAGTTACATTTATAATTTCGCGTCATGATATGCTACGTACGCATGACCGGCCGTATTGCGCTTACGCGGCTTGCGTCAGACTAGCAACGCGTGGTATAGGCGTCTCTGTAAATGTAATATAGATATTTTGCGGGTCATCTTACGTTTGATTGGTTAATAGACTTTATAAAAATGTATATAAGTATTGTTTCGAGTGCTACTAGATATGGAAAACCACACTAACATTAATAATTTCAATAAACAATTTCTGAAGTTTTAATATTATTCACACTATAATTAATATGAAAATTCATAATAGAACACGATTATTTCATTGTTTTGAGGTTTCACTCCTGTCGGTAGTTCTTATGACTGTTTCGTTTTTTTTATTACCTCATATAAATACCTCATCTTTAAGAGTTTATATATTACATAGGCCACGACATGTATTACAAAACTGACATCGAATCAACTCACTGACCTCTACTAAGGATAAGTTTCGTGTATAAATTCAACCATTACTATAATTAATCAACTTATATTTGAACTTTTAAACCTATGTAAATTAACCTGTCGTTTATATTCGTGCACGTCTTCGTAAATGTAAAGCAATACGATTTCTTTAAAGTAATTAGCTATTGATGTACTCAGCCTTTCTATCAGATGCAAGGTTACATAGTTGGTTAATAAATTGAATTAACGTTGCGCGTGCATTTGCGATCCGTGTTGCATATTTGCATTACTTTATTTTATTATTTCCACTAAGCTTCGTCAACGGCGTCGCTTGTGTTGAGTAAGATAACGCAATCATATCACGCAATGTTTTTGGGTTAAATTTTCGGTTTTTTGAAGTGAAAACATTTTAGGCGCTTCAGCGGTATTTTTTGGCGGGAGATAAATGTATAATTTCGCGTTATGATATGCTAGTAAGCGTGACCGACTGTATTGAGTTTGTGCGGCTTGCGTTAGATTAGCAACGTGTAGTATAAGAGCTTGTGTACTTTTAATATTTATATTTGGTATTGAGATTGTGCAGCCCATCATATGTTTAATGAATTACGGTCTGTCGAATAACATCATAAGACTTGAGACACCCAAGCTAATCTCACCTGCACGTAGTGCACCCTGCTGAATAACGAACGAGGTAATGGCGAAAGCGGGGTGGTAGGGTTTTACAGCCTGACTGGGTCGCAACCATAATGGTGATTCGTTCTGCGGGTCGCGTTTCGGGATCAGCCTGTGCATATCCCGCTTTTCGCAGGCCGGCACGACAGCGGTGACCAGCGATGGATAGTATATCGCTCGGTGGTCACCATTGTTTTTGGACTGTACTGTGCTTTCCATCAGGTATAATGAAGTAATTTTGATGTGCTACAATAAAAAATAATAATAAACTGTAGGTATAGAAAGTATATAATTATTATTTGGAGGGCTAATAGATGTGAAAAAGAATACAGTTTAAATTCCATTGAGTTTTCATTTCTGTTGGCAGTCCTTATGGCTATCTCGACTTTTTGTAAAATATGACTTTAAGTATATTATATAAGGTTCAATTTTATATCATGGTGGCTAAATGACTAATGCCCGGTTTCTAAGGTACTCGGTAAAACTATCATTAGTTATTGACTCAATAAAGTTATCTACAGATAAACAACCAATGCGTTCCTGAGTACACGAGTTATAACTAGTTCTTGAATGTTCACGAGATGGCTCTATTTAAGAAAGAGTGTTAGAAATTGGTTTCATTATTTTAATTCTTAACTTACAGTAGTAATATTATGTTTAGAAAATACTTTGGAGATTAGTAGATGGTTAAATTTTAGTTTATAATTACTCATAAATAAAATTGTTTTCGATACAACATTTTGCAATTAGTTAGTTGTTCGTCAATGACATGTCATTGACGATATATTAAAAACTATTTAAAATGTCAAAACATATCGAATATAGATTGGCCAGTTAAGTTTAACGAAGGTTTATCGTTCAGAAACCCAATTTGATAAGTTATCGAACCGATAACGCAATTGAACAGATAAATGTGACTCGGAAACCGGGCATAAAGACTATAGAAATACCTGCTTGAAGTTATATATGAGTCACGTCATGTAACAACGTCGTGTACGAGTTTCAGCGTTTTGGAAAATGTTCATGAAGTACTACGAAAGATATAACAATTATATACATCTCGGTATACGGTTTTGGTAATATGTCGACGTGTAAAATTATGAGCAAACCAATACTTTCCACTGAAAAGAGACTTTCTTCCGTTAGTGGAATATACATAGGTCGTTATTATTTTTATGTAATTATAACTTGACTTTAGTTATAACGATTTTAATGAACGGAGAGTTAAACTACAGCTCATAGGATGCGACACAATCGTGTCTAATTCATTCTTAATCAAAAATATAATTCGTCCACGACGCGTCGAATTTAATAATTTCCTCAATACATTTTGTGCATTATAGTTATCATAAATAACGATTATCGATATGGAACAGTTCAAATTACTGCATCTAAAAATGATATACGTAACCTAGTTTCACCTAATCCTTTCACTTAATAATATAGGGGCAGTATCACACGGCACTTCCTCAGTCAAAAAACACTTCCGCGACGATGCAGCTAGATAATAACCGATCGGTTACGAAATTTTGATTTATATTGTTTTCGAGAGGTCTGTCTGGTCCGGGGTGTGGTTCTTCGAAAGACTTGTGTTTATCGTCGTAATATGTGGAAGTGGAACGGTGAACTATGCCCCCCCACTGTTAATATACACTTTGTAAACTTTTCTCTGAAGTATTATATTGATCGGAAATCTATATACTTATGTAAGAAATTGAATAACTAGTTTACTAATCTCTTCCAGTATCTGTTTTGCACCTTAGACAGTTCTTACTACTATCGATATTAGTGACACGGCAATTCTAGTAAAGGGTTTTGTTGGAATAACTATCGCAAGACACCGGAAATTAAAAAATAATTCTACCATCGTCCTAAGATTTAATCACAAGCTTAGACGTCTAAATTCTAGCTTATAAATATTAATGTGAATGTATTTGTTACACTTACACGATGTAACTACTGTCTGTTTCCGTTTAAACTACACATGCCCATGTAGACGCATTGTGTTGATTTTTTTTTTTATGTCATAAGTGGCAAACGAACAGGTGGGTCACCTGCTGTTAAGTGATCACCACCGTCCATGGACACTAACAACACCAGAGGAGTCGCAAGTGCGTTGCCACCCTTTGGGGGGAAGGGTTAGGGGAGGGAGAGGGAGAGGAGAGGGGAGGGGAGGTGGGCCTCCGGCGCTCTCACTGACCGAACGAAACGCAACAATGCAAGCACTGTTACCTCACGTCGGTTTTCTATGAGAGGGTGGTACTACCCCGGGCGAGCCGACCCATTCAAGCTGAAACCAGTAATAGTTTTAACGTGGCTCTACCACCATTAATTGATGCGACTCCCATACTTCGTCAGGGGGAGGTCTACCATATTGACCTCTCAGACCGCAGTCGGGCATTCTTAGAAGGGGCCAATACCTATCGGAGGAGCAGACCTAGTGCTGGTAAAGGCAGTCCCTGCTTCCCCACTCAAAAGGTGTGAGAAGGGTTTTACTCCGTGCAAATCGGACATAACCCATCCTCAGCTGCCTGGTAGAGCGGGTATCCCTTAGGTATTTCCCCATGTAAATAAATGGGTACAGAAATGGACATTGGGGATAAACAAATGGACAAATAGACGTTTGGGAAAATGTTGTATCGTTCTATAGTAGCATGTTTAGCGTATCGTCAATGAATGCTTGATCAATGTACAGATGGAGATAATGAAAAGGCTTGCGAACTTGTTATCTGGTATGCAAACTTAATATTTACTTGCAATGATAGAGAGAAAGATACATTTATATACAACACATATTTATAAGTATATACATAAAATATTTCAAGAGAGGTTAGTAAGTGTTGCATGAAGTCAAAAATGTATTCGTCTCAGCATAAGGCGCTGGTTTGCTAGTTCAAAGCGTTGCAGCGCTGTTTTTGTAAGACCTATTATTGTATACATAATGCTGGTTTAGTTTTAAATTTCAACTTAGAGTTAAACTAATCTATAAAGATTATTATAAATCATATCATCGCTTGTGTTATCAAATTTAATCTTAAAACAAAAGCTTCGTATCAAGTAGTGAAAAGGGTGTTAAAAAAGAATAACTTATATAACCGTTGGGGCTTTGATTGATATTGTTACTAACTATAACTTATAGAACTTGTGTCACGACTTAACGTACACTTAATTCGTGACCGGACACCCGTAGCCTCATTACGCGGTTCATATGTTGAGTTCAATAAATGTGAATGTAAAAATTGAACGATATCTCTGCTGTTAAGTTGTGGTCGGGAGCGTGGCTTACAAAACTTATGAGCTAAGAACAAATTTATTGCATAAATTTTGCTTTTGTTATTTGTGTCTTTTCATAACATATATACATAATTGAAAAGCAGATGAGAACGTATCGCAATGCAAGCCGTCGTTGCTTGCCTTTCGCCTTTTTTTTGTTAGAATTATTGTTTAAAATAATTATTATAAAACATAACTATAATATAACTAGCTATTGTTCACGGCTTCGCTCTCTACAGCATCTGGAAACTATAGGATGGTGGTAGATTTCTTTTAAATTAAGGGTTCTACTTATTCTTTTAGTATTTTTCTAGCTACTGTAGGTTGGAAGGTAATCTTCTGATTGATAACCGTTTGTATTATTAATGATATTCTATCTAATTTAAATATTGCATATATAATATATTACTAAACGACACTTATCTATGTTATGCATCCGAAGAGGCAGTTTGAACTGACCCTTACATAAACCGACATAATATCTGGTTATGTCATAAGATGAGACAACTTTCATTAAGCTTCTAGTATATTTACTATTTTTTTAATTTATTCATACAACCATTTTATCTTTTATGTTTATATTTGTTTAAATGTGGTATTTGTGGGTTCGTATGTTGATAGTGAAAATTGTGGGACATTCTACATTTGCTAGTTACTTGATTGATTCGTTGTACCTTATTTGCCATCAAGTTCACCGGATCCAATGCTAATAATCGAGTAGGTTTTTTATATGTTACCGTTAAAGTGCAAAAATCACTTATGCTACAAATTACCTAAGTAATCTAAGAGATTAACTAGCATAACCAGGGAAATGCCGGATTTTCTACAATTCTCTTTTAGATAGTGTGGATATGTAAAGATGAATGTTAAATTATATCAATGGTACGACTTATTGCAATACCGACCCCGTGCGGTCAACAGACCAGCGGATGTACACCGTGGCGTATTAGTCGGTAAGAGGCCGGACATAACCCAGTCTCTTCCCCGAGAATATGGTATGTCCATTAGGATTTTCTGAAAAGACGGACTTGTAAAAATAAATGCGAGCTGCGAGTAAATGTGAAAAAATCTTTACTTCGCAAGATAAGCGAGCAAATCCGTTGGAGCGACTAGAATAGTTTTGTGTTTAGCTAATGTTCAACTTTTCACCTTTACATAAATGAGTTTCTTTTTTAGAACACACTAAAAAAGTTCAAGCAACCAGATATATAATTATTAATGTGGAAATTCATATAAAGAAATCAAATCTATATGTGTTTTTGTTAAGAAATCTATATTACTAAGTAACGTAGACCGTATCTTTTTAAATCTGCTTTGGCTACTTAACATTCTACTTACGCGAAATGTGAAGGGTAAAAAGACAAATGTACGTTCGTAATTATTAGCATAATACGTATTATTATGTTTATAAGTATAAATTATGTGATATGATCTTATATGAACATATCAAATGTATTCATACTATTCATACACATTTTCTCTCGTCTATTTTAAATAATTAACATGGGCACTTGTTATTTTATTATACCTCATAATAATTATTTGCGTATTAAATATAACTGATCTTGAGTAATCAAGGTTTGCTAATACTTTTATTTTCTATAAGGTGTCTAGAATAAGTACCGACTTCAGTCGGTTATTGACCCAGGAGCTAAGGTAAAAGGCATTATCTGTTAGTACCGGATGGGCGACGTTTTATTTCAGAGTTGTGTCTATATTAGCCTACTTTCATTTAAAAAAAATTGACTGTGTGCTCCCAAGTGATTCGATCTACTTCTGAATATAAGACCAACAGGGCAGAATTCTAATATAGGCCTTATAAAATCTTACATCAGGGGGTGGCTAAGGTCAACGCAATTTAGGTAAAATTAAACGATTCTGAAGGTAATATCTTCTTATGTAACTAATTCTTATCCTTAACCTAATAAACGCGAATTTGAGTTGGTTTGTTACGTTTTCAAGCCTTAAGTACTTATCCAAACAACATAAAATTATGCACATACTTTCTCAAGGGTACAAAGAGGACATAGGATATCTCTCATCCAGAAAGAATCTACTTTTAAGGCGAGCGAAGTCGTGAGCAAAGGCTACTCGAGAATAATTTTATACCATAGATCACGATGGCACTGCATTTGTGAAATAGAAAAATATAGTTCAAAATTTCGTTCATATTATAATTAGCATTAAATGCAGTCACTATAACAAATTTAATGAGTTCTATCATTAAGTTTACGCTTTACACTATGAAATAAAGTAAAAAAGCTCCAATATTCACTAATTTAAACAAATAAAATCAATAGGCATGCTCACAAAATATAGTATTACAGTTATTTCTTTAATATATTTATAACATTGAGTATTAAAATCTTTCGCTAAAATATTAAAAGATGGCAGTGTTGTACCTATATTTTTAATTTTTTTTTTAACCTTTGTGTTTTTTTTATTTATTGTATTTAGTCAATTTAGCTCTTAAAACTGCGATTTAGAACTGTGAAGGTTTGTAGTTATATATATTACAAAGTATAAAACAAAGTCCCCTACCGTGTCTGTCTGTCTGTCTGTTCGCGATAAACTCAAAAACTACTAAACGGATTTTCTTGTGGTCTTTACCATTAAATAACGTAATTCATGAGGAAGGTCGTGGTATATAAGTTGGCAAGGATCTTTGTATAATCAGGGTGGGACAACGTTTGCCGGGCCCGCAAGTATATATATATATAAAACAAAATATAAGGTACAGCCTTGGCCAAGGTTTTGACCATTCTGAAATATTTCAGAACATAAATTTGGTTATAATTACGTTTAAAACTATAGGTATGTATAATATCGAGACAGCTTAAGAATAAATAAATACCAAATTTATATTCCTATAATAATATTTTAAGTCTCTTTTGTATTTAATTCTTGATTACTTTATGCGAAAGCTAGAACGTATGGTTATATTTAGAGCGGACAAAAAGATTGACGCTGACTGTGTACAAGTATTATAATGTACTAGGAAATAAAGGAGGCTATTTGTCTAATAGTTACTACATAAGAATAATTCTTTATAGTTTAGTATTATTGCCAAAGTAGGTAGTTACATCTCAATTAGGCTCGGTTTTGTTGCATCACATTTCTGTAAAACTATATTAAGACTAAAATAATAAATATATTTATTCAATACGTTGTTTCGACTTAAATAAATCTACGTTAACTTAATTAAGTGTAGTAAGGCCTACCTTTTTAATGATATAAAAATATTAATATATTTCCGTTATAAATATTGAATTTTACACTCTTTTACGCGTGACTCATTGTTTTTAACGAAATTGTCGAAAGATATGTTGAATCATAATGTTCAAGTCCAAATGAAAATTATAATTAAGGTAGTAAAAATAATAATATATTGACACTATATCATTAACATATAGGGATATCCGTGGGTGATCGTGTTTGGGCGAATGTCATAGAATGTAGGTCGGATAGTCTTCAATAGATTTTATTTGGAGAGGTCGCCTTGGATTAATTTTGATCTTTTTAAGTTATAAATCACCTTTTATTAGTAGTGGCGTAATATGATTATGTAGATTGGTGTATGATTGTGTGAAATTGTACTGAGCGAATTTGTTCTGGAAAAGCATCACCGTTACATATATTTCAGCTAGAAAACAGTAGTCCAGTTGAAAAGGTCTCATTAGGTCCTATAATATTTTAGACAATCAAAATCAAAAATTCTTTATTCAATTTATGCCCTGAGAATACGCTTATGAACGACAAAGCTACCACTCTACCAGCTCGGAAAACAACCCAGTCATTGAGAAGAACTGTTAAGAAACTCGATCTGGTTTATGCTTTCATCATTCATATTTTTACAAACAGATAGTTACATTCGTTTTTGGCGGATGCACAGAGAGTCATTTCCAGATGTCACCAATGTTCACATATTGGTCCACCCTATAATAAGTAGCCTTTAGACATTAAAACCAATTTGAAATGGTATTTCTACTTACTATCCGGCATATCAGTATTGTGCTTTGGAGCTTTGTTATAAAACGTAACATTATTACCTAAAAAACTGTTCTTGGTCTTAGTGAGCCTGAAATATGGAATGACCAATTTGTCACTGTTTCTAGTATTTAAATTATGTTGGTATTTTACTAAATCCAGGTTATCTAAGTTTTTGCGGGCATACATTATATTATCAAGAATATATTAGGTGGGCACAGTTAAGATACCAAATTCCTAAAACTTAGTCTTTAATGATTTGCGAGGCCCCATATTAAAAATTGCTCGAACTGCCCGTTTTTGTAGTAGGAAAATGGCGTCCACCTTAGCTACTGTCCCACATAAAAAATAACATAAGACATTTGGTTAATATTTAGAGAAAAACAAACTCTTTACGTAACACAATCACTTATTTATTAACGACTTACACTCACAATATCGTGGGTGGATGCAATTATGACACTTTATGAATTCCCTCGCATAACTGTACCTATGTTAATTATATAATATAGTTTGTTGTTAACGTATACTACAACATTAAGCTATGAAGGAAAGAAAAAGGATAGTAGATGGGTAAAAATCCTTATAAAAATATAAGTTTGTTTATTAAGCTATCACACCGTAACTACTAATCCGATCATTATGAAATTTTGTATACAAGTTAAGAACGGTACAAATAAGTACATAGATTACTTAATTCCAGCAAAGTATTGTTTCCGGGCAATAGGTAAAATCTACAATAACATGAGTGACATCGCGGCCAAAAGCTAGTAAAACATAGATTAAGAGAGAAGTGGTACATTAAGAACACTCTCTAACTACAGTATGTTTGAAGTCATACCTTTTTCAGAGCTCAAGGTCGTTTTAATCCTACGCATATAATTAGCCCACTTTTTGTACAAAAGGACATACGTGTTACACTGTTACCTTTTTATTTCAATGCACTTTGTCTAACAAAGATTTGTCTTACGTTCACTTTTGAACATTTTATTCTTTAGTATGACAATGTTAACTTCGTTACTAGCTGTGCCCGCGACTCCGTCCGTGTGAAACGTATTGTAATAAAACGGTGACTAATAAATCATCGGAATATATTAAATCCCTTTACTTATCTACTTCTCTTTCGTACTTAAGTCGCGTCCTCATTAAAATTACAATAACTTTTGCTAGCGTAAACAGATTTTAATAAAAACTAAGGCTCAATGTTACTCGAGGATATGCTTTATGATTTTCTTGGTGAGGTTTTATCGTGAAAGTAATTCTTCAGCAGTGATGCGTGTTTAAACAAACCGACAGACAGAGAAATATTTTTACACATGATTGAAATGTATTTTATTACTTATTCCGAAATACATGCAGCTATTTTTTTTTACAAAAATCTAAAAGTACAGACACGCTATGTATTTTTTTTTATTGTATCACGGCAAAATGACTGCACTGTGCCTGATGGTAAGCACAGCACAATCCACAAACAATGGCGACCACCGAGTGACGCACTATCCATCGCCGGTCGCCGTTGTCATGCCGACCTGCGAAAAGCTGGATATGCATAGGCTGATCCCGAAACGCGACACGCAGAAGCGAATCACTATGACGAGCTTTTTCGCCATATAAATGGTGGTTACGACCCAGTCAGGCTGTAAAATCCTACCACCCCGCTTTCACAGCAGGATGGTGGTGCAGGTGAGGTTGGCTTGAGTGTCTCAAGTCTTAGATGTTATACGACACCCCTTACACCCCTTATTTAAAATAGATTTAAATTGTAACTAAATAAGAATAATTAAATAGTAAAAATATTACTTATCTTTTAAGCTCCGCGACGGGTTTTGATACGGTTTATTTATATTTACCAATTTAAACTTACCATTGACAGTGGAAATAGCCATCCTGAGAAAAAAATGATTGTGTAAGAAATATTCTCGTAAAGCAATTAAGTAGTGGGAAAAATACAAAACAAATAGCCTATACATTGTCGGTTGATGTTTTGATTAATTTCGTGCGTCAAGAAGAGGCTATTAAAACTATTTAATAGCAAATAGTTAGTATACTGTAATCTCTACAGAAAAGCATCAATCGAACGATTACTCACACGATTCAACTACATTATATCTTTATTAGCGCTTAATAATTTCACAACACACTGTAGGTCAAATACCGACAAAACAAAACAAGAACAATAAACCGCCGAAATTACACGCCGACGTATGATAGCACTGACGGACGCTCCACGCGTTACTTAATGCATTGTGAAGGTATTCGTACAAAAGGTTTTGCATTTGACCTACATACTGTTTTAACAGGTGATAGATATAAAAATTAAATACATTTGTGTCTATGAACGTGTACTATATAATAGTAATGTAGTAAGACATGTTATTTATTAATTACCATTACCGAACAGCCAACCAAACCATTACCAATAAAACTCATATACATACATGCACGTGTATACGAAAATAATACAAAAAATACTTAATAATGTTTAGCCTTGGTCAGAATATAAAGCTACCAGAGAATAAGCTAACGTTGTTTATGGAGTAAATATTTATTAATGTTAATTAATTAATGCTTTACGGCTATAAATAATAATTTTATAAAAAAATTTAATAAAGCTATCATAAAACCCGCCTTTAAAACCCCTTTTTCTGTTTATAGACTTAACAATGTATCTTTATCTCCATAATTCAGACGAATCTAATGATACATCGTATGATGAAATTCAAGAAGCCGTTTTATCCATATATCGTGCTAATATAAATTGCCATAGATAGATTTATTAAAAAAATAATTATCCTGTTTTGGTGCAGTCGAGTAAAACTGAAAGAAAAAACTAGTTATCGATAAATATGGGTAGTCTTTTGTGTTACTGCAATATGTTTGCTTATCTATATTCCAAGAATATACAAAACTTAGATAATTAAGTATAAGTCAACATTTTTCTTGTAAAGACCGCTATGTTCGTGTTAGTAATCATTACCTAAACAAAAATAAGATCGCTATGATTGCTTAAGAATTATAATAAGCATATTTAAGACATTCTCTTTAAAATAACTACGCAATATGATTATAAATTAATGTTGGACGTTGTTATACTGTTCATCTCATATTAAGGTAAAAGTCTAGACAAGACGGTTATGCAAGTGACTAGAGCTAATTGTAGCTTTGTATGCGGATGTCATCGGTAACATTCGTGCTTAAACGCGTATTGCTTCATGGTCGTTACGGATATTGATTATAACTTTTTGTTACATTTACAATTGTCATTATCGTCTTAATGCCGTAGTAAAGTCACTTGAAAGTACCCTAGTAAAATAATTATTTCGATATAGTTTAGTAGAACCCTCCCAACTGTAATTTATATGAAAATCGATAATGTGATTTAAATACTTATTGTTTTTTTTTAAATTTATTTATTTACAAGGCACACATTACAGAGAATAAGTTGAAATATTTACACTCACAATTAATAGGTTTTTTTGTCTGCTATATTATCCAGATTTATATGCATGCACATCTATGCTTATTAAATACAATCATACAAACATATACGAATATACCAATTTAAAATATACACTTATGGAGTGCATAGAGAACTCATTAATATCAATAGATGAAAACTTATACGAAACAAGCGAAACCCGTGGTAGTACTAAGGTTACATTTGACCTTACTGAGATCTAAGGACCTTTTTGACGTTTGAATCCATAAATATTTAGGGTTTAATATGAAAAACCAATATATGGAGCTGTAGAATTATGTATTTTTAGTGTACCTAATGCATTTTGACCAGGATATTTTGTTTGAAAAAAATTATTACAGAATTTTGGCAGAACCATTTTCGCATGATGCTAAACTATTGTATGTTCTAGTAATGTTATCTCATCAGTGATTCTTCTAATAAGCTTTTAAAGCTTCTAATAGGGTACAATGGGGCTGATAGATTTACTGAATAAAAGTCGTTTAATCTACGTCGATTCAATTCAGTTGCCGAATGTATTCAATCGTACAATTTGAGAACAGCTGAACCTATTTGGCTATTTCTTCAAGTTGTGTTTGTAATATTCAGTAAATGGTTTGTATAAAAAAAAATGAAAAATACGAAAAAGTGAAAAATTTGGATGATAAAATCCACATAAAAAAGTGACTTAGAAGATAATGGAGAGATCTTCAACATATTAAAAAAAGTAAGAGACTGACTTAAATGGTCGTACTATAAAGAAAAACTTGGTTTCATTTCTTTATAAGTAGATTAAAAAAAAAGATTCGGGCAAATTCTATACGGGCAGTAAAGTTATCATACATTGCATGCTCCCATAATATAATATGAGCTGTTTTTCAACCTCTAATATGAGAGAATGAGAACAAACAATGTCAAATTTATAAGAATAGTAAAATTCTCCATCGTACTATGAATAAATCTTTACAAGTCAAACTATAAGCTATCGTGATTTAGTTATACGTGTTGCTAATAAATACGTTTCACAGTTAATTATGTAATTATCGCGTTAAACGCTGGCTTCATCTTCGTCACATATATGAATGGGACTTGATTACATCTAGAGATCGTGCAGAGTCGCGCTGCGCCGTGATTGATTTTCCTGATTAAATCGAACGACGAAATGACTATCGAACGTGTCTTCAAGCGCGTAATCTGTTAAATACATCATATAATCTATACAAATAATAAAAACTGAACTATCTGTTTGTAATGTCAAAATAACTGTTACTTAATGGATATGGATATATATGTGACGGAGTATATATTTCAAACAGTTCAGAGGTAGTAATTGTTTTCCAAGATTATTTCACTAACATACCTTTACAGGTAACAAAAAATATTACTTCATCAGCCCAAGGTGCCGTATCGTTACTAAAAAATCTGAGTGCACCTACCTATAAATTCAAAATTTAATTTCACATCTATTAGTGCAGATGAAATAATAAGGACTTTTAAACTCTTATAACATGAAACATACTGAAGACATTTGGGGAATGTCGGTAATAGTAGTACAGTCCTTAATTATCAATATTTCATAATATTTGGCTAATATATTTAATCAGAGTATAGTAAAAGGAACCCTCCCCGATTTAATGAAAATAAGTAAAATGGTTCCTTTATTTAAATCAGGCTGTAGGAGTAATCTTGGAAATTATAGACCAATTTCTGTACTGCCGTCCTTAAGCAAAATTTTCGAGAGGATTAAACAATTATTAGGATATTTTAAAGCGCAAAAGATTCTGAATGGTCGACAGTATGGTTTCACAAAATCAAAATCAACTAATGACGCTGGTGCAACGTTACTAAGTCATATTTTTCGAGCTTGGGAGGGATCGCAGGATGCAATTGGTGTCTTTTGCGATCTGTCTAAGCCATTTGAATTGCATCCTGCGATCCCTCCCAAGCTCGAAAAATATGACTTAGTAACGTTGCACCAGCGTCATTAGTTGATTTTGATTTTGTGAAACCATACTGTCGACCATTCAGAATCTTTTGCGCTTTAAAATATCCTAATAATTGTTTAATCCTCTCGAAAATTTTGCTTAAGGACGGCAGTACAGAAATTGGTCTATAATTTCCAAGATTACTCCTACAGCCTGATTTAAATAAAGGAACCATTTTACTTCATGTCAGCACAGTTATCAACCACTAGCGGTAGATCATTTATATATACTAAGAACAAAAATGGCCCTAAAATAGAACCCTGTGGGACGCCAATTTGAGTCAGTGATCCAGCTGACGTAACCCCGTCTACACTAACTTTGTGACAACAATCTTCTAAATAGGACAAATAAAATTTCCGACTGGTTTGCGTTAAATAATCTATTGCTTAATGCCAACAAAACAAAATGTATAAGATTTACCTTGCCTAATGTTCGGTTTACTAATAGTAGAATCGAGATCGATGGGAATCTAGTAGGCTTAGTTGACAATACTGTGTTCTTGGGTATTACATTTATTCAAAGTTACAATGGGGTCCTCACGTAAAAATTTAGCGGGAAGATAAAGTTCTGCTGCATTCGCAGTTAGAAAGATTCGCCAGCTAACAGATACTGCCACTGCTAGGGTTGTCTACTTCGCTTACTTCCACAGCTTAATGTCTTATGGTATTTTGTTGTGGGGGACAGCAGCTGAGGTGGACACCATATTCCTATTACAAAAACGAGCAGTTCGAGCAATTTATAATATGAGGCCTCGCGAATCATTAAAGACTAAGTTTCAGGAATTCGGTATCTTAACTCTGCCCTCCCAATATATTCTAGATAATTTAATGTATGTCCGCAAAAATTCAGATATGTTGGATCTAGTAAAAGACCAGCATAATTTAAATACTAGAAACAGCAACAAATTGGTCATTCCATGCTTCAGGCTCACTAAATCCAAAAACAGTTTTTTAGGTAATAGTGTTAAGTTTTATAATAAAGTCCCAAAACACATTACCGATTTGCCTGATAGTGAGTTCAAGAACCATGTCAAGCGGGTTTTAATATCTAAAGGCTATTATAGGGTGGATCAATACGTGATCGATTGTGACGTCTGGAAATGTCTCCCCTCTCTGTGCATCCACTAATAACGAATGTAAATATTTATGTTACTGTAAAAATATATGACATGAAAAGATAAACCAGATCGAGTTTCTTGCCGGTTCTTCTCAATGGCTGGGCTGTTTTCCGAACTGGTAGTAGCTTTGACGTTCATAAGCGCCTTCTCAGGGCCTAAATTGAATAAAGGATATTTTGATTTACATTTTGATAACAAAAAACAAATTTTAAAATTCTTGTTTTCTGTTTGTTTGTTTCGGATTATCTTCGAAATGTTTTTTTCTTTTTTATGTCAAAAGGAGGCAAACGAACTGGTGGGTCACATGATGTTAAGTGATCACCACCGTCCATAGACACTAACAATACCAGGGGAGTCGCAAGTGCATTGCCAACCTGTGTCTGGGGGAGAGGAGAGGCGTAGGGGTGTCTGGGGGAGAGGAGAGGCGGAGGGAAAGGGGAAGGGAAAGGGGGAAAGGAAACGGGGAAGGGAGGTGTGCCTCCGGCGCTCTCACTGACCGAACGAAACGCAACAATGAAAGCACTGTTACTTCACGTCGGTGTTCTGTGAGAGGGTGGTACTACCCCGAGCGAGCCGACCCATTCGTTCTGAAACTAGTAATAATTACAGTGTAGCTCTACCACCTACGAAATTATTATTTTATATATTTGACCGATTATGACGGAATTTTCACTGACCAATGTAGATTGTTATAAGGAGTAACGTAGACTAATTTTATTTAAAAAGTATATTAGGGTTCCACGCAATAAACTTTTATAAAAATACAAATGCAGCCGAAGTCGTTGGTGGCGGCTAGCTTTATGACAAATACTATAAATGTATGAATAAAAAAGTTAATGTTAACAATAAATTCTAGAGAATAATCGTAATAGATATTATTAAAGAAAGTATTAATTCTACATCGTAGTGCTAAAACGTTTGAGATAAAAAAATACTTCTCATAAAATTACAAATGTTAGATTTATATTGAAATAGAGTTATATATTATTTATTTTCGAGTTTACTTCACATGGATACTTATCCGAGTGTTTTTATTATGTACGAGAAAATGTTATTTTTCCAGCGTTTGAAAGCATATAATTTATAAGTTACTGTACCAATGTGAATATATTTTATATATTAAAACCGGAATATAAGGAATTGTCATTTATTATACAAAAACTTTTCTGAATAAGAAGTAACCAATAATAAAGCACAATTACAATAAATAAAAAAACATAGCCTACTTTTAATGTGGATTAAGATACGTACGGACGTATGTACGCACGTATATCATTCAAGTAAACGAAGTCACGTGCACTATCTATTATTTTTTGTAATTTCAAGAAAAAGGCAAATGTAAAAAAAAACCATTGGCTAAAACATTACTGCACCTACTACATATATTGACATCGTAAGCGTGTATGGAAAACTTGTATCACAAGCTAGTCGTAATATTTATTTAAAATATAATTTAAATAGGTAATATAGCTGTCAAAGAGATTAATAATATATTGAAAGAAATAAATTTTTAAACATATTGAACCTCAAGCCTTACTGTCTATTAAAAGAACCTATTACCAACTAATAATCGTAAAGTAAGCAAGGCCTTTTATTAGTGCATAACCTTGCGCTGGTTCACTTTGTATCCTATTGATTTATATCGCAAATTCATATAAATTAAATGGTATATGTATATTTTATTTTCATAGTGGCTAAGTGGAAATGTGCTCGGATACAGTGTCAATTGTTTTCGGTTCAAATTTTACGATGAAGCTGAAACTTCTGTGAAGCAAAACATATGTTTAAAGTACGTTATCGAGATCATGTTTTTTTTCTAGAATTCGCTTCGTTAGTTGCCGTATTCTATTAGTAAAACTATTGTGAGGAATTTCAACATCTATTTTGTATGGTGATAAATTTGAGGTAAGATTGAACTAATCTTATCATCAGGTAAAGTGCATTAATTGTTTTATGCTCAGATAAAAAAAAATTTAAGACTGTGTCGTATATAACTTCATAATAATCCGAATATGACAGTTAACTGTGGTAATTATATACTCACAATTAGTTTACACCTGGTGGATCCTTTTTTATATCATTGGTGGTAAATGAATATGTGAGACACCTGGTGGTATGTGACCACCGCCATCCAGGAATACTTGCGACTCTATGGGATTCATAGATGCGTTGCCAGCAATCCCCAAAATGCTATGGTGGTAGAGCGAGCGCGAGCGTGGTAGAGCCACGCTGAAACTATTTCTGGTTTTAGCATGAATGGGTCGGCTCGCCCGGGGTAGTACCACCCTCTTATTGAAAACCGACGTGAAGTAACAGTTTTTGCATTGTTGCGTTTCGTTCGGTCAGTGAGAGCGCCGGAGGCCCACCTCCCCTCCCCTCTCCTCTTCCACTCCCTCCCTTAACCCTTCCCCCCAAAGGGTGGCAACGAACTTGCGACTCCTCTGGTGTTGTTAGTGTCCATGGACGGTGATGATCACTTAACATCAGGTCACCCACCTGTTCGTTTGCCACCTATAAAATAAAATAAAAATAAAAAAACAGTGTGCAAATAATTTAGTAGCGCATTAATTTTGTAGTCAAATTAGTTTAGACCTGGGTGACCTTAAAATAATGTGCATATAGTTTAGTAGTGCATTCATTATATTGAGCTCACATAAAGAAAAAACAACCCGAGTCCTATATAAGTGTTTGAACTGACTAGTAATTCTAGACTCACATAAATTACTTTACACCTGGTGACCCTAAATTAATCTGCGTTTGGTTTAGTAGTTCACATTACCTTTCTATATCCTTGTTAATAGATCCGCGTGCACTGTAATTATTTATTATTATTATTATCATTATTTATATAATTGTGTATGCACCGGAAAGATTGAGCGGTGCATACAAGGTTCGGTCACTTTCGGTGCACGTAGCAAGCAACCTTGAACAATTTTGTGGTTACCACGTTTTATTGTTCTTCATACTATAAGCGTGTGCGAAATAATAACTGACATCTTAAAAGGTACACCGATGGCATGAAAATATTACAACATATTTCAGTACGACACGAAATAAAAAATTGTTAAAAAATTTCTTGGTTTTTTTTTCTGATTTTAGAAAATTTTAACGGTACAAAAATATTATGAACTTATGATAACAATTAAGAATTTGATTTATCTACATTAATATTATTATTGCGTATCCTATTACGGTAAATATACAAATAACACGAAAAAAAATAATGAGAAATATACTGTACTGAACCAAATAATTTTGAAGGTGGTAGAGCTACGTTGAAGCTAACTAACTAACTAAGCCCACAAACACAAGCTGGCAACGCACTTGCGACTCCCCTGGTGTTGCTAATGTCTATGGACGGCGGTGATCACGTAACATCAGGTGACCCGCCTGTTCGCTTGCCTCCGATAATATAAAAAAAATAAAAATAATCTGTAGACACCGATATTACTTGCATTCAAAAAATTAATTATAAATTAAAATGAAAACATTTGGTATTTATAAATTGTATACATAAATATACATTGTTTTAACGTAACATTACAATTTAATATTAAAAATGACTATAAACAATACCAATTGTCAATTTTTACTACATATGCATAAACAATAAAATTTTGATTAATATGTTAGAAAGAAAAGACCTATAAGACGACTGTCAATGACTTGTTTGTTGTACCACGTTACAGAACTGTCTATTTAATGCGTAAAAATGAAGAAAACCAACAAGTAGTCGTATGAAAGATTTACTTTCGCTGACGTTATTGGAATAACTATTTTGACCTTTTGAGTCAGAAGAGTCAAAAATTACAATTTACAAAATTTCAACGTTTTTAAAGAACCACAAAAATTTTCTTGCCAATAATAAATAGTATTTGCATAAATAAAATTATTGATAAAAAAAACTAATCTATGTATTCACAAGAAAAATATCTATTTATTCATAGTTAGTAGTTCTTTTTCACAACAAATTAGATGATATATATATGGTGTTATTAGATAATTGTTTATTATTTAAGTAGAAACTTAAAACAATGAAACATTTACTTATAACATTAACCTGTACTTCAAAAAGAAACAGTGTGCAAGATATAATAGCAATGCAATGAGAGGTTGAAATGGTGTCTAATCCTCGTTAACCGATTCAGAACGATTTTCAAATGTTTTTTTTTCATAATATTTGCGTATCGAATTAAAGAGTCGCAGTTTCGCATCCAAAGAGACCCATATGGGTTTTTTTTAAAGTAGCACGGCAAAGTGACTGCACTTTGCCTGATGGTAAGCACAGTACAGTCCAAAAACAACGGCGACCACCGAGTGACACTCTATCCATCGTCGGTCGCCGCTGTCATGCCGGCCTGCGAAAAACTGGATATGCACAGCCTGATCCCGAAACGCGACCCGCAGAAGTGAATCACTATGACGGGCTTTTTCGCCATATACATGGTGGTTGCGACCCAGTAAAACCCTACCACCCCGCTTTCACCATTGCTTCGTTCGTTATTCAGCAGGGTACACCACGTGCAGGAGAGGTTGGATTGAGTGTCTCAAGTCTTAGATGTTATTTGACACCCCTTACACCCCAAGCCTCGTGAGTCGCAGGTTGCCGACCCCAGAGATAGCACACAAAAGTCTTGGAAATAATGTATCATACACACTATATGGTTATGTAACTTAAAATATAATGCAATCTAATAAAAAAAAGACTTGTTAAGATTTTTCCATTATAACTGATATAGTCAGGTTTTTTATATATTTTAATACCTATTAATTTACATACTTATCGCTACGCGTAGCGTTTTAATCTCAATCCGAATCTAGATTGCTTTATAAATTATTTCAGTAATTTTTAATAATGTATGGTATAATTTTAATATGGTTATATACCATGGTATATAAATTTTGTTTTAAAATTATTCACGTCAGCTTCTTCATTCACTTTCTTTCATTTTATCTTTAAGGTAGTAGGAAGTATGTGTTAACTATGTACATATCTGGTTTCGGTAAAAAGTAACCGAAGCCCTATAAGTGGATTAATAAGGATTCCCATTAACGCGGGTCAGCAAACAAATTTTAATTACATATTCGATTTGAACGCATAAATCTCCATATCCATCGCAGTGCTCTCATTTTCGCATTCTAACCTTACCTTACATACGGGTGTTAAGCGAAGGATATGTCATTACTTAACTTAAATGTCATGTTCAAATCAAATTACTTATAACTAATGCCTAATAATATTTATTTTTAATTATTGTCAGTTAGTTACAGACTTCTTCCAATATATAAATTGTTTTTTTTTTTTTATATTAATGTAATTATTATACGTTTGTATTAGCATGGTTAATTTTATATTTTAGTTGTCAATCATTAGTTAAATGTCATGATAAAAAGATTTTGTTGTGGTATCAAGGTAAAACAGTTTTTAATACAGGGCAGGCTAGGTACCACCCCAAAGTTGAAAGTTTGTCGCCAAGAATCGGTAGGTGTGTCCTGACAGTTGCACTTGAAAACCAATCTCGCTCCAGTATTAGTATGTTATTATCTTAGACCTTATTGGTATTTAATATCAGGTGAGATTGTGCTCAAGCGTTAAATTCTATATATAAGTACAAAGAAAAGTATGTTTTACGTACATCATCACATGTATTTTTCAAATCATTTATTTATTTACAAATGTGGATAAAGCAAGAGTCAACAGTCCAATGTACGATATAATAACAATAATAAAAAAGAGTAAACAAGACTGACAACTTACATTATTAATAATAATGAAAAATTGACATTATATAACGGTGAATATTGAGAAACATTAGACCAAGAAAAAAAAAGTGTGTGTGTACTTATGTACACGCGTTAAAAGTTATACTTCTTTGGCGTAAAACAAAGAAACAAAATGTTGACTATGGCTAACTTCAGGGTGTCGGTTTTTCGTGACGGTGTGCGCGCGCATCGTAAAAATGTACTCTCATCATTTTTCCCTAATGCGCCAAAAGAAGTATAACTTCAAAAATATTATATATTATAATAATATTATTTACTAAATGTTGTTTAAAATAGTCATGGATATAAAATGTGTTTAACTGTCCTTTTGAATTTAAAAGCTCTATGGTCAAATATGTCTAATGAAATGTGTTTGAATGCGAGCTCATTGTATAAACGAGTCATACGACATATACAATCCATTCTCTTCTAAATAATAAAATATCTATTTATAATTTATAAATGTTTTTTTAGCTTATGATTATGTTGAAACGATTATAAAATTGTAACATTATTCATATTAATCGGGCACCTTATTTGCTACCTCTAAATATCAATGCGAAGTGATTGATTTCTCAATAACATAACGCGCCGTGTCGTATGTGGTAAAGTAAGTCACGAATTAGAGTGGCGATGAAACGTTCATATTTCGATAATGTCATTGAACATCACTAAATGATGGATCAATGTAAATGAGATAAGCTCGTAACATTAATGTTATGTAATAAACACATTGATCAATAGGTTATGATGCTTTTAAAAATTATTTTTTTCATATCTAACCTAAATCTAGTTGTAACGCTGTTCAATAATAGATTTAATATACCTGCCGTATATGATAATGTTATTGAATTTTAAAATATATGAAAACATATATCATTTTTTTTATGGTTTCCAAACCTAACAAAAATGTTTTTAGTTATATCTTACGTCAAATTGAGCTCTTATATTTCCGGAATATTTTCTAGTTATCTTGAAAAAACAAACCGGTCAGGAAGGTGGTAGCAAATATGGTTAAACATTGGCTACAGAATGACCGATTCAGATCATGTACAAATTAAAGCCAAGCGTAAGGTAATAACAGTGCTGCCTCTGAGTATGCCCACGACTATATGTATTTATTAAAAAGAGAGTAATTTTAAGCCGATATTTAAACGTTCGCTATCGCTTTGTTTTTGCAAAACATTTAATTAATGACTGAGATACTAAAGCTCACATGCCCGAGCCATATTGGAGCGGCTATTTAACAAATATATACCTGCGTTTCCGAGAATGTTTCGTAATCCGCCATAATATGTTTAAGAAAAGGTGTTCCGAAGCCATTTTACCGAGATGGAATAATAATTGTATTTCACTATTAAAGTGCTACGTAAAAATTTTTTTAATACTAAAAATCGTTAACGGAATATTGTTTTCCACGGTACTGAGAGAAACTGTACCATTGGCTGGTCAAGTCGAATCTATTACATAAAACATTGTCACGCTACCCTGTATTGATTGTGGTACAAGTGATAAGCTTGTAATTAATAAGTGTGCTTGAGGAAGTGTAAATTTTGCCTTTAGAAAGAGAAATAAAATCTGGTTCAATTATCTTTATAAATATTACAGAATAATAAAATAAAATTTTAAACATTTTTTTTCCACATTTATTTGATTATATGATGTCTGCCTTTACTTCCTTAAAAGATTTCCGGATATTGTTTTTATATTTACAGTAGTTGCGCCTCGTGATTTCACTTAGCGTATATTCTGAATTACATTAAATTAATGCTCACTTTGGGAAGTTTGAAACGACAATAATAATTATCAATATTTCACACCACATACTCAACGCAAACCTTTTATTGCAAATTACTAATTCTTAGTCCTAATGCAGTATAACTTAAATATTATATATATTTTTAATTCTGGTGTGTGTGTGTGTGTGTGAATGAATATACCAATTACGATATAAATTCTTTTGTACTTATGAAGTCACATGGATCGTTTCTAGGTATAGTTGGATATAGGCCACCAAATATAGGTTTTTAATGATTTTGGGGACCGTTTTTTTATTTCTTAAAATATGCACAATTTGTACAATATCAAATATTGGGCATTTCAGCACTTTTTAATATTTCAATTAAATATTCTTGTATATTCATGACTTATGCTGTTCTGTAGCAAGGTAAATATAAAAGTTTTCGACCTTCTTGTACAAATAAATGCAGTTAACAATTACTACGTCTATAACTTAGACCGCCACTTATATTTACTGCATTCGCAATCGCTTACTCAATGTTGTGTACTTGTTTGACATATAAATATACGTATTAAACTTTAACGGACTACGTTTAAAGTAAGCTCTGTGTTTTCGTCATTATGGATTACTTGAATTTATTAGTAAGTTACAACTTGTATCCTTGAATATAAACTAGTATCTCCCTAATAGACAATACATTCATAGTATATATACAAATAATATATACAAATTTGTGTACGTATTATTTCGATAAACAAACAAATATATTCATACTAGTGATAAAAATAGAGCCAATACATAAAATAGAATAAAAGTTGTAACCATTTTACAACATAGCTCTTCAAATTGAAAGTAGCTTTAACAATTTTTTCAACCGACCGGTATCTACTGTGTCAAATATTTTCACGTGGGAGTTCGTACAAGTGCGTCTAGTGTATCCAATCAAAACCGGTATTTATCAATGAATACCTTACATACTGTTACGAATTAACGTACGTATAACTTATAGAAAAAATTGATTATAATTACATTAGCCTATCGTATTGTATTCTTGCGCTAACCGTCGATTTATCGATAATTGACATTCATATATAATACATAATATCATATATAATATATTCATATATATTCAGTAATGTTGTATATATCTGAGTGCTGGGCGACGAGAGAGACAGACTAGAGAAAACTACATGTGGCAGAGATGCGAAAGTTAAGGTGGATGTGTGGTGTAACTAGAATGGATAAGATTAGGAATGAATATATCAGAGGAAGTTTGAAAATAGCACCAGTAACAGAGAAGTTAAGGAGTAATAGGTTAGCATGGTATGGGCATGATATGAGGAGAGATGAAAACCATTTAACTAGAAAAGCTTTGAGTATGACGGTCGATGGATATAAGAGTAGAGGAAGACAAAAAAATAGGATGGATGGATTGTGTGAAAAATGATATGTGTGTAAAAGGTGTGATGACTGAGATGACATCTGATAGGCGAGCGTGGAAACCTGGTTCGGCCGACCCTACTTAGGTGGGATAAGGGTAAGAAGATGATGATATCTTTATTATATATATATATATATACATAGTGTTTTTGGAATTAAGTCTTTACTGTATATTATTTGAACTGCTTATCGATGAGTATAGAGTAGTTGTTAGCGGAGCGAGGCCATATCATATAATTTATAAAACCAATACATATTATATTTATAAGCAGGCCTATTTTTGTCACTAATTTTTTGGGGCACAATAATTTTCGAAAATTGTAAGATCTTTTTTTATAACCTCTACCACAAAGACAAACCACTGTGTGGTGCGGTAACCGTTCAAGAAAGATATTTGTATAACTTAGACCTATTAAAAAAAATCCAAAAAAATTTGTAAAGATTGCATTTTTATCTAACTCTTTAATTTTTTTCAGTTTCTTAGGCAATTCTCCGGTTTTGTCTTCTATATCGTTTCTAATTATTCTGTCCGTGTACCGTCTTCTGATTCGATATAACTCCCGCGCGTGCTCCCACAAAAAATCACTGTATAAATAAAATATAGATCTTTTGAGACTCAATAACCTCAAAATTACTGAACGTATTAGCATTGGACCATGATCATTCAGTGTGAGATGTTTCGTAGATGATCGTGAGATGGTTCTACGACTTACGTTTTGGATGCTAATGATGTTTGTCATTTTTAAATTAAAAGTTTATTTAATGCACAGTTAAACGAGCGGGTTTCTGCTTATATATTGTTGGATATGGTTTATCTATTGTTTATTTATAGACGTAGAACATAAAATCAGGTTTCTGGTAAATGAGGTTTCTACAAAGTATTTTTACTAGATTTTTTTGTCAACTTTATAGTCATTGATTGAAAATAATATCATCAGTTAGCTGATAATGTGGTATTATGTGAGAGGTTATTGAATTTGAGTAGGTATATCTTAAATAATGCACTTATGTGTTTGGCTGAGCGCGCTAGCATTGAATTATCATTCGTGGAAGTAAACTTAAATTGGAATAATTGTTTTGGAGGTTTTATTTTACACAAAGATGGAAACTATTCACTTTGTTCTTGTAAAATTATAGTATTTCTAACAGAATAAATACAGCGTAGCGCCACATATAAATTGTTTTCAGGAAAAAATAATAATTCCAACATTTATTATGATCGATCAAACGATATTCAAGTTTGTCGATCTCAGATATATCGCTATAGAATGATTGATATAAAACTAGCGGGCCCGGCGGATGTTATCCCTGATAGTATAAAAAAATCCTTGACAAATGATGTACCTAAACCGGTCTTCATGTTTCACTTTATCTTCTAGTGAAACCACACAAAAATCCGTTCAGTAGTTTTTGAGTTTATCACGAACAGACTGTAGGATATATATGGGGTATTCCATGCCAAATCGACCACTTTTGAACCTTACCCCTTTAGATTTCGCTGAAATTTTTTTAACTTTTTCTACTCGATGAAAGACGTTTTTCAGAATTTTTTGAAATTATTTTATCCAACCCAAAAAAAGTTATGAAGCTTTCAAGAAAATGGCTCTTTTATTTTCAAATAGCCATAACTCTCTCAAAAATTGACTTTTCTGGACGTTTTTTTTTCAAATTTTTTGTTTTTAATTGAATTTTTTGAAAAAATAAATAATTTTTTTTTAACATTATCGCATCTTTGAAATAATCGCGTTTTTTGTATAAAATCGTTATTTTTTCAAAGTTAGTCGTTCAAAATTTTTTTTTTTCTTAAAAAAATCTTCAATCAACGTGTATCCCAGAAGGGGCCGATTTTTTTTCTATTTTCTTTATTTAGTTGAAAAAAAAATTTCAACATTTTAAAAATGCAGATTTTTTTTTATAAATATTATTTATATAACATAATTAATGTAATTATATTATTTTAACCCTTAAATAGATAAGTTGAGTAAAATTTTATTGTCATGTTTTGAAAATGACGAAATTGAAAATGTTACGTATAAATATTGTATAACAAAACCAAGAAGCAGTTTAGAAACTTTTATTAAGCCTACGGAAGAATTTGTTGAAGAATTTTGTAGTGAAATAAAAACTCTTCTATCTCACTCATTCATCGCTAAACAACAAGCCAGCTTTTTAAAAACATTGAAAGAAACACTGAAACCGAATGAATTTGTTATTATTTGTGATTTTGCAGAGAACTATACGTTTGTCGTACAAAATGCAGCATCTGGTTTTCACTGGAACAATAATCAGGCAACATTTTTTCCGGTCGTTATTTATTATAAAGTTGGTGACAAACTTGAACATAAAAGTTTAGTAATTATTTCAGATTGTAATAATCACGATGCTGTTGCTGTTCATGTTTTCATCAAAATAATTACTGATTATGTTAAAAGTCTTCCTGAACGTTGTAACAAGATTTATTTTTGAGAGAGTTATAGCTATTTGAAAATAAAAGAGCCATTTTTTTGAAAGCTTCATAACTTTTTTTGGGTTGGATAAAA
>MU159086.1:253410-334121 GCA_015888305.1 Antheraea pernyi | reverse complement strand
CCAAATATTATCGTCAACTTTTCACCAGAAGAGGATTATAATACAGCAGTTGATGATTTAAATGAACGATTTTTTAAAACAAAACCAATTGTAGGAACTCAACTACACTGTGTAATTCCGACAAAAATGGTTGTTTGTGCGTTAAAAACTTTTCTAACTCGAATGAATACAGAATTTGTAAAATATTTAAACGCCAAAGAAGAAATTAATAAATAATTTGTTGCATTATTTTTGAGTCATTAAATGTTAACTGCATCAATCATTAATCCTAGTCATTATAATGGTAAATTCGGACAATATATGGAGAATAAAATACCTTAAAATCATATAATTACATTAACTATGTTATATAAATAATAATTATGAAAAAAAAAAATTCTACATTTTTCAAATGTTGAAAATTTTTTTTCCACTAAATAAAAAAATAGAAAAAAAAATCGGCCCACTCTGGGATACACGGGGATAATTGTAGAATTGATTGTAGTTTATTTGAGAAAAAAATAATTTAGAACGACGAATTTCGAAAAAATAACAATTTTATACAAAAACGCGATTATTTCATAGAAGCGATCATGTTAAATTTTTTTATTTATTTTTTCAAAAAATTCTATTAAAAACAAAAATTTGAAAAAAAAAACGTCCCGAAAGGTCAATTTTTGAGAGAGTTATGGCTATTTAATAAAAATAAAAGAGGCATTTTTTTGAAAGCTTCATAACTTTTTTTGGGTTGGATAAAAAAAATATGATAAATTCTGAGAAACGTCTTTCATCGAGTAGAAAATTCAGCGAAATCTAAAGGGTTCAAAGTGGTCGATTTGGCATGGAATACCCCATATGTACATCACTTACAAATCTATACATTCATATATACTTCGTTATTTTATTTTAACGCCCAAAGTAATAATGCTATATATATTTTTCAGGTATGTGAAATATAAAAAAAACTGGACGAAATTCGATAAATTTTGAAAGTTATTTTAAATTCAAATATGTTGAAATAATCTTCTACTTTACATGTTATATATTCTGTATATTTGAAAGTAAATGTATACATTACAATGAGTACACGTAACGATAAGTCAGTAAGTGTAAACATAATTTAGTATTATACTTAATCTCTAATTAATCTTAGATGTTGCATTATTGTGAAAATATACTATTTTAACATTATTAAGTAAAAAGTTTGTGAGGATGGATGTCTGTTTGATATAATTTCATATAAAAATTATCGAATCGTTTTCTGAAACTTTGTAGTAATATCTATATATAGTTTACATAAAACAATAAACATATATCTATACTACTTATAGATATATGTACACTATAGGTATAGTCGACGCATTATGAACGGAGGCTTACGGGTCATAAATCATATTTATCTGTCTGTCTGGCTCGCACTTACAGGTCTTATGGAGAGGTGTAGTGATGTGCGTAAGAATTGTAGAGGTGCATATCGATAACGGGATAGGTACGATCGATATGCTAAATTATGTTAAGTATTAATAGGAATAATTTTCCGCTATCTGAAAATAAAAGTTTTTAATTTGTATGATAAAATGTTTGTTTCGACGTAATCATAGAGAAACTTTATAGATCGTGGGTCGATGTGGCCCTGGAAAGTGTAGTTTTTATCTTTTTTAGGGATATTTCTTAGTTCTTCAAAAATCCTCATGCGTAACTTTCCCATCTGTGTCATAACAAAAAATCTTATATTTATAGAAAAACAACAACCCTTACTCGTAACAACCAATCAGGAGTCAGAGTGCTAATGAAGGTCACGATAACGCATCGACTCCACGTGCACAGGTAGCTAAGTATCGATAACGGATTGCATTGCGTGCACATTCCTACTGTCAGTGACATTTATTGCCCAACGACTCAGTTTAAAATGCATCGACTATAATGTTATAAATGTGAACGTAAGTTTGTTTGTTAGGATTTAACATCGTAACTACTACGCCGAACGTCATAAAATTTTGCATACACATTGTTAGGATGTGAGGAATAGAATAAATGCAGGATGAATAAAATGGCGAAAGGTGTCTGGGGTAGCTTCTGACCCACGAATGTCCTTGAAACTGTCATGGGAAAGGTGTATAAAACTATTATAAGACCAGTAATACTATATGCATCTGAATGTTGGGCTACGAGGGAGACGGATGAGAAAAAATTAAACGTGGCAGAGATGCGAATATTAAGATAGATTGTGTTTGAAAATAGCACCAGTGACAGAGAAGATGAGGAGTAATAGGTTAGCATGGTATGGACATGTCACAAGGATAGAAGACCTTGATGTGACCGGACTGCCTCAGTCGGGTGTGGCGTGGGAAACGCCTGCCGCCGGGGGTGTACCGGAGCTTGCTAACGCAACCCCGAGACACCCCCATAGTGCGGCGTAGGTTACCGTGGAGTTTTTTAGTCGATTGGAGGTTGACTCAGCTCAGGTCCTCCCCCGGGGAACTGGCAATGTCTGTGCAAAAGGGTTCTCCTCGTAAAAAAAAAGGCGATGGTATTATATGGTGTCATCAGTTTTAGGATAAAAACTCAGACAAAGTCGCGAGTGGCTGTTAGTAACAGACAATTATTTAATTATTATAGTTACCGTGAAGCGAACAGTTACCTCGAAATGCCTTGAAATCGTTATGTCAAACATTTGCGCATTCTATTTATATAAATTATTATATTGCAAAGATTAGCTTTAAGAATGCATTTCGTGGCCGAACATCATACTAATTGGTGGTTATACAAGTCATTATATAGATTTAATTTATATTTTTGTTAACTAACTTCTGCCGGTGTGATTACCTGCGTTGCCAAAGATCTATATTTATTGCTAAAGGCCACTGATTACTTGACGTATATTGCATAAAGTTCATTTATTGTGTTTATTCATCTCTTACAGATCAGACGTCATGAGTTTTATCTCACTTAGACGTTTGTGGTTCATGAGTTGTATCTCACGTATAACAAACAGGTGTTAATTGTGGTTTGACATACATTTAACTCTAAATTAGTCTCTTAGTGTCATATTTCATTATTAATCTTTATTATATTAATTTCCGCGGCTACATATTATCATTTAGTGAAACTGATTGAAAATTTATTTTTATTTAAGTAAGTATTCGGGTTTGATTTTAAATGGCCTGTAGCCTTTACCTATCTCAAATAAGAAGACACTCCTATCCGAGGTCAGTTTATAATTTATGAAAAAAAGGAAGTTTTTGGTGTTAGTGAATGTTGTCAATACACTCTTTAGACTTGAATATATAAACGCGAGCTCTGGTGCCATAGAATGACAGTTGTTCTTACGTAGTAAGTAAGCTCTTTCACATAATCTATTTATTATTCTTTATTTACTGTACATTGCCACTGTATATCCAGACTCTTTAGTGAGTGTTGCCTTGGTAAGTTACAATGAGTTATTTCATGTAGTGTATTTTGCTTAGAGGACCAGGTGAAACACGTAACTCGTATAAAAAATTAACTGCTTTTAAGTATTTTATAAAACAAATATTAACGCAAATTCATTGTTTCGGGTCTTAAAGATGAATAGTATTGATGGATTACATTTTACTTCATACATTTTAAATTTTGTCTCTCAATTTCCTTTCACCTTACTTTCGTTTGTATGCCCACCTTGACCTGAGTCTTACAACGCTTTCTGCGAAGTTTTCTGTATTGCTAAACTGTTTTAAAAATCGAGTTATTTATGATACTGTCACTGTGAAAGAGGTCTGACGCATACTTTATCATATTTTTATATATCATTCACATTACTACATATTATAAAAAAAAGTCCTCTGCCACGTCTGCCTGTCTGTTCGCGGTAAACTCAAAAACTATTGAACGGATTTTCATGCAGTTTACACTAGTCGATAAAGCGATTCATGAGGGAGGTTTAGGTGTATAATTTGTTAAGGTTTTTTTTATTATCAGAGCGGGATAACGGATAATACAAAAATATGTTTTAATTATTTACTTTATTATTATCTATTAGTTTTAATTATTCAATATTCCATAGTTATTCAATCATCCAAAAGAGTCTGTTTTAGTTCACGATCAAAGACTGTTGCAGGAAATCACTATCTTAACTCTGCCCTCCCAGTACATTTTAATATCTTCCCATATCCTTATAGTTTAATGTATGTCCGCAAAAAATCTAGGAAAGCTAGATTTAGTTGACCGCTATGATTTTAATACAAGAAACAAAGCCTCAGTAAGACCAGCGAATTTTTTTTACGTAATAATATAATGTTCTACAACAAAGTCCTAAAGTATAATATATTACTAAGTCACCGGATGATAAGTTAAAGCGGCTTGTCAAGCAGGTTTTGGCGTATAAATAAGGTAAATCAGTATTTGATCCATAGTAATGCCTGGAAATAACATCAATCTCTGTCAATCCGATAAAAACAATTATGACAACATTGACTTTTAATAATAATATATACAACTAACTTTTAATTGAGGCTTTGCTCGATGAAAGAATTTTTATAAACGGTTAAGTGGTTTTTCATTTATCCATTACAAACAAAAAATGAGTGCGTGTGACCGTCACACGCGATTGAAGAAAAAACTTCGATAATAATTAAACATAACCAAAACTTCTATTAAATCATAATTAATTTAATTCCTTACTTATCATAGCAATCTGTTCGTACTTGTACTGTACTTTTCTGTATTTTATTTACTTTATAACAAAGAGTTGCTAATAATATTTCCTGTGTTATTTAAGTTTCCAATTAGCTGATAGATGACACTACAGATAATGAAGCTTTGGTTTAATTTGTTACTTACTTACATTGAAACCACATGGCAGCACGGTCGCGCGCTCGTATATACATAATTAATTATATTGTATGATTTTTTTTATTATTCAATTTTTTTTATTGATTTGCTTATAAACTATTTATTGACAAAATCAAAAATATTTAAAAACCGGATGGTACAGAAACGTGACGCCATATTGTCGTAACGGACTTCCGTTGCATTGCCGTATGCAACCTACGCGCCTATAGTAATTTATATCAGAAGATAAATCAGGTTGACTTTCTGCCGGTTCTTCTCGGTCGTTGGTTTGTTTGTCAGAACCGGTTCTAACGTTCATAAGTACCTTTTCAGAGCCTAAATTAATTAAGGTATTTTTAATATCTATGTATAAAAGTATAACATCTTTTGCACATTAGGTAATGTCTATGCAGTGTTCTCTGTTTCGAGGTCACATGACCTCAAATCTCTGCAAATTATTTGTAATTATTTTATCGTACGTCTTCATTTAGAATGTATATTATTACTTTAATTAGTGGCCTCAATGTATTGTATAAAATGTTATTGCACATTTTATGCTTGCATGTACATCTCATGTAACTGGAACAATTATATACAAATTTTGTACTATTAATGAAAAATAAATTTAATTTAATAAAATGTAACGAGTAAATACCAATTTTTAATAGAAAAATTAGCTCTTTTTTGAATAGCCTCGCCGAATGGGTCATTTCTCATCGCCAATTCTGCTCATGCCCGTTCTTCTTTGTTATAACCATAATCTTTTTACTACTTTAATACATAAGAATAATAATAACATAAGCCTTTAAGAGTATCACTCCTGAGTCAAAGAGCTCCAAGAGAAGGTTTGGCCATAATCACCACGCCAGCCCACCACGATATAGAACAATCCACAGTTTTATATTTTCTTTTATGTAGTTTCTCAGGTTTAGCTTTCTTAGCGAGTTGTAGTTCATTGAAGCTGTAGAGGCCTCTAAATAGGCCAATAGCGTAGTCAGTTCGAAAAAAAATAAAAACTTTCTTAACGATATTTAACTTCACCTTCAGTCGATAGTTTTTTATCAAATAAAATTAGTAAGTATACCTGAATTCCAAACAAATTTCCACCTGTCAACAAGTAGACCTACTTATTTTGATATGTATTTGGAAGGTATTTTATTGTGAAATTTTAACTATGGCTTACAATTACAGGAATTACATCACTAGATGGCGGTGTTATTTAATTTATACTTTTGGCAGTGTTTCGACAACTAGACGTATTAAATTAATTATGTATATTAAAAAACATTTAATAACTAAACAACTCATTTGTTTTGTATTTACACCCTTTTTACATTTTAAAGAAATGTTCAAAACTTTTCCTAATATCTTAGCTCCTTATCATTAAAAAAATTCAATAGGGCTTAGTAGTGATGGTAAAATTATCTAGATATGTCTTGTAATCACTAAAAGAGCTATAGCGAGGTTAGATATTAATGGCAAAATTACAATAAAACAAATTAAAGACAGCATACAATTTATTTAAATAAAACAATATAGCCATCACCAAAAGAACCAAGTCACGGGCACCGGCTAGTTTGAAATAAAATTAACAATATCCGGTGTTTATTATAACTAAAAGTTAATTTATTCAGATTACAAAAATCTGACAATTTAAGACGACGTCTAAACTATTTTTTTTATCCCGCGAATAGTTAATTGTACGTAAAAAAACAGATTATTCTGTGACAAATTTCTATTGAAATTATCATAAAAAAATGTCTGCTCATAGTTCGATATTTGTTGTAATTGTTATCGTGACGAATTGTGATCTTAATTTTCACGATTCCGGTATTAGACGAAATTCTACCCTATTCTTATAATATATTAAAGTTCTTTAACTCTAAGCAAAATTTAATTGGAAATCCTTTTTTTACATATACAATTGGTCTATATACGAAAAGATACGTAGAATATTTGATCTGTTATTAGGTCTCAAGTTAGCGTATCACAGAGTTTTTATAACAAGTCGAGGTAACAAATATAATAAATTGTTATAGACGGTTGCCAACTTCATTTACGTCGAACTTATGAATTTTTTTATTTATATATTTTATTTCTCATTTTCTATCATCATTAATTTTTACAATGGCTTTCAAACTAAGCAGAGCCAAGCCAAGATCCGATTAAACAGCTTGTTTCTTAACTAGAAGCATCTTGGCGGACTTTACACATATATTTATTACAAACTAAATTTTTAGATTTTTATATGTATAACCTTTGTTGTAATTGAGTAGGATTATTTTTAAATAGACCAGGGTAGAAGCCTTTAAAAATAATAAAAAGTGAAAAAAAATAATAGTAGGATAAAACTCATTAGAAAAGGAGGGGAATATTATAAAAATGATATATTAAAATATATATTATAAATATATTAAAAATCTATATCAAATGTATAAATATATAAGAAATATGTATAGTTAATATATTTTTAATAACTAACTTTTGGACGTTTTTCAAATATATTTTATACATTTCAAATATATTTCAGATATATTCAAAATATATATTTTTTTATTTTTACCTATGTTTTTATGTATTTTAAGATATATTTTGAATGTATCTAAAATATATTTAAAATATATGAAATATACATGAAAAACGGACAAAAGTTAGTTATTAAAAATATATTTACTATACATATTTTTTATATATTTATTACATTTGTTATAGATTTTTAATATATTTTAATATATCATTTTTATAATATTCCCCTCCTGTTCTAAGGGGTTTCATCCTACTATTATTTTTTTTGGTTTTAAAAATTATCGACCCTGGTCTAAAAGTCCATATAAATGTTATAGTATCGATATAATTTTAAAAATCAAAATAAACTTCAATCATGGAATAAATTAAGATTCAGAAAGTGGTTAGTATATTAAAACTTTCTCAAGTCATTTTACACTTTTATAAATCGGAGCTAAGAAAAAGCTATAATAAATCTATAAATATAGATAAAATTGCGTTGTGTGTTGCTTGTCCGAATTATTATTCTGCGAAACTGATTTTGATGAAGCTCTTTTTAAGACACAGATCAGTTTCAGAGTATTATGTAGGCTACTTATTATTAGGTTTTCCCACAAGCGCTAAGCAGTAAGATAACATTTAACAAAGTTAATTTAAAATTTAAATAAAAAGTAAGACGATAAAATTAAAACTCGTAGACGAATTATATTTTTAACTTCCATTCATCTAGGCTAAAAGCTACCAATTAATAAAGAAAAAATATGTTATGCAATCATATATAAGTATACACTACCGTTCAATATTAGTTAGCAACAATTCAATGCTTAATTACAAGTTAGCGGACAAGAACAAAGATTTGCTCGGAGCTCGCGCGAAGTCCGTTACGCGATGGGGTGAAAGGCAAGGTAACTTATCAAGTTATTATACCTACGTAAAGCACGAGATTACTTTGTACGTATAACTACTGCTAATGAGCATCATTTTATATAATAACATAGAGAATAACGACCTACTTCATTTTAGTTCTATTATTTAGGAATAGATTGATTATGAATACGGTATCTTACAAACTTATTGAGTAATCTTGTCATTTAGTATTATTAATACTTTACAGGTTTTGGTATCTAACCACAATCTCATCTCAATTAAATGACAATGTAGTCTAAGATGGTGAATATGTTAAACCTAAAGGTAACTGACATTCGAGTGTAGCTACCGGGACACACTAATAGGTCCTTGGTAACCGATTTTCAACTTAAGGATGGCAGCTAGCCAGGCGGAGTTAGAAGCCCTATCACCATGCTGTGGCTTAATCACGGTGCTTCACCGAAATCTTCAGCTCAGTTGCAAGAACTCGAATCTATATTATATCGGGTGGCATGATATCCGAACACGCTATCGGCTAAGTCATCATCGCTTCAAAATTGAAGAACTTTAAATATAAAGAACAGACTATTTTTTTATTGCGTCTCATATTTTTTATGAATTGATAACTGATGAATTCCTTTTTGATATATTTTTTTTTACAATTAAGCTGTTACATATACTTGACGTATTCTTTATAATCTTTATATCTTTCTTTGGGGTGTAAGGGTGTCGAGTAACATCATTAGACTTGAGACATCCAAGCCAACCTCACCTACACGTGGTGTACCCTGCTGAATAAAGAACGAGGCAATGGCGAAAGCGGGGTGGTAGGGTTTTACAGCCTGAATGAGTCGCAACCACAATGTATATGGCGAAAAAGCCCTTCATAGTGATTCGCTTCTGAGGGTCGCGTTTCGGGATCAGCCTGTGCATATCCAGCTTTTCGCAGGCCGGCATGACAGCGGCGACCGGCGATGGATAGTGTGTCATCCGGTGGTCACCATTGTTTTTGGATTGTACTGTGCTTACAATCAGGCACAATGCAGTGATTTTGCAGGATTTAAAAAAAAAAAACAATTTGGATATTTCCCCACTTCAAATATAGTTTTAAAGTTTTGAAGTAATATATATAGCGTATGTTATTGAATAAAATGTTTTTGAGCCCTTCATCTCAATAGCGATTAATAAAATGGTAATGTTGTAAATTAATATCCGAAGTACTCGTAAAGCGTAACTCGACATAGTTTATCGAAGGCCGTCTATACCAATAACGTTCTTAATATTAAGTTATTACAAAAGTAGGTTAGTTTAGAGGAGTTTGTATACATGTTTTTACAAGAACACTTTGTCATTTCGATACTTGAATGATGTTTAATTGCTTCATTACTTATATTTTTCATTGAAACTTTGTAGTAATAAAAAAACTATTTCACAATGGAACTCATCCCCAGAAGTCATGAACATCATTTTTATCATAGGACGACGAGGCAAACGGACATGCGGGTCACCTGATGTTAAGTGACCACCGCCGTCCATAGACACTAACGACACCAAAGGAGTCGCTAATGCGTTGCCAGCCTGTGTTTGGGGGAAGGGGGGAGGGGGAGGGGAGGGGAAGGTGGGCCTCCGGCGCTCTCACTGACCGAACGAAGCACAACAGTGCAAGCAGTGTTACTCCACGTCGGTTTTCTGTGAGAGGGTGGTATTACCCCGGACGAGCCTACCCATTCATGCTGAAACCAGTAATAGCTTCAACGTGACTCTACCGCCTCTGGAATGTTCTGATATGTTGCTTCGTGTTTAGTGAATATCTGTTCTGATATATTATTCTAATTTATTTATTCACAAAATTGTACATTTTAAAAGATTGCAATACAATACAATATTTCAAAAAGGTGCTGTTATATCATTACAAGTATTTATAATATAAACGATATACTAAAACAATAATTGTAAAGAGGTTGATTATAAAGAGTAAATTTACAAAATATGTTATGGAAGTTAACTTGCACTAAATAGAAGTTATTATGTCTTGAAAATTTGTAATTTTTTTCTTATATTGTAACTCAACCAAGTTTAAGTTTAAGTTTGCATTGTTTATTCATTTCCTTGTCAAACGGCAACGCAGTTGGTATTTCTATGTTAACCCATTTTACAAACAATGTTGGTTATTTCCTATCATCTGATATCCTTTATACACTATATGCTATAGCATTTGGTAATCTCTGATGTATCAATGACCTGATGGTTTTTAAAATAACTTATAAACCACAAAACATACCTTCGAGTAACATTATTCTTCGTTTCAATAAAAAATGGTTCACTCTATGAAAAGTTATATTTAAGTAAAATTTACTTTACTACCTAAAGGTAGTCTTAAAAGCTTTTTCCAGACAATTTCTGTAGATTCTAACTGTAACGCACTGCTCTAATTATGTAGTCGTCAGCGATTGTTTTAAAAATGAGTTAAGATACAAAATAAAATTACTTGTTTGTTGTTTTACTTACGTTGATACGAAGGCCACTAAATAAAGCCTAACATGTTCAATATTAGATATAGTGATTGTAGAGAATTGGTTTTACCCGAGGCTCTCGATCTGGTTCATGTTGCGATACCAGTCGGTGACGCATACCCACCTTACCAGGTGGACTGATTTTGACTTAGATACAACTATACCTAGATCGTGCGAGCTTTGGTGGATTGAATTAGATTGTATATTTTTCTAAGCGTTCATAAATATTTAGTAGAGCCCATTGCTACTACACACGTGTTTTGTATTACTTTTTGAAGTGAAATTAAATTTTGCGAAACGAAAATATGTAACGAAAAACGAGTGAGAGAGTGAGATATGATATTCTTAATGTACTTGAAATATATACAAAGAGAGAGAAAAAAACGTTGAAATCTATAGCACGTTATATTCTCTTGGGTCGTAGTAACTATCGCGAGCTTTTAAAAATTATTGTGTGTTGTGTATTATTACCATTGTTAATATATATTAAAATATTACAAAAAAATGCCGAAAACTAATATTCACTTTCATAGTGTATTTTACCAAACCAAATTACCAAATTTCACACATTCCGCGTATGAGCTATACACAACTTTTTTTAATCTATTTTAATGAATAGTAGCGTTTTAGCAAAATGGGTAACGCGAAAATATTTTTTATTTAAATATCAACACCACGCTATTTTTAATAACGATTGGTTGAACAGTACAAAAGTAGACGTGCTACAGCGCCCCTGGGAGTTCAAAAATAGATTGCATAAAAACTTTGTACATATATACAAGCAATCAGCCGCGACATGTCCAGATTAAATTCCAATAATAAATATAAACGTCATAAATTATAACCTAGTGTCATCTAGTAGCGACTTATAGTAAAATAGCATAAAACTTTCTCCATGGAATAATAACTGTGCTAACTTTCAAGGTGATCGGTAGAATGGTTTTGGAGTCTATTAATGTAATTTATATCAACATACATTTATATATACACAACATAAATCAATCGCGGCTTGACCCAGATGAAATAGCATTATAAAATACTACCCGCGACTTCGTTCGCGTGAAATAAATACTTTGGGCTGATGCTAACACGCAGCGGAAGCTCTCAAGAAGAAAAAAACCCGATTTAGAAATATTCTTCATTGGTGCTCCACTCCTATTGGTGATAATATATAGCCTATAACCTTCTTCGATAAATAAGCTATATAACACTCAAAGAATTTCTCAAATCGGACCAGTAGTTCCTGAGATTACCCCCTACAACGCCACAACGTCACAAACTTTATAATATTAGTATATTAGTATAGATAAGCAACCTAGTGTCATCTATTAGCGAGTTACGGTAAAATAGCATAAAAACTTTTTACATGAAAAAATGCCGCAGTTGTACTGACCTTCATGGTGATCGTACGAATAATTTATCAAGTTTATATACCGACATATTTTATATATGCATAGATACAAATAATGACTAGATGATTATTTCGATAGTTTTCACTTATTTTACCGTAGTACTAACCGTGACGTCACAGAACCGATTACCACATAGTCTTGTATGTGTCTTGGTATCATTACAAAACAAAACAAAGTCCCCTGCCGCGTCTGTCTGGCTGTCTGTTCGCGATAAACTCAAAAACTACTCAACGGATTTTCAAGCGGTTTTCAACATTGGAAAAAAGTGATTCAAGAGGAACGTTTTGCTATATAATTTGTCAAGGATTTTTTTACACTCAGTGCGAGACGACGTCTGCCGGACCCGCTAGTTTAATATATATATATATATATATACAAATTGCTTAATATAACTCAAGATATTAATCTCAGTTTTAAATTAATACACTAAGTATAACCTTCAATTATTATTATAGTTTGAGGTCAATATGAAATAAAGTAAGATACGTGAACAAATGGATAGTTTGTAATTAAAAAGCCTCTATATATTGTTACACGAAAGTACTGATTAACAGTTTATCTTCTGAAGAGAATACTCGCTTTGTGAAATAAGCTTAATTCTATCTAATATTATAAATGCATATGTGAGTTTGTTTGTTACGTTTTCATGCTTTTACTATTGAACCGATTATCATAAAATTCTGTATGCGCTTTTACCTAGCGACGTTGCCAACAAAAGTTCATATATAAATAAAGACAATCCACCTAAATATAGTAAAAAGGGTCTATTATTAATTTGCTATCAGAAGGCACCCTAATCATTATCACTAGATTTTATAAAACAAAGTTCTCCGCCGCGTCTGTCTGTCTGTCTGTCTTTTCGCGATAAACTGAAAAAGTAATTAGCAGATCTTCACGCGGTTCACGAGGAAGGTTTGCCTATATAATATATAAAGATTTTTTGTAAATTGATTGAAATATAACGATAAACATTGGAAGTGCCGGAAAAAGACAGGCCGCCTGAGAGCTTGCATCTAAAACTCTGCGTAGTCCCTTTGTGATACAACAAAACAATTAAGGTAATAAACGACACAGACGAAGTCGCGGCAATCAGCCAGTAAACAATATAACGTAATTGAATACCTGCCACCGTGACCTGCCTCACTAGTAAATGATTGAAATCACATGTAAAATATATTAGTTAATTATATAAACAATTTATTGTGTGTTATGTAACATTAAATAAATTAAATGTAACATTCAAATAAAAGATAACCAGTTTTTGTGAACTATCAAAATCTGAAAAATAATACAAATGAATTAATGAATTAATTAAGCTCTATGAACATGAATGAAGCTGTAAAAGTAACATTATATGAATGAAAAATTTAAAATCTGGTTTTTACCAAAATATTACTTAACGAAAACATTCACTATAATATGTGAATGCTTCAATGTCATCCGTGAACTTATCAGAACAGTTACTATCTGATTGCATTATCAAGTGTAGATTTTTATAGAGACATTTTTGAGGTCACTACGTTTTATTTCGAGATTCCATCGTGACTGCACATTGCAAACTAAGCTTAGAAGCAGACGAAGGCCATCGCAGGAAAGAAAATCTTAAAATATTACTTGACAGGCTTACATTCGTAAATGTAATAATAATTGTATTCAAGTGAAAAAAGGGGTATGGCATTCTGATCGGCAACCTTTTTGTTTGACGAAAAGTGGTGGGGGTAAACACCGTGTAGGTTTTTTGTAGGGAGGAGTGTTGAATTCGCAGATTCTCGTCCGATCACCGAAGTTAAGCAACGTCGAGCGCGATCAGTACTTGGACGGGTGACCGCCTGGGAAACCCCGTGACGTTGGCTTTGTTGTATTTATTTCTTTCATAACGGTGACAAATATATTGCAATATATATGTTAAATCCATTGTCTTTACAATATTTAGCGTATATATATAAACATATAATATTTATTTAGTTTCTTATACATTTTAGACTACACTGTAATATGTTAAGTTCAAAGTAATAATTTACAACATTTTAGTTAATATAAATGTATCACATAATGTGCCTTTATGTACCTATATAATGCACGTGTGTAATCACGTACAGTTGAATGAGGCCACACGGACTTATGGACTAGGCGTTTTCATATTCAGACGCGGTTTGCGTTTTGAGTTCGTACGATAATAATGACGCAAATTAATTATTTGGTGATAATATAATGTTATTATTATTAGTATGCAGTTTTATGAGCCAACAAACAAGTGTTTAAAATGATTAATAATATAATAAATATATCCTGAAGTAAGATATTTAAGAGCATTTCAAGCGATTGTAAAAAAAATGTAATTCGATAAAACAAATGGTAATTTAATTTTAATACAATTTACTACGTTATATATAAATTTGCGTTTTCTATAGGGAACTATTTCTGCCCGCGGTTCCACTTAAAAGTGGTAATAAGTGTTATCGTAATAGTTTTAAGTGTTTTATATCGAATTGTTTATTGCACTTATTTTTTTTAATCACTGGATGATGATAAATACGAATAACTTAAATTCATGTTATGATGTAATTTTTATTAAGTGTATTAAGTTATTTTGAGTATTTTCTTTTGATGTTGATGGATGTAACGTCACCGCAACAAAGGTAAACAAAAAACTGTTATAGACACTCTCTCACTTAAAACTCTTGCCTTAAAAGATTACCTTAACTTAAAGATCAGGATATCTATAGAATCTTGTCTGCACATGCAAGTGAAGAAACCAAGATTTTATTTAAAAAAACTTGCACTGCGAAATAAGATCTGAGCGCACTTGCATTATAAATTATGGAATTATACTCATTTACTTTAGTATATTACTGCGATGATATAATTAAATTCATTTATATTATATACACACATACAAATTAGATTATCGTGGTGAGATAGAAAAATCTCGCTTTCAATCTTGTGTAAAAACGCAGTAAGCCTTGTCTCTGATTGTAGTTCACATATGGACCTCTCACTTTAAATATATGCGGTGATTGGCCCTTACGGCCGGTGATAAGAGAATAAATCAGATATTAAGTCATTTATCTCAAGTTAACAAGAACTAGATATGTTAGTAACAAGTATTCTGACACTGATTTTATTTGAAAAAATCGCAAATCCATATTTAGATTTTTTGTATAAATGTATTTAATTTTTATAAGTAGCGGTCCCGGCAGACGATGTCCCGCCTTGATAATAAAAACAAAACTTTGACAAATCATATACCTAAACCTTCCTTCATGAATGATTAGTGATTCGTGATTAGGTATGCACCAAGATACACATAGAGATAACATCCGCTGCAGTGGCGGGCAGACCAAACGTTTGTGCTGGGCGCCAAAATTCAGGGAGTGATATTTTAGCTGTCAGGGTGTAAAAAATAATATGCTTAACAATTTAAAATCATAGTTTCTTTATATCTTTTTTTAAATTGTAATGAAATTATTCAGAACTATTCTTTGGCACTTTGGTATTTACAATTTATCAAAGTCACAGAAGCGTTGTAGGTAAGCATATTTTTACACGGACAAGTTTTTTTTTGTTACGCTTGATTTTTAATCTGTGCTATTTTCGGCGATATTAATTGCAATGATAAAATGTTAAATACGCATGGTAATTAAGCGTGGCCCTAATTAACGATTCATCGTTGGGTTTTAGGATTACAGTTTAGTCTTCTATCTCTCTTTATCTTTAATTCGATATTACTTACCTTGCCCTCGAAGGAGTGGGTGTCCAATGTAGGATCTCACCAAAAAGTGGACTTAGGACACTTTAGGAATCTTTATCCTTTAAATAGACATATATGTCTGGTGATGGTGTACCATCGTGGACTTTTTTGTAGGCATTTTTAAGAAATACGATTTTGTAGTACATTTTCTACTTTTTTAAATCATGATCGTATTACCCATATTAGCTTTACGAAAAAAAAAGTTCTAAACGATAGTGACAACTGAATTAGACTCCATATCGGAGTTTCGAAGAATTAACGTAACAAACATAGAGACGGACGCGAAAAGCGACTTTATGTAACTTATTGGTTTAAAATATATATACTTTATTCATAAAACTAGCTAATATCCGCGACTTCGTTTACGTTGTTTTGTGGATCACAAAGCTTGCGCCATTTCCCGATTGCATAGTATAGAAATCATAGTTTCTTACAACTCTAATAACTTTATGTTAAATGAAAATAGAAGATATCGCAATTTTTTTATATAAAGATTATATCTAAGAAATAAAATTATATAGAAATCTACCCAGTATATTTTGCGTGATATACGCACTACGGCATACCTGTATCATGTTATTTACGAGTATATAATGCATATTCATTTGTCGGTTTGGTCGAGACAATATAACCACTAGTGCAGGTAAGTAGAGATCGGTATACAAAATTCTATCCGATCTAACACTTGAAATGTTATGTGTTCCAACGGGCGTCAAACATTCTGTCTGTCTTGTTACAATCGTTAATATATCTTGAATATTTAGATCACAAAAACAGTCAAACTTCATTGTTGTAATTCAATCGTGTGTGAAATTACCGTGTACTTTTAAATATAGGACCAAGTTCGGGTAACAAAGAAGTAATTAATTAGCATTTTGTCTGTTCCAGTGAAGGTCAAATGTGTACGTATCGACCAATTTGATTCTAAAGTATCCCTAATATGCTGCGTAAATTGAATTTTCCGTTAGCTTAAATCTATACTAATATTATAAAGGTGAAGAGTTTCTTTGCTAGAAGTGCTAATCTCAGGAACTACTGGTCCGATTTCAAAAATTATTTCAGTGTTTGATAGCTCATTTATAAATTGAGGTTATAGGTTGGAGGTTATATGTACGTTAAGACGAATAGGCGCGGAACACCATTGAAGAATGTTTCGAAATCGGGGAGTATTTTCATTTTGAGGGCTTCTGTTGCGTCGACGCTGACGAAGTCGCGTGCAGAAGCTAGTTAATTGATATCGCGATAAATGCTTTATATTATACTAGTAGCTACGACCTTTTCTGCCTGTATCTTCTTCTTCTTCTAAATAAGGACACATATATTATCTCAGTATAATTCTCAACGGTTTATGAAGCGCACACCGAGATAGCTTTCAAATTTTTGAAGTGAAATCTTCTTTAATGCGTGTTGACCGGTATACTTGGCAGGAGATAAATTTATAGTTTCATGTCATGACATGCTACATAAGCATGACCGGTCGTATTGCGCGGCTTGCGTCATACTAACGACACGTAATACAGGGGCCTGTGTACGCGTAATATTGATATTTTGCAACACATCATACGTTTGATTGATTAATAGACATTGTACAAATGTATATCATTATTGCTCCGAGTGCCAATAGATATGAGAATCGCACTAATGTTAATAGTTGCAATAAACAAATTCTGAAATGTATTGACATTCATACTATAATTAATTTGAAAATTAAAAAGAGAACACATTTATTTAATTGGTTTGAGTTTTCATTTTTCGACTTTTTTATTTATTTATTAAACATTATCTGTAAATAGCATACATTTTTGGCAACGGTAATTATATGATAGGTTGCTTTTAATTTTTAATCAGGCGTATTATTTAACGAACTGAATGCAATTTTATACCGTAGTTCGCTGACGTGCAAATATACAGCGACCACATTTCTATTCTATTGCTTATAGCTTACCCTCAGGGCACAAGAGGATCGATAAATATTACTTTCAAAATTCGCTTGAGTTTTTTGTTCTCTGGTCGTAGCTTTGAGTCTCGGCTTGTACCTAATTTGTCGCGATGACTAACCGCGTCATACACTAGACACTGTGATTCTATTCTACTTTGTTGCGCTTGGAAATCAGTTAGCGTATATCTAGTTGTCGAGAAACCTCTCTGTTAAAGTGTTAGCCAGGATTGCTGATATATTGTAGCCCTCTCGGTGATGGTTTTTAGATTGGATCGTGCTTACCCTTAGCTCTAGAGCACGTAGTACTGCTACCACAAAAGAAACTGTAAGAAGAAAAAGTTTCACAAGTGGTATACTCTCAATTCTAGACCTTCTTTTGTGTGACAACATCAATCTAAAGTCTAAAAAAAAAATCATATATGAAATCGTATGTCTCTGCGATATATAGCACGCACATGAATACTGTGAATTATAACATTCATCATCTTCTTACCCTTATCCCACCTAAGTAGGGTCGGCACAACATGTTTTCCTTTTCCATGCTCGCCTATCAGATGTCATCTCAGCCATCACACCTTTTATACACATATAATTTTTCACACAATCCATCCGTCCTTTTTTCGGTCTTCCTCTACTGTGAATTGTTATGACATATAATGTTGTATAATGGTATATAATGTTATAACATTGTCAAGTAAAATCATGTGCGAATACGATTTACCTATAACATACGTATATGTTTTGTGAATTATAATTCATTGAAGTGAAATGAGGTGTTTTGGCTAAATTATTTTAGACGAGCGGTACCGGCGAACATTATCCCGCCTTGATAATATAAGAAATCCTTGACAAATTATATACATAAACCCTCCTCATAAATCACTTTATCCACTGGGGAAAACCGAATCAACATCCATCCAGTAGTTTTTGAGTTTAGCGCGAACAGACAGATAGATGTGGCGGAGGATTTTGTTTGGTAATAGTAGTATGTAGTAATGACTATAATATTTGATGCGTGAATTATTACAACTTTGTGTCAAAGTTAACTTTTCTACGTTTTATGTGTTAATATACTACATTGTCATTTAAGATCACGAGAGATCATTATTTAAATATCATACATACACAATAGTACTTACGTGTATTTCGATACCTTTCTTATTCGGTTGCCTGAGTTGCATGTATCGCATTAAATGACCATAACAAGGGGTTCCTATGACTGATCTTATCCACTTTAACTATTGTTTCAACTGTTTTTACTTTCTTCCTTTTACCTGTACCGTTATATATATGTGAGGTTTCATAAGAATGCATTGTTTGGTTACATCGTTGATGGCACTTTCTAAGCATGAATGAAATATTATACGCTAAATAAAAGCCAACTGTTGTGTTTAAATATTATAAAAGAGTTCGAGAATATATGTTGTTGGTTAATTCATTCAAATAGTACTAATAAAATAGTAAATTGACAAAACTTGACCAAATAATTATGAGTGGTAAATCTTTCACACTCAATTTCATCAATATTCAACATGTGGCTTTCGCATATGAATTATTGAAATTAAACTGTCCCACAGTGTGAATTGAATTTTATGAAACGAATATGTGTAGCGAAAAAGAGGTCGCTATAAATGTATTTATAGGTTTTAGGCTGTGAGAGAATGGGATAGAATACTTTTCTACATAGTTTCCCAAATATTTGTATCCTCTTTACGCGATGGTTTGTTGCGGTCTGCATCCTCACTACTTTACCGTTGTATACGGGTCCATTGGCGGACTATGCATACCATGGAGACTTCACTCGATGCTGTATACTATATTCTTAATATACTAAAAATATACTACATATACAAAAAGAGGATGATAGAGAGAATGGGAAACTTCGAAATAAATAGCACATTTATTTCTGTTGGATCGTAGTGACTATTACGTACTTTAAAAAAATATTCTATTGTGTATTGTTAATATATATACAAAATAATGCCCAAAACTAATGTTTACCACATCCATTTCGGATAATTTCTTCTCGCACGCTGCGAAGCAGCGTGCGGGGAAACCATATCAGGTCCAAGACCTCTTTAGGTGGCATCAATCGCCGCCCTTATCATAAGGGCGCGTCAGTTTGACGCCGTCTTGCGCCTTGCAGGCAGTCGGCGGCGTGGCTTTTCGGCCGCGCCTGAATTTGATGGTGAAGTGACGGGCCACCTGCGTGGCCGGGCTGCGGCATGGCGGACCTAGGAGAAGACTTTCTCCTAGACCACATCCATAGAGCAGTTATTTCTTTACCTTAAAAATTAGAATATAAAGTTTCACTTCTACTGCGTGTAATTTACACACAACTTTTTTTATTATATACTCTGTTTAATTTCTTTATAAAAGATTTTTTTTACTTATCTTCAGGTGGAAGGAGCAGCACGGATTGGTAGGAGACTTCCATCACCATCAATAACAGACGATAACAACGTAAGCAATCCCAGCCAATCTGAAGCGCAACCTACTTTCAAGTCTCGAAGTAGCAGGCGCCGGGAAGAAGTACCTGAACGTGACGTTGTTCGTTCAAGAGTTAGGAGTAGACCAGCTGAAGGAATATCAGAAACACCGCCACCACAAGGCAATAACGAACGATTCGATTCGAGAAGAACTTCCAGTCGATCACGCAGTAGGCCAGCTGAGGATGAAATAAAAACGGAACCATCGGTCTCTAAAGAAAATATCGTTCGGAGCAGAACTAGGCAAGTCAGCAGACGACCAGCTCAAACCACGCAAACACCTCTAGAAATATCTTCACCGACTATCGTTGAAAGTAAAATAGAAATTATAAATTCTAATTTTAATGATATATCTAAAATTGTACCTAAAGAAGAAAACGTTATTACATCTCAATTCAGGAGAAGAAGTTCTAGCGCCCCAGTAATTATAAATACTCCAACAACCGAAAGCATAAATCCAAAAAGATCTCGTGTACGTGTTAACACACGTAGTAATGTAGTAACACAAGATCTGACCGGTTCCGGAACAACTAACTCGATATCTGTTTCGGATAAAGAACCGACTACTGCAAGAACGGGCGATTTGAGGAGTGCTAGAAAATTAAGATATCAGACTAGACTACCAGAAACTGAGGCAAATTTGACAGGAGAAGGTTTAACTGGTTCTAACGAAATCGTGAAATCTAGTCAGAGTAGAAGAAAAGCTAGTCAACAAGAAACTCAAACCTTCGCACCCATAGTTGAAAGGCTTGTCTCGCAAAGTACTGAAGCTAATAAGTTTAAGACTACAACATTAAAAGTAACAAAAGTGGTAAGACGCCCATTAGGAAGAGGAAAAGTTAGCAAACCATCTGTTTCTAAAACACAAACAACGGAAGAAATTAATGAAGATGACAATTATCCACCAAGTTTTAAAGCTTTAATACAAGCCAAAAACGCTTCGGTGAGTTAAAGAGTTCCAGTAAATGTTATTAAACATTTAAACAAAAATAAACAGTTATGAGAGTACCTATTTAAGACAAAATTGTTTATTATACTTTTACTTAAACATAAAAATGAAAAGTAGTTCTTAATGAACAGTGTATATTGATTACATAACATAGCTTAAGTTAAAACTTTTATAGAATTTATTTAATATTTGGCATTTGGCATCAAAAGGGTCAAAAGGTGATTTTAACAAAAATATATGTATATATATTATTGGCATTGCAAAGGTCTAAATACCTTGAAAATTTTTATTAGTATTTCATGTTACATTTTTCAGACACAAGCGAGCTCTCCAATACGTGAGAGTTTGTCAGTGAAAGCGTCACAAAAAGTATACAATACCTATACTCCATCATTACAATCAACTCAAACTGGTCCAGCAGAAAATAAATACTCGAGGGTAATTAACTAGGGTTCATATTTCAACGTTTTAGGACTTATTGAATCTTTATTTTTTTTCTAACATAATTAACATATTCACTTATTTACACATAGCTAATTTATTAATGCTAATACATTAGGAATAATTTCCATAAAAATACTTTATTTGACATTAGTAATTAATTTTGATATTAGCATTGAATAAAAGGTATATTTGTAAAAAATATTACAGCTCCGAAAACAAAAAATTGAGGAAGAACATAAAACAGAAAATAAAACAGCGGAGAAAGTAAACGAAGCTATATTAAGCCTGGATACATCTAAACCAAAAAATTCTGAATATAGACCTCGGGGAACTTATGCAACAAGGAATAAAAAATCAACAGTATTTGCACCTTCAACAACAACAACAAGCCCATTTACAAATCAGGAACCAGGAAAAACAAACAAATACAACAGAAAATTTAAAGCCAGTACCACAGAGTCACCAACACCAGAAAATATAGGAAAAGATAAACAGTCTGAAGATAATGTGTTAAATAAGCCTTTCATTAGACCTCCTAATTATTCAAGGAGATTCTCTGTAAAAAATACAACTAGTAGTGAAACTTCTACGGTGACAAATAAAATAAATAGTTCTACTCAGAGGAAAATCACTTTACCAAAAACTTCTTACTATACACGTATAAGGACTAATGTTAAGAGCAGTGATACAGCTACAACTGAAACTTTACAAGTTACAAATAATGACGAAGCGCAGAAAAAGAATGAAAATTCCGTTGACGTGCCGCTCATTTACACTTTACTTAAAAATCCGGAAGAAAGTGTTACTGATAAAAACTTTATAATAAATGTTAATAGTAAAGAATCACAAGAAAAAAATGCTATTAATGAAGCATCTGATATGACAGGGGAATCTGAAAATATGGCAATAGTCTCTGTTTCACGAACAATGTCTTCAAGAATAGATATAGATAGGCACAAATATCATGCAAATTATAAAAATCAGAATCCTACAGATGTTGAGAATAGAGAACATGCATCTTCAACAGTAACTCTACCAGTAAGAAATCTTCAAACAAGAAAATATGGACGTAAACATACGACATCCAAAGCACTAAATGAAGGTAATAATAATTTAACATCACCAAGACCTCGAGAAAGGAATATAAGAAAATTCAGTGATGCATATTCTAAAACAACAGAAGCTTCTTCTAATGGCGTAAGTATTAGCGAACTTTTAAAAATTATAATTTTCTGTGAATCTTGTTTCATTTTTTTTTGACTAAACTTTCACAGATAGTTCCCGAGCCTGAAAGACCTAAAAGTAGGTTTAGTTCTAAATATCGAGCTTCAAATGTTGATAAGTCATTTTACAAACCAACTGTACCCACAATAACATCATCAACTGTAAGTAACAGTACATACACAAAGTTACTATTTTACAAATCCAGTGCAACAGACAAAATTGACAAGTCAACTCACTTCTTTTTACAGATTTCTTAGAGAACCAGAACAAAGCCCCTTTATGAAATTGGCATTGAGATAACTCTAACACTTCATTGTTGCACCTTCATTTTCATTCATGGAAATAGTATAGTCGATTTCTGCAAAACGTTAATTAGCACAATAAATATATAACTCTAGCAAAGTGAATTACTCACTTTTGATAGAAACGAAATTATTCCACACTATTTATTATATTAAGCTGAATAAGCCGTTATTCATTCTGATTCCATAGTTTTTTTATAGATTTCATCCTGTGAGTTTTGTATGATATGAAAATATTTTTTGGTTATAACTATAATTCAATAAAATCTTTCTTATTGCTGAAGGCGTGGCTGAAATTCTTCGTTACTGACAACCTGTTAACGAAATCTGTTGAGGAGCCTAAATGGTTCGTAAAGAAGGAGATCGATGTAATCACAGAATCAATATCAAGACCGTATGAAAAGGCGTCATATATTCATGAACCATCTTTTGAACTGGTTAATGGAATAATATAGTTTTTGGCATTCATTATCATATCACCGCCATTACTTATCTCATTCACTCATCTGTTGTGAAATGTCTGTTTTGGTTTAATTTTAAAGGGATGGTAAAATTAGATGCATTTGACATTTTATACCATTCAAACTTTTTAGATTCTTGATCTGTTTATTTCTCTTTCATCTCTTTGAAATGAAACCCAAAAGTTATAAAAAGTTTCTCCGTTGAGGTGTTATAATGATACATATTATTATTTAAGTTAATATTATAGAGATACATGTATTCAACCCTAACGCATTAACTTACACATTGAATGTACTTATAATACTTACTATATAGCATTCACTAACAAATTAGACATTAAATTTGTATTCATTTGAAACATTGTTTTAATAATAATTAGTTTTTATATCGCCTTTCTCTCTTATTTCATCTAACACCTCAATGTACCCTTTCGTCTTAATCCCAAATAAGTATAAAGAGGCTTTGGTCTTTGCACGAATTTCCACATAAATGCCTGAACGGTTTACTTTCATGCAATTCTTATTAAATAGCATGATTTGACACAACTTTTTTTTCTATTTATATGGGTGAGATTACTTCTTCTTTCAGGTAGAGGGAGAAGAAATACAATTAGGGCCAGACCTGAATGCCATTTCATTTACTCAAACACGGAGGACTCTGTCCTCAGCAGATTTGAGACTATCAGAGAGTCCGGTGAAACAATCACATGTAATGAATGTTGAAGCCTCACAACATTCTCCATCAGTTACAGTATCAATATTTGACGCTTTAGCTGAAATACTAACATCTACACCTCGAACTGGACTCTCTTCAACAACTGAAGTAACGAAAAACCCAATCCTTAATACAGATGTAACACAAGTACTCAACGGCGTGAGTAATATCAATGTAAATAGTGCCCAAGGCATACCAAATCAGGAAAATTTTACAGTTATTGCCTCCGATGTAAGCACTATTACTAAATCTGTACAGAACATTGTTCAGAGCACACCAAATGTGATTAACAGTACGGTTGGGGCAGATTTTAAACCGTCACAAAACACTCAAGACGTGAACGTAACTCCTGTGAATACACCACGAACTCCTATTCCTACTCCCACAACTCCAATTTCCGCAAGGCGTCCATTTGCCATTAAATTATTGTATTCAAACACAGAATCACCGATAGACCAAACTACGACAGGACTTGAATCTGCATCAAATCAGCCGACGACTGATTCAACTATGGTATATAACACTGTGTCTGACCTTTTACTATCAAATAATAATTTACTTTCTTCAGAACTAACTAGCATGTTATCTAATAATATTAAAAATATAATCTTAAATATGGATGAAGATAGTAGATCCAAGATATCTGGAGATATGGCAAAGTTGTTAAATACTATAATACCTAGAGCTTTAGACGGACTTGCAACTGCACTTGACAAATCTGACATAATTCCGAACACTACTCCTTACAGTTTAGAGGATATAAAAGACACAGAAAATATTGATATTAACACAGACTCTGTAAATATTGATCTACAGCAAAACTTACTTAAGGATAATAATGTAAATAGCACGGTTAAAAACGGTAGAATATTGGTCTTCGAGACAGATACCCCCTCTGTGGCTGTAAATAGCTCTGAAAACGCATTAGACGTTGAACAAAATTCACAACCTATGTCTAGTAGTCAGACGACGTTAGCCAATGTAATTATTACAACGGTTAGTCCACAACTTTCAAGTGTTTCTTCCATGGCGCCCGGTACGACTTCTACAACACAGGCTATTACGTCTTCTGCCTCTGTAGACGCAGGTACAACCAGTACATCAATTAATATCGAAAATAAATCAGGTATAGATGTTGACTCTACTAACAATATTTCTCCTTTGCCATTCCTTACAAACTATGAAATCGACGATTTTACTCCCCAAATACCTGATTCTATTCAAAAGTTTACCAACCTAGGAAAATCGTCAGTAGGATCATTTTTTGATGACATTAACATTCAAGATCCAAGTCAATTATCACAAGTTCAACTATGGGTGTTATCCAAAAAAGCTAGAGTTTTAAAAATGATCGAAGACCTTATACGTCAACATAATAATGAACTTGCTACTGCACCAACCTTGACTAACATCGTTAATCCTTCAGACAAAGCAAATTTGTCTGAGCGGTTAACAAATATAATGAATACCATGATATCTACGACTGAAACTACCTCAACAAACAATGACATTCCTGAATCTCCTTTAACAACACTCGTGTCTCCTATCACTTCTCCTACCTCTCCGATAACTACAACCCCAACAACTACCTCTACGTCTATTGTAGCTACGCCAATGTCTTTAGTCACTTCTGACACAATCCTCTCTACTATGGAACCACTAACAACAGACGAAACTACTATTAAAAATATTGATAGTAGCTTGTCTACAGAACCTACAACTGCAATTAGTGATAATTCTCAATCAACCATAACTTCTCGCTTTGGATCATCGATTGAAGAAACAAGCGATACTAGTAGTACGGAAACAACTTTATCCATTGCCCCAGTAGATGATATAAATTCTGCACAAGATTTAACTACAACTACACCTCGTATTGGATCCGAAACATCAGTAACTAGTGAAAGAGGTGAGACTATAACTGTGACGACTTCTGCAGTTGAGTTCACAAATGCTATTAATACAAATACTGAAATAACTACTACAGAACAGGAAGGTTTAAACATATTACTCGATGAATCTAGTACAACCATCACAGTCACAGAAATAGTACAAACCACAACTCAAATTAATGCTGATACAACTACTGTATTAGTTGATTTTGAAACAACAACGCCATTAAATTTAGACATCGTTACACAAAATGATTCGGATGTCACTACTCAAACAAACACCATCTCCACGAGCTCTGTCAATAGCATAAATCGATTAACGACACCTTTACCTGCATTAAGAATGTTGACGCCAAGTATCCCGAAAAAAGATTATGTAATTTTTGGAATATTACCTAATAATACAGTGGTACGTAAAGATCCTAACGACGATATATTGGAAACATTAACAGAGGCGAGTCCTTACATTGTTTATGGTGTGTTGCCCAATAATACAATAATACGCAAATTTCCGAACGGAACTAGAGTGCCACGTGTCATGCAAAAAATTGACGTACTACCAATCAGCCCATGGAGTTTGAGAAATCCATACAGCCCCATCCATAACAATCCGGCCATTGTCAGACCGCAGTCTAACCCCATCCGAGTATCCACTAATACTGTGACATCCACAACTACATCAAATAACGGAAAAGAAAATAGCTTAACAACAGACACTGTAAATAACCTACAACAGATGGTATTGACTTTACATTGTTTAGCTTAAACGCTAGGTTTGGCGCTTTTTCTTCTTGCAGTAATGGTCTGGAGGGAAACCTACATATCTTGGTGTTTTTGGTATATATAAGCTCTGCACGCTTGTCGCACTTTAAAAGCTTTTAAATAACATTGCAAGGCTTAACAATTTATTTCGTAATTGCAGATGTCTTCATCGGCACTTAATATTAAAAGCAGTTCATTGGGTATAACTACTGCTACAAATAAGCCTCATGCTGAAAAAAGCACTGCCTCGCATGTATTGAGTTTACGCACAACTACAATCCTACCTTCCATTGATGAGATTCTGCTTAATAGTATATCTTCAGCCGCTAAACAGGAAATGGTCATATCATCAATGACGAGCTCTACTCATGAACCAAGAATATTAACACTGGATATTGATCCGGAGGTATAATAAATATTTAAATGTGTCATTATTTTTATATATTTATATTTTTTAACTATCACCACTAATTATATAGTCTATTATTTATGAACGACACAAATGATGTATTTATATTTTAACTATACAATTTCAAAATAAACCTTTCAAATCATTTAATGGGTATGGCATAATTGTAACTTTTCATTATGGTTAAGGTAAGTGGTGCTGGCTTATAAGTAGAGTTTTTCTTTTATAATAATAGTAATTAAGCTTAATCAATATATTTTACTTAACATCAAATAAAACAACACAAAACTAATGTAAAAATAAATTACAGACTAAACAAATACGTACGGAAAAGCCGGATGTCGGGGGAGGAAATGCTATATTCAAATTTATACCGATAGATGAAGTAACCGTATCATCACAGAATTCTAATGTGTTGAAACTAGCGACAACTAGAACATCCACTACAACAAACACGGAAAAACCTGAGGTACAAATTATAACCGCTACATCAGTCACAGAAAGTAATATGCAAGCACAACAAATACAGACACAAGGAAGTATAGACGCATCGACAACAAATGTTCAAAGTACCGTTGGCTCGAATCTGGATACCTCTTTAGAATCTACAACTATCAACATGCCCGTGGCTACAACAGAAATAATAACTACAGTTCCAGTGACGACTACACCAGCCCCTACGTTGACAACGCTAGCAGCAACAACTACGGTGCTTACAACTACTTCTGTACCTACAACAACAACTACGCCTGCAACTACTACTACAACGCAGGCACCAACAACTACCACGACAGCAACAACGACTACCACTACTACAGCACCAACGACTACTACAACGACAACAACAACACCTGAACCTACTACAACAACAACAACAACGGCTGCACCTACTACTACAACAACAACTACGGTTTCTACTACTACAACAACAACAACAACGCCTGCCCCTACTACTACTACACCATCTACTGTACCTACTACTACAACAACTGTAATGACTTCTCCATCTACAATGTCGATACCTGTAACTGCTACTACATTACCTCCAATAACCAATTCACTAATCACAACAACATCAGCACCTATTACTTCAGCTCAAACGACAACAATTAGTATTGAAGAAGATTTAAAAAGATATCAACAAGATTTGCAACTTCTTCAGACACTTTTACAAGCAACGGGACGAGACCCTAAAAATTTGAATTTAGAAAATAATTCTAATTCAATATTATCTAGTCAAGTAACTACTATACCAAGTCCAACAGCAAAAATACCGGTTACTTCTCAATCCATTGATCAAGCGCAGTTACTACAAGCTTTACTATCTATGACAGGGCAAAAATCTAATACTCTATCTACATCAAATATCGGCAATAATATTAGAGGTAATGATGGACAGACAACTACATTTCGATCTATAGAGGATGATATCAGACAATTTGAAGAAGATACCAAATTGTTGAAGGCCTTGTTACAAGCAACGGGACAAAATCCATCTAATCTTAACATACCTACATTAGATAGTATTAGAACTACAACAAGAGATACTCCCACAACGACAACACCGACAACAACTCCAGTACCAACAACCACGTTCAGACAAACAACTACGCAAACGTTAGCGGAAGATGTTAAACAATTAGAAGAAGATGCTAAATTTTTACAGGCTCTGTTACAGGCTACGGGTCAAACAACCGGTAATTTAAATTTGCCAGTAGTGTCTGGAGTGACATCTAATGTGAGAATAGCATCAAACCCACAAACTACTTCTATTATGTCAAATCCTACAACTCCTATAGAAATTAGACCAGTGTATACTACTACGCAGGCACCTGTATTTAAAACGTTTGTTCCTAGCACTGTTTCCCCTACTTTACAGCCAGCAATACCGTCTAGTACAGTGACTGAAAACGTGGGAATTTCTACCACTTTTACACCATTCACGGGAGGAATGACAACAACTTTTAGAAATTTTGCATCCACAACCGTATTGAGTGGTCGCCAAACTGCAAATTCAATATTTACGTCTACAACTGATATACCTAGTACATCAACGTTTTCCGTTGAAGAAGATCTAGCATTTCTCCAAAACTTGGTAAGTAAAAATCCTAAATAGTTATTTTTCTTTTATAGCATATGTTATAATGTGATTTTATATAATTAAAATTATATAAATATGTTATTTATTGAAAGTTTATTATAATTAAAAATTTTTAATTATTTCAGAAAAATGTGCTAAATACAAACCCCCAAACTCAAGATCCTGAAGGAGCTTTAGCCAATCGTGTTATAGCTCTCGCTGTGGAGAAGAGCTTAAAAGAGATCCAGTCTGGAACGCAATCTAACTCTGTTCGTACTGGAAAAACTATTGCTAACAGTGCAAATAATCTTGTAGCCACTACGACTACAACACGCCCAACTACTGTCACTACTACTACCACCTCTACCACGACAACTACACCTAGACCAACAACAACAACTAGACCCATAACTTCAACAATACAAAATGGACCATCGATCGAAGATGACATAAGGCAGTTCCAAGAGGACACTAAACTCTTACAAGCTTTAATTAAAGCGACAGGACAAGATCCTTCACAATTCAATATACCAACACTACCTAACATACAGACAAGTTTAAATGTGAGTCCGAATTTACAAAAAACAGTCAATGAAGATTTGAATTTGCTTTCTAATCTTCTTGCTTCGCCGTCACCGTTGAATGAGCCTTTTGATCCGTTAACGCAGAAGCCTAATGCTAATGTTGTTACTAAACATACTGATAAATTACCATTTGGTGCAAAAATAGCTGTAAAGGATAATGTGAAGAACGTTCAGGATGATGGCAAATTGTTACAAACTTTAATACAATTGCAGGGCAAGCAGGAGACTACCACTCAAAAGAGCAAGCTTATTACAGGTATGTATTAACATTATTTATTACATTTTAAATTAATCAATGATAATACAATAATTGTGTTAATGACATTTAACTTATAGGACAAACATCAGATGAAGCATTACAGAAACTTATACAGCAAACAAAGCCGACTGGTATGATCTCCGAAGCTACAGTTGCACCCATTTCATTGAGCACCGAGTATGGAAAAAGTAACGATGCGTTGCTAGCCGCGTTACTCAAGGAGCAAGGTTTTGGTCCAACAACGGCAAGTTCTTTGGATGAACAACTTCGACTCGCTGTTAGTCTAACTTTTCTTTCTTCCTTTATTAATACCTCCTTATTTATATCGCAGGGTTAAATGTATAAGCAGGTAATATGTGATAAATATATATTTAAATTACATATAATAATACTATCAGTATGCTTCGAACGCTACACGTTCATGCTCGACTTCATCTATCTTACTCTGAGCTTCACATTACCTACTTCATCTTTCATAGTCATAGTTTTGATCATTCATTAGATTTAGACATAAATATAACCTCGTAGGCTTTACTCAACCAAGTGGTAGTGACACCAAAAACAAGGAGGACAACGACGCTTCCTCCACCACCGCCGCCGCCTGCTCCGCGGAGGCCGATCCTAGACGGTCTAGCTTGGCTGTGGCAGCAGTGGAGAGAGACTGCACCTGGGCCCGGGACTCCAAAACCTAATAGAAAGCCACCTCCAGCGGCTAAGCCACCAGCTCCATCACCGTCAGCGTCGAGCGGTAGAGTCAACTGGTTTGGCTCCGGACCGTTCGTTGGCAATGCTGACGATAGACCAGGGGTGAATCGAGTGGGTTTCTCGTCACTTTTACTTAAACTTTGTGATTGGGGTTGAGGTGTTGGGAATAATAGAACTTAGATTAAATATATTTAAAAAAAAAAGGAACGAAATCGCGATATTTTTATAAGTTTGCAAAAAATTTATTTAACTTGTTCCTATTTAATCTAAGTCCGTAAGTGTGTATATTTTGTAGAAAAACGGATAACAGTTCGGATAGTATGTATATAGAGAAAAACGAAACAAGTTGGTTAATTTTAGATTTTTTTTATTTTTTTTAATGTTTTCATAGAGTTAAATTATTTATTGAACAACTTCATTGGCTTGTATATAAACATTGTGCTGTGAAGCAAAGCGTTTTTTTTGTATAATAAAGTGTTTTCATTTATTATTTGTGTATTATCAATTAATCAATAATTCAGATTCTGATATACGAAAGTTTTATTGAAACAGCGAATAAAGTGCAGCGAAATGAGTAAAACATTGTTGGCCCCTGCACTGTGCTACATAAATTGAACCTCGCAGCGACAAAAATTAAACAAATTAAAAGATGGATACACTATTTAGCCATACGAGTAAATAAATAAAGACTGGACCTTCATAATAACCTTTAGGGAAAACTCTTTATTTTCTATTTTATTTTGATCCAATATTTAATATAGGCGTCGTTATATAACACGATATTGCCATATCTATATAGGGCAGTCGATATCCTTGTTCTTCCCGCCACTTATAACTATATCGGTTGTCCATCTCATCGACGTTCTATCGACGCTTCTATGACCAGTTTTTCCACTACGGTACTGTTTTGTTCCATCTACCATAATACTTGCTGTTTATGTGGCCCGCTTACATAAATAAAATAAACTTAAATGTATTCTCATGAAAGGAATAAAATAAAAAACTACTAAAAAATGTTTTATAAAAATAATTGCAAATTCAAACACAAATAGTTTCAACATATGTATTTATATTTGCACTACAGAGACCATTCGGGTATGAATAATATAAAGGTACAATTAATATAAAATAAACTAAACACTTATTTAGTCAACTACTCACTTGATATTAGTACAATAAGTAATTGTTGCATGTAATTTATCAGGGTGTAATGTAATGAAACGAACCTTTTTCGTAATTAAATCATAATTATATTTAATTGGGAAATTTTACCAAAAACAACGTCAAAAAAGATTATTTTTATTTAATTAATATTCGAATTAAGAATGGTGAAAATAAAGAATTAATTTTACGAAATTTCGCAATGAAATATGATTATTCCTATGTAACAATTATATTTGTTATAACGTCCTTTATTCCAGTTGATCCTTATAACATAAGGGCATAGATCTTTGTCCAGTGGTATATGGTATCATAATTACCTGTATACATACAATTACTGGTTGATAATAATAAAGTGCAAGTGTTATTATGTAAATAAAAGTTATGTAAGTGAATTTTGTTCGGTAAGTGGTGAGTAAAATGATAATTTTAGATTTTTTTTATATAAAATAAAAAAAATTACGTAACAATTGTATGCTACGCCTGCTTGTAAAACTGTTGACTTTAATAAAGTTAAATAATTAAATAAATTTCTTTAACATAAATAACATATTTCCTTGTAAAGTTTAATAACTGAAAATTAACTAAATCACTAAATCGCTCTTGTACATTTGTATGATATTAATAATTCGATTGTTTATAAACTAAATTACACTGTTGTATTATATGTAAATAATATGTATGTAGATGTAATATAGATTTTAAATTAGTTTAGATTTAATTTGTATTTTTATTGCATGCTTAACACATATCATAGCTGTTTATCATAACTTCACGTGCTATTTTTCACATTTCACACTTGTAACTTCTGTTATTGTTAAACGTTACGTTAGGTGCTATGTATTACTATGATTTTTTTAAACAAACAAAAAATGAAGTCATATTTATGTTAGTTATAAAATTGATATTTTTGAACTTTTGTCATATAATTCATTCAGATTACTGCTTAGCTCCAATAAAGAAGCATAATGATATGTGCCCAGAGAAGAAAAGCCTTGGGCTCAGTTCCACTTTAATCGCATAATTCGCATTCAAACATAGTTTTTATGTTTATTTTCCTTTTAATTATAAAATTTCGGTTTAATTCTTTACACTACAGTACATTTTTGTTGCAATATATTAAATAGATTATCGTGATTTTATTTTTAAAAATCATAGCACAAGACACTAAAAAAAGCTCATCGCTTCTGCACTCATATAATTTGAAGTAATTATTCCATTTAAAATTACTAATTTAATTAAGTTCACACGATTGGAATAGATACCCCTGGAGCCACCCAGGACGGTGGTGACTGAACAAGTTCCCGGTCGAGGGCAGCTCGTCTCAGCAGCTATTAATGTGACGAGAGCTTTCTCACAGTTCCTAGGAGCTGCTATCCAGGTAAAAATGTGTTACTTTACCATATAATTAGTTTTAATTGTGATATCTTTTATTATTCTTGTGACTATTTACTAGATATTTTTATAATTTCAGAAAACTAGCTGTTGTAATTTGTAAGTTCAAAATCACGAAAGTCCTAATTTATCATATCACGAAAGTTATAACATTATTAAATGACAGCCACTCATTCTAACAAATACAGATAATACTTTTTGTGTAATAAATATTTCTTGGATTTATTTAACAATTGCCAATAATTTTAATCTATAATAAACCTTTTAACTATTCTAATTCTTTTAACTAGAGAAAGAGATAGAAATATTATTTAATTGAAGACGGTATTTTAAATTGCAATTTTTTACATTTTTTTTCGTACTAAGAATATTGTACTTTATAATATATCTAAGCTATATATTGATTCTAGGTATAGAAATATAGCTACATTAACATAATTGTGTAGCAGTGAAGTTATTTTTTTAAACTGTTATTTCATATGTGATAAATGAATACCTGATAGTTTTGAGAAAAATTCTATGCAAGGATTTTTACTGCTGCGATCATTTTTAGATATGACCATAGATATAAAAAAATACAAAAAAAATGTTTCACGCAGATTACTCCATTGAGATCGTTTTTTGCTTCTCAATATAAAAAATAACAGTCTCGCCTTGTTTATTCATAATTATTTATTAGTTACTTATAGTTGCGTGATTGGATATGATACGATTATAATATTTTGTTTTATAAAATTTCAGGGTGCTGCCCAGACCGTTCAGAGCGTGATCCGCGCTGGCCAGAAGGTCGCGACGGATGTCTATACGAACGGATCGGGTGGTTCCGGATAAAATACGTTGTAAATAAATGGACTCGAAACTTTTCCGAAAGTGTCATAGTACGCACTATGTGTTGCGAGTGCTCAAATGTATATATTAGTCTTTATATATTTAAGTTTAGCTCTTCTTGAGCGAAATCGACTTTGCTATTTTATTTTCTACAAAACTTCTATTCCTGTTTACGTGTTAATTGTTGTTTTTTTCCTCCAATAACCGTGAATTCACGTAGAAAATAATTTAGGAAAGCTAAATTAAATATTTAACAAAATTTTACCGAATTATTTTAAATGAATTTAAAACGAATTTCTTTCATTTCGATGATTCTTGTTTCGATATCTTGTAAACAGAAATAACTGAACTATAATCTTCAACACGTAGGTACTTGAAATAAATATCAAGTAAATAATGTGATTATAGCAACACGCTTCAATTAGTATAAATATTAAACTGATATAATAACGTATGTATCGTTCAATTATTAGGCTTTGAAGCTTGGTGTCTGTTTTCTTCCTTATCGAAAATGATCATACTCGTCTACGCTTAGCACTATCTAATTATTTTCTTAATGAGAGATGGTTTTCTTTAGGTTATATGAAATATTCCTCAGTATGTGTGTAAATTGACAATCTGTTTCTGGAATGACACGAAGGAATAGTAAGATATTAAATCAGTATAGTTGATCTATACAAATAAATAAAATTGAAGTATAGCGTTTGTTATTTTCAATATAACAGTTTTTTTACGAAATAGTTACGAAAGTATATGGAATACATATAAAAAAAAATAATCAAGCTGTATAATTCTGGCTTTTATCGGAAACGGTTGGACTGATTTTATTGGGACTATTACATATTTCAACATATTTTGGTAGATATTGTTTTGTGTACATAAAAAAAATCTACAACTGTTTTTAACTTAAAAATTAAATTTAATAGCAACCAACTGCGACTCTCCCCGCATAAAGTTACAATTTAAAACTTAATAATGATTATAGTGTAGCGCTACTTAGTAGCGAGTTATATCAAATTACCTGATCAGCGGTCACAGCAATTTATCAGTATGCTGTGTTTATACCAAGATACATAGCAGAGAGAGAGAAAGAGTTGCGCTCTTGGCTACGCACTCATTAGCTCGTGTGGTCATTTGCACTCGATACACTACATACACACACAGCATGTTCGTTACGTGACGATTTCTACAAAATCGCACTACCCGTAGGCCGCGTTAAGCAACATCGTTCCAAAAATGCGAAACTCTATATATTTGTGTCAGAAATATTTTCAGAAATAGGTTGTTAAGACGGATTGATGTATAGTTTTATTTTTTCCTTTAGCCTTAAGTTCAATTACATGTGCCATTATGCACGTGCTTGTACTCGCCTTCAAGTTTATTTCCAGCTTTTATTTATTTATTTAACGGTTCTATATCGATATTATCAAACTGTATTGAGTTTGTAATAAGATCTGCCTATTTATAAATATATAAATTATATGATGGATATAATTCCCTACATATAAAGAAATTATTTCATAAATAAATTATTAATTAATGATGGAAAAGTTTTTTTTTATAAAATGAAATAATAAATATTTCGGATTAAATTTGTCTGTTTTTCTTTGTTGAATTCAAATTGAAATAAAACAAGATGGACGCTATTTAATAATTTTTCCTTACTAATAAAATGGCGAGCATACAGCTGTCCACTGCCTTTATAAAAATAAATTTAATTATTACGTATAATTTATGTAAATAGGGCTTAACAAAATGGTAAACAATCCATAAATTATCATGTAAAAATAATATCCGATATTACATTCCAGATACTTTTGCAGTAAGTTTGAAAATTATTTTTGTTTCAATAAAAAATGTTATACTATAGTGATTTTAAATCAGTCGTCTGCCATACTTGTTTGCCTTTGTGTTAAGTCGTACCGACGCAGACATATCTAGAGTTATTGGAGAGTACGTTACTGATTAAAGTGTAATTTTATTTTTATACTAGATATATTTTAAAAATACTTATGGATTAACTTGGGAGAAAATTATCTAACTTCTATAGATATCTAAATGTAGGTACTAAAATTATATAGAAATAAAAAATGTACATCTACAGTTGGAATGCCGGCCCTTAAAATCTTAGCGCACATGACAAATGTGTGGGTTGGTCGCTCCTATACAGACTTCTCCGCATATTTGATTTCTAAAAATATTATTTATAACTTCTTTATCTCTCCGATGATGTCTAGATTTTACTCCTAATGAAATATTGTATAGCTTCTTAGCTTATAAGACTGTGGGTAAATTTTAATTATAAATACACTTATGTAAATATATACTTCCCTTCATTAGTAGTATAAGTAATGCTTATATCCAACAGAAAAAAAAAACTTAAGCATGATATCAAAATTGATAGAATTACATTGAAAAGAAGAAATTATCTATGTTGGAAATGTGAAGATAACGTATATTTAAATTATAATGTATATAAATTTATGTTTTTTTTACTTATTCACTTATGGAAATGTTGTGAAAAACATTTTTTTAATTTACTATGAAAGATTTTTTTTTAAAATTTATATATTGAATTGAATCTCGTCACAAATACATAACTAATATTAAAATAAACCCTTAAATGATTATGTAATAAATAAAATATTGAAAGCAACCATATTTAAATATTAAAACAGAAGGGAATAAAGCTTTTGTAATTAATCATTAAATCATGACATTTTAACTTGAATATGTATTTATATGCAAATTATATTAAATATTTGTATGAGCTTTCTAACATCGAAATGACTGCGTGTTAGGTAGTCGGGGGTCTTCTTAGCTTCCTGTTGTGACTTTGTATAAAGGGAAATAGGACAATAAATTATTAAAAATATCCACGCTTTTCAATTGTCTACCACGAAACGTAATTTAATGAAAACCCCTCGAAGATATTTAGATTAGTGACCTGCGCCCTGTTTATCAAGTGTTACAAGCCTTATTATTACAGGGTTGTTCTCTTGTAAATTAGAGCAGTTTTGCATAAATGCGTTTATTAAAATGACATGTGTATATTACAAGATACAAGTGAAATCATTGTTAAAACAGATACTTTTTTACACTTATACCTGTGGTCTTGTTTACCAAAAATTCTTTTGTAGCTTATAATTTGTTGAGAAAAAGTAAGAGGTTGTATAGACTCTAAAATTGGTTATTAATTTAGAAAATCAAATTATTGAAAACTTGTTTTATTTTTAACATTAACTGGACTATTTATTGTACTGGAATTTCTAGGTCACTAACATATAATATGGTAAAAAATCATTTTACAATTTAGCAAAAATAAAGTCTACAAGAAATAAGAGTTCAGGTACACATAAACTTGTAGTAAATGTTCGTGTAACTTGTGAGGTTGTATACTCCTAGTTTGGTTAAACATAATTTAAAAAAGTTCTTATAATATGTAATCTGTGAGCTCGTAGATTCGTAAAGTTTGATAAACAGGGCACTGGTCTGTTTAATTGAATCACCTGTTTGTTATTAATTGTATATTCGAATTCTACAGAACTTGAACGTTCGGTGAAGAAAAACATTTTTTTAGACTGTACTAACGGTCCCGGCGGACGTCGCCCTGCCTTGATAATAAAAAAATATCAAAAAATCACAGCGCCACCTACCGGGTTCAATTGTGACTCTAAATCGTTCTCGGACCCATTCGCACACAAAATTTCATCAACATCGGTCCATCCGTTTAGGAGGAGTTCAGTGACATACGCACGTACAGAAGAAATTTATATATAAAAATAAGCTAAATCACGCCACAATCTCGCATGATGTTGGATAATAATGTGGGGTCTAAGATGGTAAACACGCTATACGAGAGTAGTGACTCTCAATCAAATTTACCAGAACATATCTATAGGTGCTTCGTAACAGATGTAGATGGTGAACTTGATGGTGGTAGGTAACTAGACAGGCTTAGAAAAGAACTAGCACCACGGTATGATTTCATCACGATGTTCACTGAAAGCTCTAGCTCATTCACAAAGATTCGATTCTATGATAATGGATATGGTATCCGGATATGTTAATCGCTGAGCCATTATCTCTTCACCGTGACGAAACCATATCATGGTGGTTTTTTTTAATATCCATCGGGCTAGTTACCTTTCAAATTGAGTTTTTTTTTTCGAACTGACTACGCTATTGATCAAGTAAGGTCTTAACAGCTTCACCGGACTACAATTCAAATTGAGTCTGTCGTTAAGCAATTATAGGTTTGTTTCAGTAGCTGGACTTTAATGCCAGAATTTTATAGGCCGTGTTGAGTCAAATTATCGTTAAACATTAACTGAGATTGTAGTATAAAAGAACATTTTTTTTAAACTGGCTTCACAGGCCTTTACAGCTTCACCGAACTATTCTAAAAATATGTACAAAAAAGGTTAGATATTCATAAACAACCGCAAAATGAACCACAGTCCGAATTGAGACCAGTGATTACTGCCCCTGATGATTGTGTTGGAACGGAACATGTGCTTATGCGTGTTGCAAACTGGGATACACTACAGTGGTATGAAAACTGCTCTATTGTGGCTGATATAGGTGTGACGGTGGTATATGTTATACAATTATCATAATTGATCTACTACGTTGAGATATTGACAACCCTTGTAATTCTCTCCGTGCGTCTGTCCACCCATTTTAAATATTATATGGTAGAAGTAAATTGTGACACACGGCAGCCAAGACATTTGCAATTTGATAGGGTTATCATTTCCAACTCTAGCCACTGATTGATGATAAATTATAATGAAATCTATATATTAATACATGAAGCCTAATCTTTGTATCCCTTTTTAACGGAATTGGGCGAACGGATGATCGTGAAACTTGGCATAGTTAAAGTTTATATGCTCACACTACTGCTTCAATTTTATACAACATATACACATGTAAATAAAAATGACATTTTGACATCTGTCAATAAAGGACTTCAAAAAAGGTTGTGATGGAGGTTGCTATGCTCGACTGTATGTATTATTTTACTCTTACGTTCTAATTACCCTTTTTCATTCTACATTCAACAATGATATTATAACATACAACTATTATTATAATATGTACCCCTTTAAAAAATCAATGAACTATGGTCGAATGTCGACCACTGGACGCCCACTAGTACTTATAATATACCCAGGGTAGATACGTAAAACGTGGTAGAGGATTATAAATAATTATAGAGGAAAAAGAATAGTAGTACGAATTACATAAGATAACTTATACAAAATTTGTAGTTGAAATGTAAATCCTGTTAAAGTTTCTCAAGTTTCTGATAATCGAGCTTGCAAATTTGACTACGGAAGTACATGATCACGCGTATTTCTATGATAAAGTAACAACGCTCGTGCTCCTACGTTCCGTTTTCAAAGGTAGAATACGAAATAGATACTGAGTCACGAGTTTCTATTCTTAGGAGTGCTTTTTGATAACTAGGCTTAGTTAGGGCTAGGCTTTTTTGGAAAGTAGTTATAAAAAGCTTGAGGCTGCATTGATCACTTGATATCAGATGGACCGTAAACATCTGTGCTATTTCATCACAATATAAAAAACAAACATCTGAATATATGATCTGACGAAGAATTTGATCAGCAGTATAGCCTTAAATACCAACGTATTTTTTTCTCCAATAGATTTCTAATTCGTATTAAACCGTATCAGGAGTAGGTTTGGGTAATTCTGTAATTGGATAAATTTCAGTCTTGCTACTCTTCAGTTACATGCATGTAATTATTGCTAACAACTTGTTTGAATTGTTCGCTTATATCTCTTTTATGAGAATATAAATATTTTATTTTAAGCAAGCAGTTTGTAAAACGCAATGATAGTATTTGTATATGTGTTCTTGATTTAGGCTAGATAGACCACTATGATATAATCGGTAGAGCGTTACCATACTAATTCTAACTAGCGTATGTAGGCTTTAACTTTCAATTAATTAAAATATTTTGACAAAACTGAAATGTAATAAAGCTTGGATCTTTTTTCTTATCTGCGTTGTACTTAATGGTTAGGTCAAATACGTACATAAACAAGAAACCTATAATCCTACATACTTATAAATCTATAATACAGAGATTTATAAGTCATTGCCAGATGATGCTGCCTGCCGACCATCCAAAAGACCCATTTTTATAGAAAGGAGGACTGGCCTGGACCAGGATACAGTTCCAGAATTTCACGCTACGGTTATGGTGTGCCACAAATAACTTTTTAACTAGTATCCGAACACACGTTGATGTTGGATGCACTGCAATCTTAAGACTATTTATTGATGCTAGCGAACATTAACGCAAGGATGTTACTACCGCTGTACAGAACTCCTAACTTGTGAAAGCAAAATGTAGCTATAATTCTCGCTCACTTTTGAACCACACTTTTTTTTACCAATTTAAATGTAAATACTTCATTATATTATATGTTTAATATCGAGACAACTTAAGGAAAAATAAATTCCAATGTATATATCTATTTAAAAAAAAAGTGTGTCTTGTATTAAACTCTTAAATTTATTACGCGTAAGTCCGTATTTATGGCTATGTTTGGAGTGGCCAAAAAGATTGCGAGGATTACCAGAACATGAAGTTTTTAATCTTATTTCAAAATTTCTTTAAGCTTACGTAAATACAGCACAGCAAAGTACAGTTTCTAACTGTTTCTAAGGCCCATTTTAGTCATTAGGCATATAGGTTAATTATAAATTACAAATCTTGAGCATTTAATATTCGGGTGTATCAAAAATTTCTGTATATTTATGCTGAAAATATGCATTATCACTAGATTTTAGATAAAAGGTCAAAATTTCGGTGAGAACTGGCTTAATATGCAGCTGCAAATACAAATGCCTATAATCCAATCTCTAATTATTATGCAGTGATAAATCAATTTGAAATTAAATTGGTCAAAAAACATTTTATATAAAAAAACATAAATGCAAATCTCCTACCTAGATGCAAATGCTGTAAGCCGGTTTCCAATAAATATTGGATATATATACCTACCACGCCACCTGCAAAATACTAATGCTCATGACAAATCGTGTTTGATAAGTTTTTTTTGTACAGCAACCTTGACTCGAGTGACAACTAATATTGTGTGAAACAAACAACGCTTTGTTATTTTAGGGTTCCGCAATCGATCCGACAGTGAGCAGCAGACAAAAGGTTCTTCAAGATACGACTGTAACTACCACGCAGATTGTTGTTATTTTCTACATTTTCGGGATCTTCCTAAATTTTGTAATTAGTACAGTCGATCGTCCGGGACTTTGGCTGCTTACAATATAAAAATTAATAGAAATAAAATATAGGCTGGTGCTCACAATTGTCTTCATGAAAGAACTCTTTTCTTTTTAACCGACTTCAAAAAAAGGAGGAGGTTATCAATTCGACTGTATTTTTTTTATTTTTTTATGGTTGTTACCTCATAACTTTGGACTGGGTGAACCGATTTTGATTATTCTTTTTTTATTTGAAAGCTGGTACTTCCCGTGTGGTCCCATTTCAATTTGGTCCAGTTCCGATAACGGCATCCAGTGCAAAACCGTATAAGTTTTAAATTTGCATTAAGTATGTACACGACAAATAGACGAATAACTCAATATCACGTTAACCGATTTCGATGATTCATTTTTTATTGGAAAGGATGTACTTCAAGGGTAGTTTGATGAGAGTTTGGTTAGGTTCTGATTATGGGATCCGTGACAAAGTAAGAAAACTTTCAAGAAACGAGCCTACTCCTTTCTTAAGGGCCGGCAACGCATCTGTGTTTCCTCTCGTGTCGCAATTGTCCATGGGCGGCCATGATCACTTACCATCAGGTGACCCGTATGTTCGTTTGCCACCAATATTATAGAAAAAACTCTTCAATTCTTAGGAGCCTATTGTGCCTATGTTCGTTGCTGTGTTGCAACATGACGCAAGTATTGTAATTACATTACTTAAGGTGTATTATATGTGAAGCGACAGTAGCCGAGTTGGTGGTAGAAACTATCGAGGATTATTGATAAGGTTGCGTTCGTACCAAACGTTACTTATTGTATTATACAACCAATTGAAACCATATCGCATACAATACCGATAGATACCATACCGCAAGAATGCGCATATTTTAATATACTTAAGGCGGAACGGAGTTCGCGGGCACTGCTAGTAAAATATATTTATGTACACTAAAAATGGAAAAATAAAGTAAATTTTCAAAAAAAAGTATTAACCGACTTCAATATTAATCAAAAACCCATAAGGCACTAAAAAACGGAAAATAAATAGTTTATCAAATTATCCACATTAAATAAAACATATGAATATATGTGCTACCTAGAGATGTATTGGAAGTCGGTACCAACCAAACCGAAAATCATATCATCTATATAGGTACAAAGTTGAAGTCCACTCTCGCGTCTCTGTAATACAAAAATTTTGGTTGGTACCGACTTCCAGTACATCTCTAGATGGCACATATATTCATATGTTTTATTTAATTTGGTTAATCTCATAAACTATTTATTTTCCGCTTTTTAGTGCCTTATGGGTTTTTGATTGATATTGAATTTGGTTAATACTTTTTTTTGAAAATTTACTTTATTTTATGTCAAAAGTAGGTGGTACTACCGCGGGCGAGCCGACAAAAGATTTTGGAGTGCCCTTGTGTTATCTAGTGGTATAACGCTGACATAGATTTTTTATTGCTTGAAGTACTTATAAATCATGAGCTGGTTTGAGGTTTAAACTTGTGCTAATGGAAAATAAAGGCTAATGTAAATACATTTTATTTTAAATTGTAGCACGGCAAAATGACTGCACTATGCCTGATGGTACGCACATTATAATCCAAAAACAATGGCTATCACCGAGTGACACACTATTCATCGCAAGTCGCAATATGACGGGCTTTTTCGCCATGTACATACATGGTGGTTGCGACCTACTCAGGCTGTAAAACCCTACCACCCCGCTTTCGCCATTGCCTCGTTCGTTATTCAGCAGGGTGCACCACGTACAGGTGAGGTTGGCTTGGGTGTCTCAAGTCTTATTATGTTATTCGACACCCCGTACACCCATATTGTTATTAGTTGATAAACAAAGAGTTTAGCTATTGTTTATCGGGTTTTTATTTTACTTTCACTAGAGTTCATTGAATTTTAGTGAATATCCGATGTAAGAATGCGTTTTTGATAGTATTTTGTCTTTATTCAACAACTAACTTAAATTTAAATAAAAACCGAAGAGCCCTTTTAGGTTTTTTTTATTCAGTAAATCTATATACAAAAAGCCATACCACTTTTTGATAAAATTTTATATAAGTGTTTGGGATTAGATTTGAACAAAAAACAAACTCGATTCACATACCGATCGTAAACTTTCATTTGATCCGGGCTATGATTTGTTACTTCTAATTAGACATAAATAAATAAATTAAGAATCGAACGACTCAAAACCTGTCAATCTGAATTTCGTAAAACCATATCATCAACAGCGATATAATAAAATATTTATTTTTAATTATCTGATACATAAGTTTGCGATGTAGTTGCACCTGAGCATATTTTATGAGTAAGTGAGCAAGATTACTGTATGGTAGTTAGACGTTTATCCGGCTAAGAATTAATTCACTGGATTATTTTAAAAATATAATAAAGTTAACGAAGACGTATAAACCTTATAAAAAACTGATAGCTCTTATCTAATGCGTTACAAACGTACATAAAATAATTTAAATTCAAGAAATACTGAAACTCTAATGCCACTCCCGTATTAGCATGTATCACCACGAATTTTCGTCTATGGTACCAATAAATGCAGGCATGGGAAGAATTTAACGTCAAGCGTTGTGAAGCATAGGACCGCGTGACGATAGAAGCATCAGAATAACTGGACCAGCAGTTGTCAACACATCAAAGAAATTTAACGGACTCTAATATTTAATTGAAATGACACAGTGTGTAAATATTCCATATGTGACTTTATAGGAATGATTTTGACGTTAATTTCAGTTCGACAAGTAGTCGTAGGCTTGCCTCGCAGGTATGAGTATCATAAGGTATTAGAATTGCCGTCGTTCTTAGATGTTATTATTTACGACACAATGACGTGTTCATTCCTATTTATCTATTTGACTTTAGATAGAGAGGATATGTATCCAACTCGTACTACTGTAACTTGCCACTAGGTGGGTGTAGCAGTGCATTCATTTCTATATAGTTCGCTAGATTGCTGTAAAAAGGATTTTTATTTGTATACTCGTATATTTTAATAGGGAAAATATTTATATATGTATTTTAATATAACTAATAGAATAATAGAACGAATAATATCAAACGGGTATTAACACGCGGGCATATCTAGTACGTGTCTGTACTTATTTAGATTTTTGTAAAAGAAATTGTATAGTATATGTAAGAATTCAGGTATCTAAGAATAAGAAAATACATGTCAATCAATTTTAGAAATGTCTGTCTGTCTGTTTGTAAGAACACGTATCACTGCTAAAAGACTTTGTTTACTCTAAAACGAAAATCACTAAAAATATCGTCGAGTAACATTTCGTCTTTGTTTCATTAAAATTGGTTCGATCTATGGAAAGTTATCGTACCTTTAATGACCACGCGACTTAAGAGAGAAAAGTAGATAATCAAATGGACTTAATACATTCAGATGATTTTATTAATCGCTGTTTTTTTACATAAAGTTTCACACGGACGTAGTCCCGAGCACAGCTAGTTTATAATAAAATAGACACATAACACTGTCAGCGTTAGTTTTAATTTAGAGAAATTAGCATATTTCAACAAACACCTAATAACCGATCCATCTCAATAAAGGCTATGCGACACACAGAATGACAGACATATATTTATTAAACTGTATTGTAACATATTAATTTCTTATAATTCGGTTTATGTCCCTATTGAGACTAATTTACTATTGATTGCAAGATATTAGTGTGTCAAATTTGTTATTTAATATACTTTAGATTATATTTGATATAAAAACAGTATCACGTGAAAAAGATATGAAATTTGTCATGTCATGACGCGGAAGTTGTTGAGTTGTAAATATCATTGCAATGAGATGGAGTATTTTTAAATAACAACACGTGTTTCCTATTCTTACCTATTTCGCAGAACAACGTCTTTGACATTGGACCAAAGAACTATAAATAGATCAAGTATAGCAGATAATTATATAAAAAGTACTAATAGTCCACTGGTCGAAATACGAACATAAAAGGTTTCGTTTTTGTTTTAAAGGATAAAAACTATATTGAGTATTGTACAAATATTACATACTAGCTGACCCGTGCAACTTAGTCTACACCAAATCGGTTATCACCGGTTTCAATTGTATCTTGAAACGCGAAAAATTTTAATAAACCTAAAACCCTGATGTCCTGAAACGATGTCCAAAGACACCGCCAAAACCCTCTCCCCCTGGGAGGTCGCCTCCGTGGACAGCGACTTCAGGAGGCACAGGGCGTCTATTGTAGAACGCCCTGCCCGGAAGCCGAATTGCGCATCCGCTAGCTTTGGCCCCACTCCCTCCCTCCAGGTCCGACCCGGGAGGAGACAATCCGCTCCAAGGCCTTCCCGGCGTTGTCCATCAGGACGAGGGGCCGGTATGCAGACGCGCAGTCCGGAGGGCGGCCCTCCTTCACCACTAGGCAGAGCCGCCCGAGCTTCCAGGGCTTCGGGAACTGCCCGACCGATACACATTTGTCAAACAGCTCCCGAAGCCACCGCCCTAGATGACCCAACACTAGGCCGAGCACCTGGCAAACGCCCTAAGCTGATACTGGGTATCGTCCCCTAGGATAGTTTATCGGCTTTCCAACCTAGATTCACAGTGCTCCGAGAGACAGGGTCACCTCTGATGTAGTTCTTCAGCACGTGCTACAGTCTTTGGAAGCAGACTAAGGCTCCTTTAAAGGAGCTAGCTATTAATGCCTGTGAGCTTTATCAAGCCTACTTAACTCCTTAGTAAGAAAATATTGTACTGTTCCATTGAATCATTAGGATATTTATAAACTCTACAAAATGTAATTTGTTATGTCATGGTAACTCATAGCTGACAAAGCCCATGGTAATCTATAAGAAGCATCCAATAAAAATCTAAACCTATTCGAAGGTAATCATAGATAAAATGTTTCTCCTATAAACTAAGTTGGAACGTCTCGTGTGCTCGTCTGACGCTAACTATATAAGCTCGCTGGAAAATACGATGAATTATGCATAGACTCTGCAACCGATATAATACATATGATATGGTCCTTCGCATCTAATATACATGAAACTATACTCAATGCGTCCCAGTCAGTTGTTGATGGAAGTGTACCCTTATTACAGACTAGCTGACCTGTGCAACTTCGTCTGCACCAAATCGGTTATTACAGGTTTCAATTGTATTTTTAAACGCAAATAGTTTTATAAAACCTAAAACACGATTGCTGCGACATCTAGCACTTCCAATTGTGAATCCAAACTATCGAGGGACTCACTCTAACATACACCCAGTTGGTATGTGAGAAATCTTTTAAAACAAGCTTAGAACATTACCTAAGAGCATTACATAAGTGTCCAATGAAGATCAAAACTAACTTACATATATTGCTGAAAAATGTCTTCCCAGTATCCCTTGTAACTTCATCACTTAACATACAACTAAAAATAAAAATTAAACTTTATCTACATTAAATTTCCATTTTGTTTTAGTTGTTTGTTTTATAAGAATTTGTAAAGTATATATATCCCAAAGAAAATTTACCAAAATCCCTCAAGAATTTCATTAACTACACATTTTTGACTTTCGTCCGTTATTCTGGAGAATCCCTTGCGTTTTATGAGACAAAAATATCCTAGATGTAATCTTGTAATATTAGTTATCACTGTGCCAAGTTTCTTCAAAATCGGTTCAGTACTTTCAGAGTGATGTGTGTTAACAAGGACAGACATAATTTTCAAAAAATATTTAATGTACAGATTTGGCCTTGTTACAGTTTTATTATAGTATAGATAGAAGAAGATTACAGAATATTAACTTCCATGAGAGACTTTGAGGTTTTTTAATCTTCAACATTAGAACTGTCTGGCTAGCATGTGTCGTTTTACTTTGCAGTTGACGTCTGTGGAATGGAAACGAGTTATTTCTTAGTAAATGGGATGTATTTATAGTTCCTTCTTATACAAGTAGGTAAAACATATTTAAAAGCATAAAGAATGGTTAGTAGTTAATTTCTTTACGTATTCATGAAATAAATGACGCACGAGGAAGTGAGACTCTATGGCAGGATTTTAGCGTTTTTCGGCGTCCGAGGTGTTATTCGAAAGAAAGAAAATACATTTATTTGCACACATCCATAAATTTTACATACAGTATAAACGAAGAAAGATAGGAATAAAAAGTACGACATAGAGTATGTGTGTAGCAAACGGGTCCCGAGTCAGTATATGTGGTGTAGTTCTCCAGCGTTGATTTTCACTCAGAACACATAGAGTTATGCCTGTGCTAAGTGATGATTTGCATAGTATGTTTTGTATGGTTGTACTATTTAGTGATTAAGTTAAGTTTCTAAGTTGTAAATATTAACTTCCTATGGCTTTTACCTCCTACTCTATTATAAATCGGCGAATAATCGTAATGAATTTGATATGAATTGTATATATCATATATATAAGAAGAAAGGATGGCCTTGGCAACTAGTTGGATGCGAGCACCGCGGAACCTGTTGTAGCGATTTTTGTGATATGTTTGTGACCAGTAATGAATGTTTTTCTTCTAAAAGGATTGATGGATGACTGAGAAAAAATCTACTTATTATGTTATCATCGTAACATGTTATCCTATACTTCGTTTTAAAAGGCGTTTATTATAATGAGCTTCAAATGCATAATTAAGTAGCCGACTGTTGCGCAACCAAATGTAAAAACTGGAATGAAAGTCATTAAGGATTTATTGATTAGAGCCTTATATTTGTTCAACGAAACATAAAATTATTAGATGATTATTCTATACTGTAGCTGTAATAATGTTAATGAAGGTGGTAAAATCTGTGAAAAATTTGATTTTGGAAGTATAATCGTTATAGTGTCAATTATTACAGAGCAATGGAAGGTACTCTCGCTATTCTTTTCTCTAAAAGGTATGAGGTCTGTTATTGTTGCGTACATGGAAAAAAAATTAAAACGTTCATAATTCATTATGATTATAATAATTAACTAATTATATTTTGTTTATTAATTACATAGTTACACGTAGTGTTTAAATATTTATGAGAATAGATACTCTGTATAAATAAAGTTTAAATATATGCATATTATTTTAAATTAATAGTCTATTATTTTTATTATTCCGTTGGGTTTTCTAACAAGGATATTTACGTATCTGTGTTAATTATTGTGACCTAAGGGACTGATTTGTACCTAATAGTAGATTCATTGTAAATAAAAACAATATATTTCATTAATTTTCGGAACTGAAACAATTTACTACTTATAAATTTAATTCGCAGCGCAGGTATATGTTTTTTATATATTTTATCAAAGCATCAATCGACGATTTAATTTAAACTACATAATAGTATGGTATTTTAAAGCAATATAATCTATAAAAGTGTAATAAAATGTATACAAAAAAAGGAGATAAACCCGATCGAGTATCTCGCCGGCTCTTAACGATAACCCGTGATAAAGTTTCAACGTTGGTAATTGACTTCTCAAGGTCTGAATTGAATAAAGTATTTTCGATTTTGACTTCAAAACTATATAACTGCGACTGTGCTAATCATGAATTACAGAACGTTAAGGCACTAATTTCTATGTGGAACCTTATTTTTTAAAACCTGTGTCTTAGTATTACATTTTTTTTAAACTTTATAGTGACCACAAACTCACCTGATCTTAAATGATGATGTGGTCCAAATTGTTAAACACACAAGAGTGGGTTTGACTCTCAATTTTTTATACTAACTCCGCAATGTGATTGCACAATATCTGAAGGAAGGTATAGCACAGTCGAAAAACAACGGCGACTGTCGGTTTTAAATAACAACGGCAGTTATCGTTAACATGCCGATCTACAAAGGTGCCTCTTCACGCCTCGTTTTAAGGATCCGATATAGTAAGAGGAAGAGTACACATTGGCCGGGAGGCGATTCCACATCTTCACAGTACGTCGGAGATAATAATTTTTGAACTTCTTCGTTCTTGCTGGGATGGTTGCTACTGTGAATCTGTATAGACGCTTACCCACCCGCGTAATTTTGTAGTGTAAAGGAGAAGATGGGAAAAGATTAAACAACTCTTCAGAACACTCGCTATGATAACCCTGTCGGAACACATCTACATGTGCTTGGCGGCAGATAATCAACTTGAGGAATGTAACTAGCCAGGGGACAGAATAATCTCTTCAACCATACTGTGGTTATCTATTTCTATCATAGTATGTATGGATTAGATACAAATAATCCCAATTCCAATGGTTTCTAAAATGTATTCTGTTATATTATATAGAAATTGTAATAATATGAATTTAAAAATTTAAAAAATAATTTTATTCCTTATCATTTTCGTACAGTGATTATTACAAAATGCTATTTTTACTATAACAATGATTGGTTGTTATATTTTGGTTAACGGTAGAATACGATAAATCACATTTAATCAGTAAATATGCCTTTCTTAGGTCGTTAACAGCATTTACATTTATCACTTATAGTATAGCTAATAAATAACATTAGCATTTCGTACTTATTGTGCTAAGTAAAAAAATTGCAATAATTCTAAACCTTTAGTTATGCATTTTTCCAGAGATCATAAATCATAATATAATAAAATGTAGAAATCTCAATACCTGAGTTGTGTTAAATTTTGTTATAGGCAAGTATATATAATTAACAAGCGGGAAGTTCGGGATCTGTCCACGACTGCCCCGAGCTGCTGGGTAGCTAGCAGGGTGGCATGACAGGGATGATTACCTAAAGAATTGAAGACATCATTGTTCTTAGATTACGTTTGCTCTGTCACACTTCAATAATAAAATTCAAGTCTATAAACATAATCTGAATTAACTAGCAGACCTTAATATATTAAACATATACGTATATTCTTGTAAAATAGCGTGTAAAAGTTGTCTGTCTTGTTCGAGAGAACTGGTTACGTGTTTTCGTATTTCGTTCCGTACCAAATTATCGAACGCTTTTTTGTCGACCATTTGCTATTTTGTATCTAGGTTTTTTTCAATAATTCATTCTAAGAGTTGTTCGGTAATGATAATGAATTATTTATTTTGAATGATTGTATTAATAATTGGCACTATAAAATGCAACAAAAACAATTACACAATAAACTGTAATAAAGTTATTATATTAGATGGTTTTATTTCTTTAATAATATTGCTATTGACTTTTTATATTTATAATGATTTTTGGTGAGGTAAGGTTGTGCAACGTTTGTTTTGAGGAAGCGATACCGTCGAAATTATTTTTGTCTATGTTGGTTTGTTCACTTTGCTAGTAAAAGATTAGCATAATTTTAATACCAAATTATTAGGCTAATTATTTTGGCTAAATTGGCTAGGAAGACCAGTGATTCTTTTTTAGGTAATAGTGTTAGGTTCTACAATAAAGACTTAAAGCACATTACTGATTTGTTAGATGGCATGTTCAAGCACCATGTCATACGGGTTTTGATGTCAAAAGGCTAATATAGAGTGGATTAATATGTGAACGTGATATTTCGAAAGAAAACCCATCTCTGTGCATCTGCTTAAGCTATTATGAATGTAATGCATTGCAATAAAGTATATATATTAAAAAGATAAACCAGACTGACTTTCTTGCCAGTTCTTCTGGGTAACTGGGTTGTTTTACGAATTGGTGATAGTTTTGACGTTCATAAGCGCCTTTTCTGGGCCTAAATTGGTTAAAGTATGATTAATTTTATTTGAAACCTCTAAGTATTTGGCGAGAGTGATAAAATAAAGCGCTGAATGACAAATTCTCATCACTATAAGGTACAAGAAAGGTATTAAAAAACCCAGAAAATGCAGTCCTCGGGAATAGTCTAAAGTTTGCTAGTTTTCTGTTACATAAAAATAGCAATACAACAAGGAAATCATAATCTTGAAGAACTTCGTTTTTAACCGGAACGAAAAATTGTAAGGCTAAAAGAGCCCATCAGACTTCGTAACTATATAATAATAATCATAAATACAGTGGTACAACAAAATAATCCCAAGGAGGGTTGATGTCAGGCAGGCGGCCGATCGTAAAAATTAAGCCAAATCATATACCACACCATGACAAACATGTTGTACCGAGCCTACTTATGTGGGATAAGGGTCAGAAGAAGAAGATATATGGTACAAGAAAGATTTAGAACAGCAACGATAATACTACTCTGCCTTACCTATATTTTCTCGGAAACATCTCCACAGAAAAGACTGCACATTCTTCTTTTAACGAACACGATAAATAATTTGCTGTTTCAAAATATCTTCCCTCCAAAGTAGCAATTTTATTGATAGGATTTATGCTACCTTACCTATTCCGACAGATGAAACCGAAGTTGAAATTTTAATATCAAACCTAAAAGATAATTCATGTTCGGCCCGTGATAACATCTCTGGCTTAGTCCTTAAAAGATACAAACATGTTTTGGTAGGTCCTCTCACGTATATCTGTAACCTTTCATTTACAACAGGTATCTTTCCTAGTGTCCTAAAGTCCTCTGTTATAATACCTATCCATAAAGTCGGTAATAAAGATTGCATCAACAACTATAGGCCTATTTCTATCCTCCCAACCATATCAAAAATTTTTGAAAGATTATTAAATTCCAGACTGGTCAAATATTTAGAATGCAATCAAATACTTTCTGCAAATCAATTTGGTTTTCGTAAAAATAGATCATGTGAAGATACTTTATTAGAATTTACAGATTATATTGTGACTTCAATAGATAAACAGTATAAGACTTTAGCCATATTCTTAGATCTAGCAAAAGCTTTTGACACTGTTTCAGTTCCAATTCTTATTAATAAATTGGAACAAATAGGGGTTCGAGGTACTCAGCTAAAATTATTTGCCGATTATTTATCACAGAGAACACAATGTGTTAAAATAGATAACTTTATTAGCAGTGATCTGCCTGTTACTTACGGCGTGCCTCAAGGCAGTATTCTCGGACCTACTCTTTTCCTTATTTACATTAATGATTTATGTAACCTCTCCCTACCATATGGCAAAATATTAACATTTGCAGATGACACTACTTTGGTCTTTTCAAGCGAGTCATGGGGTGAAGCCTTCACACATTCGCAAAATGGATTAAACACTGTGATGCAATGGTTAAATGAAAATTTATTAACTTTAAACATTGATAAAACCAAATATATAGCTTTTACTCCTTTAAACTATAAAAACCCTCCTTATAATCATCTTTCTTTATCCGCACACTCTTGTCTACTTCAAGATACTTCTGTTTGTTCCTGTATTCAATTACAGCGCGTCAACACTGTAAGATATTTAGGTATTAAAATAGACAGTTCCCTCTCTTTCCAGCCTCATATTGAACTTCTTACGTCTAGAGTTCGTAAACTTATTTTTATATTCAAAAATCTACGACACATTGGAGATTCAAAAATGATTAAATCAGTATATTTTGCCATCTGTCAGTCAATTATTACATATTGCATCACATCCTGGGGTGGGGCCGCTAAAACTACCTTAATAAAATTAGAGCGTGCTCAAATAATAATAATAAATTTATTTATTTGACCTCACAATTAGATTCTTACAGCTATACAATATTGTTTGTGAACAAAAAAAAGAAATAGTATACATTTTACAGAACAGTACATTTATAGTGCAAATTAATGTGAGGTCTGGAGTCTGAAAAAGGTTCAAAGACCTGAACTACAGATCTCCAGACTCTCGTTCCCTAGAATGGAACTGTATTCTTATTACTTTTGCTACAAACAGTAAATTTATCCACAAGGATCTTATGAGACTATAGATAATAGATTTTCAGTATTATTGTATGAAAGTGCTAGTAACCAATTATGAATAATGCGTTTTGCTTTTTGGTTAGTTAAATGATAAATTTGAAGAATAGAATTAATCTGGTTATATATATGAGGAATGTACTGTTCTGTAAAATGTGTACTATTTCTTTTTTTTGTTCACAAACAATATTGTATAGCTGTAAGAATCTAATTGTGAGGTCAAATAAATAAATTTATTATTTATTATTATTATTATTGTGTAAGCTTTTGTTTCATTTTTGTTGTACTACGTCTTAAAATTAAGTAGGACTACAAATTCATTAACTAATGAATGCAAAGCAAGAACTGCCACTGTATATATCATCTTTTCTACCAATAGCATAATAAAAGATACTCGTTAATTCGTTCACACATGAAAAAGATAGATAAAGCGATTCGTTATACTGTACCCTTATAACCTGACTTAGGAAAATCTTGACTTATACACTGTATCATAAATTAAGTAAAACATAACGATGATTGAAAAATGTAGGTATAATGGAAGTCACTTTATCTGCCAGGGAGATAACCACAAAACAGCCGAATATATTTCTACTACAAGAACGGATAGTTCAAGCAATTTATTGGCTTCACAAATCATTAAAGCCTAAGTTTCAGGAATTTGGTATCTTAACTCTGCCCTCCTAAGATATTACTTTATAATCTAATGTATTATATACCCGCAAAAACTTTGATAAGGTGGATTTAGTAAAATACCTACATAATTTAGATACTAGAAACACTATGACCAAAATTAGTTTTTTAGGTAAATAGTGTTAGGTTTTATAGCAAAGTCTCAAAGCGCATTACCGAGTTGCTGGATAGTGAGTTCAAGCACCACGTCAAGCGGGTTCTAATATCTAAAGGCTATTATAGGGTCGATTAATATTTGTACGATGGTGAAGTATGGAAATGACGCCTCTCTCTGTGCATCCACTAAAAACGAATGTAACTATTTTTTTTTATTGTAGCACGGCAAAATGATTCCACTGTGCCTGATGGTAAACACATTACAATCCAAAAACAATGGCGACCACCGAGTGACATACTATCCATCGCCGGTCGCCACTGTCATGCCGGCCTGTGAAAAGCTCGGATATGCACAGGCTGATCCAGAAACGCGATCCGCAGAAGCGAATCACTATGACGGGCTTTTTCGCCATATAAATGGTGGTTGCGACCTAGTTAGGCTGTAACACCTTACCACCCTGCAAAGGTTTATATGTTATTATATGTAAATTATATGTTTTGTAAAAATATATATCATGAAAAGATAAATCCGATCGAGTTTCTTGCGGGTTCTTTTCGAAGACTAGTTTATTTTCCGTGGTAGTTTTGATGATCATAAGCACCTTCTCAGGACTTATGTTGAATAAAGTACTTTTGATTTTGATATAATACACTGATGGTTGCCTGTAACTTCGTCTGCATTTCTATCTTTATAAACTATCACATCATACGTTATCATCGTCAAATTCGATTTTTGCGGTGAACGTCGAGATAGCTCTCTGTCTGCGGCATTGTTCCAACTTACTTTAAATTTGTCGTTATATGTTGCTCTATTTAAACAATGTACTTATAAATTATAACCAATGTGTTATAAATTATATTGATGTAAAGTTGCAATAAAATCTTTTCCTTAGTTTTTCCTTTAAAGAGTCACAAACATTCGCCTTAATAATATTAAATGGATAATAAGATTAAATAACACTGAAAATAACGAGATTTCAATATATTTAATATTTTTATCTTCATCTTTTATGTAGGTCATTTAATCGAGAGGTTATGATGTTGTGTCATTGTTCATTCGACCTTTTATTAAAGTGAGTAACAATGCCGTAATATATAGTTGTACGCGTTGGTATTTCGAGTTTCGAAGTAAGGATTGACAATGTGCATGGTTGCATGGGCAGAAACTTGTTTTTTATTAAGTTAGTAGAACTTTATTTTGAGCTTAATATATAGCTCTTAGGGTTATAACATTTTTTAACTGACCATAACAAAGTGTAATTAAACACAAAGTACTCCAAAAACTCCTACAATCCTCTCAGCAGTTAGATAGAGATGATTCTAGTCAGGTACAGAAACCATACCATCATAATGCTGAATATACTCCGAAGAACTTCTGAAAGGGACACCATTAACTTTGTGAATATTGCAGTTGTAACTTCTTTTATGTGGTAGTCGCAAAGCAGTTGAAAATGATTCACGTAGTGAATAAGTTATGATTAGTATTCGCTCACTGGTCTAAAATTAGATCGTAATTATTGAATTGTCACCAAATAAATTAATGAAATTATTAAGCAATTATAGAATAAATTCGAATTTTAAATTCCAATGCAGTTTAAATCCATTTATTCTTTACTAATAATCGGCACTCAGTTCTAAACAAAAAAATAATTTCGCTTGATAAACACACGACAAAAAGTTAGTGATTTGTTTTGAGTTCGCTTATGTATGTCTAAATATACTCGTATATATACCATTTTCATTTTTCAATTAGATAAAGAAAGGGATTTCTTATTTTTAATACGAAAAGAAAACCAAAGTTGACTTACCCTTGAATGTAATTAAAGTCCTAACTATGTATATTAGAATTATAGGCACTTCAAATCGACAAGCATTGTTTATTCAAGCGTTTCCAAACATCCTTTTTAGCAATTCTTTGGTTAAACCCATTGATAAAATAATCCAGATCAGGTTGAAACTATAGCCAGCGTTACATATGTACTTTGCGAAGAATTAAGCACCTACATATAACATGAGTTCCGAATAGTTTTTTTTACTATTATAATGTAACATAAGTAGTGCAAACCAATAATTTTATTGTATGTGGTCCATAAACAAGTGAATGATTTGTAATCATAACAAATGCGATTGGATTAACCGCAGAAATAATTGTCATAAATTAATAATTCATTGCGGTAATACCCGTTATGGTATTCACTTTTTGTCGACAAGGATTCAGTCGCGGATACAAAACAGTTTTGGGAATCTTTGTTATGGTGATTTAGTTGCGCAACTTATCTACGCAGAATAAGTTGCATGTTATTATAAGCAAGGAAGGAAGGTATGATTCACTGGTTTATATTAATTACAGTACCCGGCTTTTGATTTGGTATGTTCGGGAGAAGACTTTTTTTATATACTTTATAGGCTGTGTTCTCGCATACATTGTTCGGGGGTATGCGAAAAATCGGCGGTGATCGGTCACTTGCCAAAAACCGCGCTTACCTTCGAACTCGTTCATTCGACACTATCGACTTGGTGGCACGGAATTCTGTTTTGCTTTTTGGTGTGTGTACACATTTTGAAAGGCTGATTCTCTCACGAGCGGTACCGACGGCGGAGAAGCTTTCGCCATTGCTTCGTTCGTTATAGGTGAGGTTGGCTTGGGTGTCTCAAGTCTTATGATGTTATTCGACAGCCCAATCCTCACCACACCTCCAGCCAATTTAAATACAGTCCACTGCCTATGCCTACAGGTACCACGGCCTATGTGGGTGTGGTGGTTGGCACAACAAGGTTTTAGAGTTTGACTACGACTTGAGCTAAGATAGTAAACATGCTAAACCTAAACGAGGGTTTCCTTCACAGAAATCTCCGACCCAGTTCCTAGGGTTCGAACATACGTCAACTGCCACCGTATCCGTATCCACCGACAAGCTGTTAATTAAGCCATCATCGATTCAAAAAACTGATGTAATCGTTTAAGTTCGGTTTTTGTCGGTCTTTGTCTATTGCAGTAATTACACTGTGCGACAGAGAGAACGCTTTACAAAAGTGAAGTAAGCCCGATCTTAGCTGTACGTCTCACTCTTCTCCCCGACGTGGTAAATAAAATCTTAGGTACTAAAGTTTAATAATACTAATTAGTTTAGTAAAGTGTTATTATATTTGTTACGCTTCAGCTACTCAGAAAAGGTACATAAAATATACATTAACGTGAGTGAAACCGCACACAAAAGCTAATTTTCTATGCTTGCTATGAAGTGGCGATCACTTTTGATTTGTGGTATTTCGAGGGTTTTAAATTTCACTGGGTTTTACATTTGGTACAGTGCGTTGGCTTTGTTTAACGTAGATAAAAAATAATTAACTCTGTTATTACAAAGATGGAATAAAGTACTCGATAAATACCAAATTAGCATAAGCTTCTCGGTAGTACTCACTTCCCAAATCAATGTTATCTCGATCGATCATTTTGACGCAAGGGTCATACCGTGCTGTTCCGAGAAACGTATTTGTTACGTCTATAACTTATATTCCGCGTACGTGGACTCGGCTGGCTATACCAGTTCGTTTGTAGGGTAACTACAGTTTTACGCAATTGATTATGAAAGTTCCATTTTCCTCGTTCTGTTAGGCTTTTACGCTCAAATTAGAATCTTATTGCGTCCGGTTGTGTAACGCCAGCGTAATGAAAGTAAATTTTGTGTAAACAAAGTTTAATTTTGTTGGAATTAATAGATGTGATTTTTATAAAAATGTTTAAAATTGTAATATAGTGAGATTTAATTAGGTCATCTTGTTTATAAGTAGGTTAGCTGAAGTTTTTGACGGGATTTCAGTGTGTCACGTAGTGGATTTTATATTTTATTCATAATCTTGTGTTACTTCACTCTATATTGTGTAAAATTGGTGGTGTTTTATGTAATATAGTTTGTTTATTGTGTATAAGGGAAGTGAATGGAAAATAATACCGCGGTGCATGAATTCTGAGATGCCACAAAATTCCCTGGAAAGTTGTAACAAGGGAGCCGCCATCTTGTTGGAACATAAACATTGACATTGAAATGATCGCATGACACTAACTTGTAATACTATCGACAAAGGCAGTAATAATCTAAAAGATTGGTTGTCAAAAATTAAGTTTAAAAAAAGAAGTATATTAGCATATCTGTTATTGGTGTTTTAGTAAACGTTTGTCTAGTGGGAATTATCCGGTATAATATCTATATATAAGTACTTTTTTATACTTTATAGGTTTTAACATTTGAACACAATCCCATCTGATGTTAAATAATGATATGGTCTAACATAGTAAGCATGCTAAACCTAAGGGAGGCTGGCTTTCAAGTGTGGCTGTCGGGACACACTAGCAGGTGCTTGGCGATAAATTTTCAACTAGAGGCTGACAGCTAACGAGACGGAATTAGTAAAAGCCCACCATGCTTTCATCATAATGTTTTCTCTTCACCGAATGATTTGAGTAAGTTGCAAGGATTCGAACCTACGTCCGTTGACGCGGTGTCAGAACACGCTATCAACTAAACAGCCATCGCTTCATAGGACAAGCGAAACAAATAGTACCACTTTCTTCTCAATTTATCAATCAATTTTCTTTTATTTTTTTATTGTAGTTATAGTAGTAGTAGTTATAATAGACACTGGATGTGCTTTGTGTTCTAAATAAAGAAATGGAAATATCACCTCTCCCATTCCATCGACGAGACGAAATCCTTACCTATAAGTTTCATTCGTCACTTACATACTTACACTCCTCTATTCTACGATTAGTAATATTTTCATAGTACTCGATACACTTTTTACAATTTAGAAATAAAAATCAATAAGAAGTAGAGATAATATTCTTTGTATATTAACTTGTTTTGTTTATTTTGGATAGGTTGCAGAGAAGAGCTGTCTGCATTGTCAATGATGCAGACATTACAGAATTTATAGAGCCGCTTCAATTGCGCAGAGACATTGTCTCACTGAGCCTGTTCTACCGTCTGTAAAATGGCGAGTGTTCTGAAGAGTTATTCAAATTAATCCCTTCCTCTCCTTTTCACAACCGAACTACGAGCGCTGGTCTTCGGAGCCACAGTTTTACAGTCACTCCTATTTGGGCACGAACTAAAAAGTTCGCTACATCTTATTTTTGCCGTACCGTGAAGCTGTGGAACAATCTCCCGGCTAGTGTGTTCCCTCCTTCCTATAACATGGGGTCCTTCAAGCGTAACGTGAAGTGACATTTACGCAGGCTGGCATGACAACGACGACCGCCGGAGAAGGGCGTATCTCTCGGTGGTCGCCCTTGTTTTTGGATTGTATTGTGCTTACCATCAGGCACAACGAAATCACTTTGCCGTGCTACAACAAAAAAAAAATTGTTTCTTCTTTTCTCATGGTATACAGGCTGACATTTGTTCGTAGTCTCGATTAGTGATGATTGTACTAAACTTAAAAACGCGACTAACTCTTGTTCTAAAACTTCTGTACAAGAGTTTTCAACAGTTATTTATCAATATTCCTAACTTACCCTAGTTTTTAATATAAAAAACGAACTCATGTCGTTGGGGGCTGGCGTTGAGAACGTACTACTGTGTCATCATCTCATCATCAACATAATGTATTCGAAATATATATATATATATATATATATATATATATATATATATGTTACAAAGAGGTACCCGATCGAGTTTCTTGCCGGTTCTTCTCGGTGACTGGGTTGTTTTCCGAACCGGTGGTAGTGTTGACGTTCGTAAGCGCCTAAACTGAATAAAGTATTTTTGATTTGATTTGATATAATCATCGCTATTTCTAAATTTGATTTCTTAGCCTCATATGATGAGAAACAGTATCGGAGCATACGTTTTAGAAAAGGAAACACCGTACCAAATTCAGACGTGTCGACTGGTATAGTTTTAAATCCTGCAACGATCCTCGCTTTTCGGTTAAGGGACACATCGTGATCAAACCGAATAGCATAGTGGTACAGCATTATCTAATGCTTGTGAGGCTAGCTACTTACCTCTTTAAGAAAACCTATCGCCAAGTATTCCTGTAGCTCCATTTACCATAAGGGCCAGTACTTTGAATACTGCAAAATCTATCCATCATAAAAATGAAAATGTTTTTCTTAAACAAATAAGTTTCTCATGAATAATAAAACAATTATAAGAATGTAAACATTATTATTATTATTATACAAATAAATTATCTTATCACGTTTTTGACCTTTGTTAACTTTGACCGTCAGCGATTACGATGTAATGAAACTGCGCAACTGAATAACAAAACAGAACTTAATGTATAATAGTGTAAACATATCAGTATATGCGTACGATTTTTTTGTTAAATTCACCACATCGAAGTGTAGCCTAGGTAGGCGGCATTTCATCGGAAAATGTGAAAAAAACCGCCATCCGACCGCAACGTTTCGAAGTAGCTCAAAGTGGGTCGGCTAACTTCGCAACGCTTCGGGCGGCTTCGTGGGGTCTCGGCGGCCGACGCTCGCGCATACAGCATCGAGCCACCGCTCCGGTCGCATATGTGCACGCGATATAAAAAAATCTCCCATCTCAAATCATACGTCACGGGATAAAATCGTAACGCGATATGGACTGAATTGTTTACATTAACCATTATATAAAAGAATTTTGTTATAATCAAAACTAAATTTCTATCGACGAACAAAGTGAACGAATCGTTGGACTGTTGAACGAAAACATGCTCTGGGAGAACGGCTTTATCGAGGAGACAGATACGGTAAGTGATTTTTTAATCTATAATATTTTATTGTATATAAAAAAATGTATTTACGTATTAATGTGATATTAATGTGATTTAAAATTATGAAACCGAGCCGGCCGTGCACAAACACTGTTATGGCATATCGCGTATGTATGCGCCTGCGCGCGTGTGTGCGTTAACTTTCTAGTTTTCGCTCGACGCTTTACGTATTTACATAAAACGTGAACAGTTTTTCATAATATAAACCACATGGAAGAGGTTCGAGGCTTATTTTAGTGTTTAAACATTCATCGTTCACGACCCCGGCTGTGACGTGATTAGGAATCGCTACATTATATGCGAACAAACGCGATGTTCATTTTGACGTGATTCGGTGTAAACTCGCCCAGTCGGGTATTAATATGGCGCTGTTGATTGAGTTGTTCGTGTTTATTAATTTCTTATATGAACAACATTTTAGGTGCCTCGTTTTTTTAAACGAACTTTTTGTTAAGAGTCGGCTGATTTGGCATTTGCCGTCCGCCGACGTGTAGGTCATCTTTATGGGAGGTAAACGAATGTAGTTACTTAAAACATGGTCCCAAATATCAGGGTCGGACTTAAGTCGACCTTGGCCTCGAATTTCGTATTTCAATCATTTTAATAATACTTCATATTTGAGCTTTGAACGCAATAAGTTGCTTTAAGATTATTACCGAGACTGTTACTAAGGGCTCAAATAGGGTACACTCAAGGACATACCTTTCTAAATTATAAATATATATAGGTACTTATATGTAACTATAGCATAAAGACAAAGAGTATCAGCACGTTTTTTTAATTATTCTACTTGTTGGAATACAGGAAGAGAGGACAACTAATCTATATCGATAAATTTTCAGTACTATGTGTACGAGTAAATTTTGTATTTTTTTTGTCTGTTTGTCCATATAAAGGTTTAAGTTGAAAGCGGTTTAACTGATTTTTTTACAACTTTTTGCATAAAGAATAATCTGGAAATGTCAACAAAATGGACATAAAAAAACTCGAGTGATTCTAATGAAATTTTATATATAGGAGGTATATTTCATCAGAAAATTGATAAATTGTAATAATTTATAATAACACAAGATATGACGAAACGTTAAATTATTAAACAAAACTAATTACTGCGTAATAAACACAAGAAACCTGGGGGAGGCAATTAATTACGTATAAATCCAAGAAGTTGTAGTAAAATGACTAATATATTTCATCAAATGATTTGAAAAAGGCTTCGTAGCGAACTAATTGCAGCATTGTTTAATGCATTTGGATTTTTCACAGCTAAGATTTTTGTGCCGAGTACGAAACGCTAAGCTTTGTCTTTATTGACCTGTTTTACTAAAATTGTTTTAGTAATGTAATTAGGATACAAGGTTGTTAAATTCAAGTATCTTTACCTTGTTATCTGCAATGTTATTATAACATTTTATAAAAGCAAGAAAATCGCAATAATTGTCATGATGAAATCATTTTGTTCTAAATTTTTTCAGTGATTTAAACTTGACTAGGCAGAGAGGGGTTAATGTTTTTCGAGTGTATGATCTATATTTCTTTATCTATACTATAATAAAACTGGAACAAAGCCAAATCTGTACTATAATATTTTTGAAAATTATAATTATAACTTTGTTTTCGATATATAAGCCAAAAATAATCCTTTTACGATTTTTGTCTGTCTGTCTGTCCCTGTGAACACGTATCACTCTCAAAGTACCAAACCAATTGTGACGAAACTTGACACAGTGATAACTCGTATTTCAAGGTTACTTCTAGGATACTTTTTATCGCATAAAACGCATGGAGTTTTCCAGGATAACGAAAGACAAAAATTTGTAGTAAATGTAACTAGACTTTTTTGCGACACCTTAGTACAAGAGCCAGCAACGTTGGAAGAACGAGAATTTTAGAAAAGCTAGTTCTTTAATATGAAGATATATTATGCCCTTTCAAACAGGATTCAGGATACCTGGTAGCCGGTTAACGTTATGTTTTTTTAATGCGCCTTTTACACGTTTACAGATCAAAATTATGATTTGTAAATAATTTTAGGAACATTTTTTTAGTAACTTTTAAACGCTATTATATATATGAATTTATCACTACCAGACTATTTTGCTATTGACAATAATGTGCCCGATGATATTCTTTATAAATAAAGTAATTCATTTCAAACCATTTTATTTTTTACATTGCTAAGAATATATTTTATTTTATTAACCATTATGATATTGAGATTTCACTATAAACAATGAAAAATAACGATAAACGTAAACCTATGACTTGGGACTGATGCCATCTAGAATACGTGCGTCTATAACAGGCGCTTCCTCAATTTTCACTATCTGTATCATACAGCCAGTGTTGCGCTAAACTATAGCAATTGTTAAGTTATTTTATACATATTATTTTTAATTTACCCTCTTTTATGACTAAATAAAATAATATTAAAATTACAGCTATCTTAACATGGTCTGAAAATACTTATTTACAAAAAAAGGCATCGGGCACATTATTGTTAATAACAAAAATGTCTGGCAATAATAATTTCATGTTTTAGTAGCGTTTCAAAGTTAGTGAGAAAACAAACATTCAAAAATCATATAAAAATCAATATTTTTGTCTGTAAAGGTGCGATATGCACTAATAAACGCAACGTTTACCGGCAGCCAGTTAGCCCGCACGCTGTTCGGAAAAACATAAAGATATATAAAAAACGTGCTTATTGAAATTCGTTGTCGAAACCGTTGCTAGCTCTTAGATGAATAGTTACAGGCAAGTGACAGTTGACGTGCCGTGTTCATATCTTTTTAATATTTATATTTTTCTTCAATACAATCAACTTGATATTTTATAATGTAAGCTATACCGACTGTATACTAAACGTCTACAAAAAAGGGAAAGGAACTTCGTTAGAAACTGGGGGTCCATATACCTTTACAGCTTTTTTTAACATTACCGCCAATATATGTAGGTTAGTTTTTATTTTAATTGAACCCGGTAGATGATGCTACGAAGGGGTTGTAGGCTTATTTTAAAAGATTTCTCACATACCATCTGGATATATGTTTGAGAGTCCCTTGATAGTTTGGATTCACAATTGGAAACCGTAGGTGTGGCTACAATCAGGTATTAGGTTTATTAAAAATTTTCGCGTTTAAAAATACAATTAAAACCAGTGATAACCGATTTGGTGCAGACGATGTTGGACGGGTCTGCTAGTTGTAGAATAAAAAGGCATCATGAGTTTTAATAAGTCCTTAGTTTCACTTGAACTGTAGGAGTGACTGGCTTGAAATTTTCAAGAAAAATATATATTTTGTCAATAATTGAAAAAACACTTTTCTGATGATTGTCCTCATTGATTTGGGTGGTAACTAAAACTAAGCTGTTTGTATTAAATATAATGAAATTCGGTTTCTTTGATATACAAAATAAATGTAGCACTAGTATCCATGACATATATTTAGCATGGCTTATATAAGCAATTATACTATGTTTTCTCTCTCTTATCTTTTAATTTTCAAGGAGATGCAATACATATACATATCGGAATGTTATTAAATACGTTAAAGATATTTACAATAAATGCCTCCATATTTATTTACTATGTGACCTCTTTTAAAAGGTTACCTAATTTATAATATTAAATGGGAATTAATGTTATGTATTAAATTAATAATTTTAATGGCCTGTTTATTAATTATTATAAATAAAATTGTGAAGCGATGACGTATTGGTACATTAGGGTTATGAATTATACGTATATAATGTAATATATATGAATAAATATTCATAAAAAAATCATCAGCGAGTTGCTTATTATTTTACATATGCAGTTATTACCATGTTGGTTTAGCCTAGATATACGTATCTCTTCTATTAGTCTCCTCTATAGTCCTCTTCAGTCTTTTTGGATATAGCTCCAAGTTTGGGTTTGCGCATAATATAGTCTAAGAGTTTTAATACAAAACAAAGTTTAAATAATATTATAGGAATCTAAAATTGTCATTAATTGATCCTTATGTAGTCTCAATGATATATATATAATACGTATTTACACCTAAAGTATTCGAATCCTATATTCAAAGCGGTCAAGAAATGTGGCGAGGACCATATGAGAATGTAGACAAAGCATGCTCTCTGATGGTTTACTTACGTGAAAGCTACAATAGTATCCTGAAGATATTATCTGATAGACCATTTTGTCCTTTAGGTACTAAACGGATCACATATACCTAAACATTTTGTTTAGATATGTATCAACAATAGACGTATTTGGACTAAGTGTACGGCTTTAGTGAACCTGCGTTCGGTGGGGCGTCCAGCGGGCAGCATCCACCCTGGACGTACACTAATAATTCAAAATAAAACAGTACTTGTTTTTTAAATATAGGTATAATGCAATAATATCATACGCTCGAACGGAACCCTTAGTGCGATACTCCGACTCGCACTTGTTCTACTCTTTTCAGTTCATTGTATAAACATATGTTTCAAGTAATAAGAATAACTTTATTCTATTCTTTTTTTAAATGTCAAGAAGTATCCAGCGTGACAACAAAGAATAAGCTACATTCTTGAAGTAAATACACATATAATAACAATATATAACACATACAAATTTATAGCATATTAATTCTTTTTTACCTTAGAAACAGTCACTCGCATGTTTCTTTCACTTCCTGAGTGAGCATTTTTGCACCATGACTAGAATATTAATATTGCGATAGAAATCTCACCATTAACCAGTTCATCTTAAGGTTTAATTCTGATTTATACGAGTTTAAGATGAACTTGTACTATAATGTAAAAACGCAGCCTAGTTTTTTTGGCTTCACTTCGTTGATTACAGGTTACTGACGTTCTATATAATCCCTCGCATTTGTGAAATGATTTTTTTCCAAGACTTGTTACTTTATGAAACATTCTTTCAAAACTCTGTTTTTAAACTTTGTATATCGTATTCTATGCCAGGAGAGGCTTGGAAGATTAAGATCAGACCGATAAGGGTATTAATGTCTTGGAATTAGTTTCTTCCATTTCCATCGTCAATTCAAAAGGCAGTGACGTAATGTATGAATCACAGACGATGTTTATTTTTATGTGGCGTTAGTTTTTTGGATATTTCTCGGTATTTTAAACTTATTTGTCTGATATTCGATGTCAAATTTAAATCTGAAGCCTATTAATTATGTTTTCCTTAAGGAAAAAAGTCTACTCTGTTTCTTTTCATGAAGTGACCGCGGCTCTTGTCCTTTCTTTAAATATAAATGACACCTATTTAGATATACTCGGTGAATAATTAAATAAAGAAAACATTTCTCTGAAATGGTTAGAGCTGTTTCCTGAAAACCAGTTGCATTCACATACAAGTTTAAACAATTTGACCATTTTTTTTGCGAAGAAAATTATTATGCTACTTATATTAATACAATTCGGCAATAGATGGCGTAAGGCTGTGTTTTACAGTTATTAAGTTTATATTGTAACAAATGGATCGAGTAGGCAGACTTTATGCTGCCGAGAATCTTCATTAGAAAATAATATAAATAATGTGAAACTGTAAATTTTTTTTTTTTAATATTCCTTTTCTTTCTAACTAACTAACGTTATTGAGCTGATGAGCGTTCATAGGTACAAAAAAGAAAATGAAGACCATTCAAACCCTTAAGTCAGAGAAGAATTATGAACGCACTATATTTATAAGATTTATTGCAAATAAAGCTGCAGGTAGTTGCTAGTTATATAAAGATAGCTAACGGTTTATTTCCTTTTTAAGCAAGAGAAATAAAAAAGTTGGTTTGGTAAATAAAATACAAAAATCGAAGCCCTCGACCTACGCTGATTTGCGTTCAAATAACCACCAAAAGAGAGAAGTGCTAAAAAAAATAGATTGAGTGAAACTTCTAATAGAAAATCAGATGTTATATATAACTAAACATTTCCTAAGATTCATGAACGTAAAAAGATGATGTAAGTAACAAGATCATTATCGGTTTAAACGGTTTGGTTGAAATAAACAAGTTTATACAGATAACATATCAAAGAATACACTGAGCGGGACGATAAATAAAATGTCGCGTGGGTGCGACAGGGATGGAGCGATGAGTAATTGTGATCATATTTGTTGTATTGGTTAGAGATAACTTTGTAAGGATGCGATTTATTGCTCGTCTGAAATTGGGGCGTTTTTTTCACAACTTGATATGAAGCATTTATAAAATTATCGGTTATCGTTTACGTATAATTTTTATGGGTATTAAAATAAAGATAATTTTTAGTATCCATAAAATGTTATTTACGGTTTGCCCTGAATAATTAACAAAATGTGAAAGTAATTTTTATCGCCTACAAATTATTTATTACCTAACGTTTTTATAAAGGGGTTAAAATTATAATTAATCTCAAACGATACTGAGGACTTGCTGCGCTTGTTACTATTATCTATTTAGAAATATACCAAAGTCTTTTCTTGAAGTAAGCGCTAACTTAAAAATCTCGTAATCATGAAGTATTAGATATTTTCTTTTTTTTACTAGACGTGTTAATTGATTTTTGATACATTCTATGTTGTTCATTTTTCCTTAACAATTAATTGAGTTAAAAAAGTACTAATTAAATTGTAAAAATAAAAGGTGCACGAAACTAGGTACTTTCTCAGGTTCCTGCTACAAGTATACAATGAATCTTTAGAATATTGATATTAACAATTCTACCATGTCAGCTTATTTATAAATTACAATTACTAATAAAGATAAAAATCCTGCGTTTAAAAACATTAAAACTTTTTATGGTTATATTTACTCATAAATGAGTTGTTCAATTAGTTGGCACTTTAAAAATCATATTTTTATTTTTCCTGTCTTTATTGATTCAGCATCATCAAATGTATTTTTTATATGCTATATCATCCCCACCATTAGATGGAACTGAATAATATCCAATGATTCAAAATCATTAAATCGTTTAGGGTTTAGTACGTGCCCAAAAAAACTAAATAAAAAAATAAATACACACACCAAATATATTACTCTATAGCTGCACAGGTGGTAAAACTTTGAGACTTTTATTATAAGTTCGGGACAATCGAATTTCGCTTTGCTTTTGTACAAATAAAAAAGGCGTATTTTTGTAAAATAGAAAAGTAAAACAGTATTTAAATATAGAATTGCATCTAAATCGATAGATCCGTTACTGAGAAACCAATTAGAGGTATACATAAAAGACTGCTTAAAAAACAATAGTGCGTGGAGTCCCTCCGCGCGGGAGAAGTGAAACTTCGTAATCTGGAAATGAAAATAGGAAGGGGTAGAAATTGATTTTTGGTGAAATCATATTGTTTCTTTAAAACAAACTTTATTAACATTGCTTACAATTCACAATTGATCGCATCTTTAAATTATCATTTTCGAGTGGAGAATCAATATCCAAATCCATAGCATTTACAATGGGATTATGATAACTAAAGTAATCTTTCTATTCCCCCTCCCCAGGAGCGTTGAACATTTAATCCAACAGTGCTTTCATACCCCCTCTATGGTAGCGTTAAACGTTTAACGCAACCTTGTTAGAAGTCGCATTAGAAGTTTCACTTTATTATTACGAGAAAAGTATTCTATGTTCTATTCCACAATGTAATCGACATCTATGCCTCATTTCATTAGAGTTTGTTCAGTTGCGTTAACATATTTGAAGGATAAACAATCAGGCAAACGCATTTTTATAGTATATGTAACGTTAGGCTTCGTCTAAGGTAATAATAACTAACAAAAATATCTCAAGTCACAACTATTCCTTAGAAGTATAATAAAAACTAACATCGCACAGTCATATAATTTACAAAGCGTGTTTACGCTACATTAGATCGAGGTCTTATAATTAACAAGGCGCTTTCTCGTCGAATAATCGTGGCGTTTGTGCCGCGCGTTCTGGATACACCCTAATTGGGTGACTAATGTGCTTGTACTTTGTTATTAAAACCGATGGAAATTATTTTGCAAAAACATTTATAAATTATGCTATAAAACAGAAAGCTGCTGGTATTTTATACCTCAAAGAATAAGAAATAATGAAATTATTGTAGATTGTTTGCGGATAAACTTAGAATATTGTAATAACATCAGCCTGTGAGAGTCCCAATGTTAGGTCAAAGATCTTTTCCTGAAGAAAGGTAACGGCATAACCACTAGATCAGTTCAAGAGTTATAGGCGATTTCAAACTTCGAGAAATCCATAGTTCTATGTTTTCTAGTTAGTTCTATGTTTTATTGTAGCACGGCAAAATGACTTCACTATGCCTGATGGTAAGCACAATACAATCCAAAAACAATGGCGACCACCGAGTGACACACTATCCATCGCCGGTCACCACTATCATGCCGGCCTGCAAAAAGCTGGATATGCACAGGCTGATCCCAAAACGCGACACGCAGAAGGGAATCACTATGACGGGCTTTTTCGCCATATATGGTGGTTGCGGTCCAGTCAGGCTGTAAAACCCTAGCTCCCCGCAAAATTAGTAAATGTACGGGAATTCCGAAAGATTCGTTAATATATGGGGTCGAACTTGCGTACTTCGAATTGATATTCTATCGGTCAAACCATCCGACGACCACGTTAAGAGCGTCACCTCAAATTTTTGTAGGTGGTAGAGCCACGCTGTAGCTATTATTGGTTTCAGAATAAATAGGCCGGCTCGCCCGGGGTAGTACCACCCTCTCACAGAAAACCGATGTGAAGTAATAGTGCTTGCATGTAGCGTTTCGTTCGGTCGGTGAGTGCCGGAGGCCTATCTCTTTTTCCCCTCCCCTCCTCACCCATACACTGGCTGACAATGCACTTGCGACTTCTCTCACAAAGGGATGCTAATATATCGATATTACTATATGCGTATATTTTTATTATATATACTTTCTGGGTTTAAGCGTATGACCACAATCTAATTTTATGTTAAACTATGATATGATCTAATATGGTATACACGCTAAACGTAGAAAAGGCTGGCTCTCAAGTATAATTGCCGGAAGAGACCAACAGATGTTTGGTGACACAATTTTCATCATGATGGTGGTAGCTAGTAAACCCTAGAAAAGTCCTATTACAAGTTTTACCAGGACATTTTCCTTCAAAATCCGACTTAGGTGTAAGGATTTGAACCTGTGTCATCGATAATTAAATCCAATGATTAAAGATGTTGAAACTTGATGCATCAAGTCTCAAAGCAGACCGCAAATTATCAGGGAAACAAAACCCATTTACACATTTATATTGCACAAGGTTTTGCTCGATTTAATACACATTTTTCCTATCTTCTAGGAAAGTATTTTATTCTGGACGGTACCCTTTTTTCCTCAGTACCTTTGACAATATTTGTATACAAAAATGGATTATACTAGATTGATTATTTATGACTTGAAAGCGTGACATATAAATTCACATTCGCATTACTAGCTTTTGCTTGCGGCTTCGTTCACTTTAATGTAGCCTTTTTTGTACACGTGGCAATGTGAATACAAAATTACATGACTATCAGCTGAGTAGTTAAGGGGTGAGAGCGTAACAAATATACCGACCCTTTATCGCTCAATACGAGTGCTCGTCCAGTGGTCCAACTTCGACCATAGAGAAAAAAAACTTTTTCCATTTTTTTATTGATAACACTTAAGCTCGCCAATAACTACAATATAAAAAAGAATGAAGAAAATGGTCTGATAAATAGAAGAGGGATATGATCTTAACTGTTCTTCCATTGCCTTTCTATATATATATATATTAGTGAAAAAGGTTTATGTTTTAAAATTTGAAATGGTTCCGTTTTGTTTTGAATTCTTATTAATCGTAGCGAAGTAACATTTCCACGCAATATATGTTATCCTTTAATACATTTTGTCGTATTACATTTACATTTGGTTTGTGTTAGTAAAAAAAACAGTTTTAGTTGTATAAAAAAATAAAAATAAATGGTTTGTTTTCTGTTGACAGAGACAAAATGATTTTAGTTGTGTCTTGGGCAAAAAAATACAAAGGAATTTGATACGATCTCATGTTACAATGAGGCATTGTTTTTTTAAGGTTTCACAACCTGTTTACTATTTTAAACGATTTACAAACAGGTATAGTCATGAGAATAAAAGCGATAAAGTTTAAAGAAGCAAAGAACTCGGAAGCAATCCCTTGGAAGGTCGAACGTGAGTAGATCATTATGGAAGAAACCCGCTCTTAGCAAATAACATTGTAAATTAAACCTTAAAAACACTGCACGTAAGACACAAATTGTTTCAAAATTAATTAACTTTTTTTACCATTAAATTATACCACTTCTACCATAATGGCGTATGTTGTGTGATTATTTTAAGCGTTGATCAAGCTAATTTCAATTATAATTTGTGGTACATAAAGGTCACAATTGAATACGCTCGTGAATGACAAATAGACAAGATATTGAAATAATAATAGATAAATTACCAATGTAGTAGTATAAACTTTACTCTTTTGATTTAATTTTCGTTATTATTTTTTTATAATAGTACGACATAGTGACGTCACTTTGCCTTTCGGGTGCAAGTCCATCGTAATATTGATGATAGTTTTATTATAACATATTTTAATAGTTTTGTAAATAAAAGCGAAATTGTGCAATATTCTAATAAAGAAAAATGTTCCTTGTATTTTATATTACGCCAATGTTCGAATTTCATTTTAATCACCACAATTTGGATATTAATTATTTAGAACTAGATTATTTAGAGGCTATTAATTAGTTAGATACAATTTCAATATTTATGATCTCCACGAGTCGCAGCAGGTTATTCGAATAATTTTCGAAACCAGATAAAACTAGAATTTTAAATACGGCAATTATTATAAAACTGGAGCTACGCATATAGGTATTATAAATCGATAACATTTGTATATTTATAAGAGCTAATCTCTTTCAGTTAGAAGATATATAATACCTAATAGATTAAAATAATCATGGAATAGCTGCAGCACTACTAAGTGTAGTTTATTTGTTATTTGCATTATATATGTTAAACATTGACATACAAAACCTCAAGACACACAGTCTCGAATAAAAGTAGCGCTCAAAACCGTTGCATCCACACACGAGTTGAAAATCTACAGGTGTGTTCTAGCAGCTGCTTTCGGCTGAATGCCTTTAGAGTTCATCTTAGTAGTCAGGGCAATAGCGTAGTCAGTTCGAAAAGAGAATCCATCAGCTGCACTTGAAAGGTAGTCCTGAGCTTAGCGTGTTTACTATCTTAAACCACGTCGTCATTTAAAATTGTGGTCAAACACCAAGACGTATAAGGTATTTAAAAAAAAAAACACAAAATCTACAACAAAGGTTTTATAATATTTTATCACCTTTCTAGTTAAAGAAGATCGGTAACAAGATCTTTAGTTTCGGGGTTTGTTTAGGTTGATTCTATAAATAATATCTTTGAGTGGTAGAGTGGTAGTGTTCCGTTGGCATTCAATCAATCATTAAGATAGCACTCATATACTTCATAAAACTAAAAAAGTTTATTAAAAGCCTATAAAATGTGAATAAGTTCTCTGAAAAATGTTTATACCTCATCACAAGAACCCTCGAATCGAGAAGAAAACTGATTAAAACTGACCCCATTTCTGACTTAACTACGGCGTGCAGTGAGCTCACCTTTCACCGCTTTTCCTATAGTATTATTTAAAGAATTCCAACTCATATTAAATTATACAATTAACCCTTCAACGTGAAGAATGCCGTTTAAATGCCAGGCAAATTGTCACGTAGTCTTAAATGTTTGTATTCATGATTAATATTCGAACTATGTTAGAGTAATTGGCATTAGACTATTCATTCTATAATTGGTAGCTCATGTAAATTGGAAGAAATGATCTAATATTTTTGATAATGTATTTTATTTTATACTAGATGAGCTCGCGGATCCGTTTGCATTTTTAATACTTTTTGTTACTCTAATTGGTTGTAGTAAACAATTCAGTTACCATCAATTCAATATTGTACAAGGAGTATTTAAATTTATACACAGACAATTATTTATGACACTATCTTGATTGGTACAGAAGTTCATGTGCTACAACGCTATATTGTGCCGAATTATAGTCATATAGACAGCATAAAACCTTCCCTATAAAGCGTAGTCCGGTGAAGCTGTTAAGATCTTGTTTGTTCAATAGCGTAGTCAGTTCGAAAAAAAAACAAACTTTCCTATAAAGCTAAAAAAAAGTTGAGTGTGGCAACTCGTGTTCGATCAAATGGCCTTGGGATACATTACAGATTACTAGCTGACACGGCCACGCGTTGCTGTGGCACAGTTATTACATATTAATTTAAAATAGTTACAAAGTATTTAATATTATGGCGTAAGGAGTCTGCCTAAAAACTTGATACAGAAAAAGCGAAGCTACGTACATTAACAGAACACGTGCACCATAAAATAAACTGGAGTTGGAAAAGAAATTGAAAATTGTAACGTGGCGCCATCTATGAGTTATCTATAACAATATATATAACATTTATTTACTACTGACATTAAAATTAATAGAAGCGCTTAAATGCAGATAAGAAATGACTCCCAAGTTTTAATAATCAATTCAGTGTTAATAAAACAGACGAAACGAGGTTAATAGAATGTTAGTTTTTGTTTCTTGCTACTATATTATTATCGTTTTATGTTAATAATAGGATATTTATTAGATGCTTTTAGAATTAATAAATATGTTTCTATGTAGCGCTGTTCAGGTTGTGATATGCTAAGGATTTTTGTGCATTGATGGAAGCTACAAATTTAGATAGTTTATTTGTAAAGATGACGTTTAAAAACCAATTAAATTATTATTTTTTATACTTAATAGGTTTCGCTTTTGACCATCTCATCTCATGTTAGATAACTATACGGTCTAAGCTGGTAAACATGATAATCTAGAGGGGATTGGCTCTGAAGTGCAGCTGTCGAAACACACCAACAGGTGTTTGACGGTCGATTTTCAATTTGAAGATGGTAGTTAACCAGGCGTACTACTAAAGGGCCTACTACTACTGGTATCATCACGAAATCACTTCAGTGAAAACCCCAACTCAGTTGCATGGACTAAGTGAAGATTTAATAAGTGTTCTACACTTGAGAGTAGTCCCCTTTAGATTTAGTGTGTTTGCCCTAAGATGGCACAATATGGAGGCAGCGGCTCAAGTCTAGGCCCGTTCCCTCGGCGTGGAGCCCTTGAGTGCGCTGCTCGCGCGATACAGTGACACAAAATCTTACATCACTGCGACAACATTATACATTTCACCTCCACACACGTGCATGCATACACGCTTACACATGAAAGTGGAAGGGTTTTGTTTTTACCTTATAAAACTGAAATAGTTTAGTAAATTATCCGATACGGAATATATATATAAGAGTTGTTGAGGTATGTATGCTTGGTACACATATATGTTTCAACAACTCATATATGTATGAATAGTTAGCTTAACTTAGGTTAGCTCGTGTGGTTTCGGCCATGCTCGGCAGTGAATAGACGTGGCGAGCAATCGCCTCCTTCTGCGAGGAGGGCATCTCGCAGAAGGAGGCGGCGGAGAGGGCTCGTGAGGCAGACCCGCTAAGCGGCCGTCTCCGCCAATGGAGGACCGGCAGGAGGAGACGGCGCTTTGCCCAAATCCTCCTGCCACCGTAGCCAGACCTGAGGGGATGGGCCGGGGGGCTCATCTCCTCATTGCACAGGTCCGGCGGACGAGGGGAGGCAGCTGATGTGTACCCAGTCTGCCTCTCTATAGGTAGGAGCCGGGCGGACCGTTGGGGCGGCTTTACAAGGTGATTAGCAAGCTCGATCCTTTGCCGCCCCGACAATAACAGTCTGTCGGTACACCGTGGGGTTTTAGTCTGTGCGAGTCGACATAACCCACCCTCTCTCCCGGGAGGGTGGCGTATCCATAAGGGATTTCCCCATGTTAAAAGAAAAAGATAGGTCGCGAATTGCATGCATCAGGCAACAGCCCAAGCCGAGGTGTGCCGTGCAGCCTTGAACGAGCTCAAGGGCTCAAGCTATAATTTGTAAAATATAAAATCAAAAGACTTTTCAAGCTTATATTTGTACTAAATGTTTGAAAAAAACTTAAACAGTAGTCCAATGTCTAAATGTTTGTATATTTCGTAATAATTTCTTTAGAAAAAAAAACTGTTAGAGTGAATGAGAAGTCTTGTTTGCGTTTCGATTTTCACTTTTGTCTATTCAGGTCGAGGACGCGTTGACGAACCGAGTTACGTGAATCGACTTCTTTATACACAGATGCATGAATATTGGAACTTTTGGATGCGGTAATAATATATTAGTCGATATTATTGAAATGTTAAATATAAAATATCATAAGTATAGTTATCGATCTCTTATACTTAAATTAATTGTAGTCATAAGCCTTTTGGCTTAAAACTTATTAGTTTTAATATTGAGCCGAGAAAGCCTCGTACGTGAACGTCGCATATTCTGACTTTTATATATTTATAAATATAAATGTTTAATAATAATAAAGTATATTACCTGTTTTGTTATGAGAATATAAGATATGCATAATTTGAAATGAAATGGCCGTTTGTGATATTGTGTCCTCACATAAAAAAAAGAAATTGCTTTAACCGATTTTGAAATAAAAACATAAGTATTCATTAATATAAGTTTAAGTAAAGATCTATTAGTAGTTTGTACAAAAACCATTCTCAATTAGGATTTGTTTGTTAATTACAGTTTACACACACATATGCTTTTATACATATATAGAAGCATCTACTATACATTCTCGTAAAATTATCGTGTATTTATTACCTTTATTATATTAAGACAATGTAGTAGGTATATATATATATATATATATATATATATATAACCATTCTTGTTTAACCATACTGTTTTAAGTTATATTTTATTAATTTACTTATGTATGTAACCAAATGGAGGGCACTGAAATCCGGGACACATTTTTTTATACTATCATTAACTTTAGTCTTTATTATGCTGAATAAGTTTTATTAATTTAAAAGCAAGAAATAGACATATAAATAAGAGTAGTAAATATTAGGTTTCAAATCTTATTAATATTATATATGCGAAACTTTGTAAGGATAGTTATATGTTTGTTGATTTTTCATGAAAACACTACTAAATGGATTTTGATGTAATTTTACAATAATATAAGTAATTGATTTCTGCAACTACACACACTACAACTAAAACACAGAGGAAGCTCTCAAAAGAAAAAAATACCCTATTTTGAAACATTTTTCATTGGTGCTCCGCTCCTATATGATATATATTACCTTCCTTGACAAATGAGCTATCTAATATTGAAATAATTTTTCAAATCGGACCAATAGTTACTCCCTACAATCTCTCAAGCTTTACCTCTTTATAATATTACTATAGATAACACATAGAATATACTATTTATAAATATTGGTTAAATTAGCGAAAATATAATGACATGTTTCAAGTAAGTTTAAAAAATCCTGTCATCGCGGAGCTATCTCCTTGTGCGCTGCATAGTGTTAAATTTAAAGGAAAATATAATTTAAAAATATATAACTGCAGATTAAGTCGCGGGTGGCACCTTGTAACTTATAATTATGAAGATCGCTTTATAGTGGTATAGACTGTAGTGTGCTCAACGCCTTCTCCATTTTTTCTAAGATATTTCATTGCTCAAGAACATTAAACATTCGCCTCATGCCTATACCTGAATCATAGCGTTGCGAAAGTCGCCGTCTTGAGACGAAACAGGAAAACGAAAGAAACGAAATATGTTGCAAACTCCATTAACGGAGTGCCCAGTTGGGAAATTATGAGTCAAAACTTAATTGCATTGTTACGGAGATCAGTGCTTGGTCGTTTCGTTCGTCATTGATACTTTTTATAGTTATATGCAATGCCTCGGAAATACTTTAGTATTTGGGTCATTTGTCAAGTTTTTGTTTTCTTTAGAATAATATGATTTTAATTATGAATGTTGTTTGGTGGTAGGGGTCTGTAGTCGACTGGTTTGTGACCACAATACGCGTAAACAAATTAAAGCGAAACCTTTTTTAGTTTATCGTGAATTAGCCTGTGTATACCCAGCAGTATGATAGAGACGACTATATACTATTGGTATCTTGCTCGCCGTCGTCTCTGTTGTTCTTTGCATGTTTATTTTCTATCGGACATACATTTGTTGTGTTTTCTGCATAATTTTGGTCCGCACCTTTTATTTGCTTTCATTTATTTTATTAGTTTGTAATTGTGAGCAACTATTATTATTTTATTTAACTATCAGAAACAGTTAAGGCACAAACTTGTTACTTTGCAGTTGTTTTTATAACGTTATAGGTTTGAGGGTTTGTTGATAATATCACCTGATGTTGAATATAGTCCTAAATGGTATAAAAAACCTAGATGCTCGCAAATGCAGCTGTTAGAACACACCCTTGGGTTCTTAATGACAGATTTTCAACGTTATGGTGATAGTTAGCCAAGCGGGCTTAGAAAAAAACCTTACCAATAGGCTAAGGTTTCGTCACGATGTTTTCCTTCACCCAAAAGGTCCGGCTCATATGCAAGAGCTTGAACCAATCGCTATCGACCCGCTATTTGAAAAAGCTATATCACTGAGCCATAAATACCTTAAAAAAGAACTTATAACGCTACTTTAACAAGTGTTCTCCTTATCCAAACCTTGCCTGATAGGTAAAAATAAACTCGTGTACCGTTATTCGTTAAAATGAACGTTATTTAAATGGAAAAAGCATTTAAACCAAAGAAAAATAAACTTAAATTAGAGCATTTCCTACATAATGAGTGTCGGATACATAAACAAGTCGCGGAACTGTACTTCCTACGCGATATTTTGATAAGACTTCTAAATTAATCTATTAGTTTAATATATTTTATACCGAAATTCGCGTGTAACAGTTTCTTTTTAGAAAATATATAATATTGTCTACTTATATTATATATTCAAATAATAATAGCTAGCTAGCTATAAGTGAAATATAGTAACGTAATAGATTAATTCAGAAGTCTTATCAATATCTAACTGCGTCCGCGACTTCGCATGTATTTGTTCTGAAAAATAGTTGAATAATATCGAAATGTGTTATGCAAATCGCTGTATACCAATCTGCATATCATTCGATCGATTGGTACAAAAGCTGATATGCCGCAATGTCCCCTAGCGGCGAATTATAGTAAAACTAGCGTTTACCCGGGGCTTAGCTCGTCTCAATGTGGAGTTGATCCATTTAATTATACCGACATCCTATTCGTCGACATATATAGACTAATCAACGCGTGCGATTTCGTTTGTCACGTCTAGTGTCACCTAGTGCCGTAATGATACCATGCATTACAGAAGATACTAATCTTTTTTAAGAAATAACACTTACTTGTGTTAAATTATATGATGATTGGACAGTTTAATGATTGTTTTTCACAGATTCTGCTAGTTTCATTATTTTGATTTTAATTAATTTGACTGATCCTTTACTTCTTCTTCTTCTTACCCGTATCCCACCTAAGTAGGATCGGTACAACATGTTTGTCACGTTATGGTATATAATTTGGCTTAATTTTTACGATCGGCCGCCTGCCTGACATCAACCCTCCTTGGGATTATTTTGTTGTACCACTATATGTTTATGGTTTTTTATATATAGTTACAAGTCTGATAGGATCTTTTAGCTTTACAATTTTTCTTTAGGCTTTAGCTTTGGTAGGCTATTTATATTTTCTGTTTGAGCAAACTTTATACTTCCCGATGACAGAATTTTCTGGTTTTTTTTTTCATGATTCACAATTCCAGAGTTTTCTCAATACTTCTAACTACGCATTCTATTGTGCCGCTGTTTTCATACACACTTCAGGTTAATTACTCACTGGCTTTCGTCCAACGTTGGTGACTGTCATAACAGAATTCGCCTGCGCGGCTCCAGGATTTTGTATCAGGTAAATCGGTGTATATGGACTAAGATTAATAAAGAAAGGTATATTTCAGGATATTAATATAACATTAGATACAATAAACCATTATAATAATATAAAATATGAAAACTATAATACAAAAATAAATGCAAATAAAATGACTGATTGATTGACTGATCCTTTACTATTTTTTGAATAACCAACGACAATCAACTTGTATACATATATGTATAAATTAACACATACAAGTTGCTAGTGAGCCGATAAAGTTTCGAAATGACTGCACGTAATGTTTGACATACAGTAGGGATTCTTGTGGTCTGTATAGTGGCTCCTTGGCTTTGTTCATTTGTTTTTCGTTTCTATGCGCTTTGAATTTTAACTATATGTAAATTTAATAGGCATAACACTTTTTCGTAGAAATTAAGGGATGCTTATAAGTTGTTTTATGTCTTTAAGGACTATTAAGGTTATAACTTCATTATTCGTTTTTTGTTTAATATACACGTATACCGTAACATTTCTGTTCTTGTTCATGTAGTTCTGTTTGTACGAATTTGTTTTACATTATAGAGGACCCTGGTGGCAAAAATGACAATAAAAAAACCTCTGTCGGTCTATTAGTATGTTTGGATTTGACTCAGAAACAGAGTTTAATAAAATTTCATACTCTGAATGTAAGAATTGGCAATAATATTTTTAAATAAATTAAGAGGCCGGCATGATAGTGGCGACCGGCGATAGATAGTGTGTCACTCGGTGGTCGCCACTGTTTTTGGATTGTACTGTGCTTACCATCGGGCATAGTGCAGTCATTTTGCCGTGTTATAATAAAAAAAGGAACAAAACTAATTACTGCGTGTAAAATCACACAGAAAGCTATATGTATAGAATGTAATGAAAAAAAACCATTTAAAATATGGTCAACTGTGAAACAAGTAATAAATAATACGTAGTTGTCACAGTATTCGAATACTGTATATATCCACAGTTGTTAGAATTTTACTTAACTCTTGTTTAAGGTATGTGTCATGAAAGGTTATAAGTACTTATGGTTTCTGACTATATAGACAATATACTGCCAACCAATGAGAACTACTATGAAGTGGAATAAAAATGACCAGTATATACATACAAGCCTTACCATTTGTTTTCGTATCTAGTGATAATGATGCGAGATAAAGGTGTATTTGTTCTTTACGACCGGTTATGTAATTATAGTCATGTAATTACCAGTTAATATTTTTAAATCATATTTTTTGCATATGTTTATATCTTGTAATTATGATGTATAAATTTGACAAGCATTTTAATTGAAGCTTGCGTTAATTATGCAAACTATAAAACGTGTAATGAGTTTTTGTATTACATAGTTTGGTAAGTAGGCAAAGACAATTTTTTTTTCTTGAACTGACTACGCTATTGGCTTTTTTATAGGCCTCTACAGCTTCAATGGACTACTAAGGCGAGCGCTTAAGGCACTCGGCCGACGACAATGACAAAACCATTCCGTACCTTTTTCTCCTCTGCTTGTCAATCGGGTTTCTTTATTATTATTATTTTTCTTAGTAGCCCTTAACGAGCATTGTAACACTTATCAATAAAAAAACACTTCGTTTTTTTCCATACCTTCTACGGATCGAAGGCTTTATCTTTATGCCATTTTTTCATATTCACGATACTTACGTTTACTAATCTACTATATTTAACTCACTTATTAACTAGTTAATATATATATATATA
>MU159086.1:191766-252888 GCA_015888305.1 Antheraea pernyi | reverse complement strand
TATATATATATATATATATTTGTGAATGATAACTTTCAACACTGTTTAACCTTTTTTTTTCGAATTGACTACGCTATTGACCTTGAAAGTTCTTAACAGCTTCACTGGACTACTAAGGCGAGCGCTTAAGGCACTCAGCCAATTTTATTTGACAACTAGCTCAAGTGTGCACGGCACACCTCGGTTTGGGCTGTTGCCTGATACATGCAATTCGCGACCTATCTGAGCTAATCTAAGCTAAGCTAACTATTCATACATATATGAGTTGTTGAAACATATATGTGTACCAGGCATACATACCTCAACAACTATTATATATAACACTATTTAACCATTCTAATGTAACTCAGCACTAGGTGACGCTGTAGGACATCGTCTTCTATAGCATTCAACTGATTGCCATGAAAATTGGTTTGTGTTTTGAACACTGAAAATATTTAATAGTCCACGCTCTATTTAATTATAACTGAATTATTTGTCATAACGAATAATTATAGCAACAGATAATAATAATAAAGGCGAGTTTAGCAGTGGGTTATAACCAGTTCTCATATGTAGATATAAGTGTTTAGGGTCTACAAGAAATGAGCGTTTTTGTTGATTTTGACACACTCTAACGAATGAACTTTTGAAAGCACCAAAAATTTACCGGCGTTTTTTTATTATAAACCTTTATTCATTTTATTTTACTTGAGTAAGTTTTTAATAATTTACAAGTAAAACTACCGGCTAACGGTTTCGATAAGTTCGTGACGCTTTAGGAAAGAAAGGCTACTTTTTGGCATTTTAAATCTCATATAGGTCGTGATTCGTATTCGTCATGCTTGATCTATACTGACATTACTATCCGTTGGATCATCATATTCTTAAGCCATCAACGTGCATTATATTGTTTTCTTTAATAATTATACCTACAAACTCGCTCGTATGTCACTTCTAATCTGTTGTTGTAGTAGGGGAAACAATATTTGTCTCTATTCACCGCTATTAACACTGCGAAAGATGTAAATTGCATAGATATGCTAATTTATTATATAAACATAGGAATTTTACTAAATTCGTATTGTATGTCATACGTAAACAACACATGATAAATGCTTAACATTTGTCGGTATATACATTTTAGAGTAAGTAAATTTATGTGTCAGTTTCATAAATATTCTATGAAAATTGGGATGTTAAAAAAACGAAATCACTGTACTTTAATATTTCTTATCGGCTTTTAAGCAGTTACTGTGAGAATTAAAACATGGTATGTTACTTCAAATTTAATTAAAATGTATCTGATCACGAGTTAGTGACTTACAATCTCGTAAAGGCTGTCAGTAAAAAGTGAGAAATTAAATTTATTTTGAACCTATGATATTATTTATGACCAGCGCCAATTCTAGTTACAAATATAATTTATTACATAGCGTTTGCTGTACGCGAACCTTACAACTGAATTTAAAAAAAATACTATGCATAATGGCATATAAAATGTTATAATACTCGAAGAACGAAAGATATTTTTGGCATTGTAGTGGTAAAAATAACACTTTCAGCCGGTTACATTATGATCTCAAACATTAAGTGTTATTAGACTTTGATTCTGTTAAAAACCCACTGTTAATAATAAAAGTCTTGGTGTGTAATTTATATGAATGTATAAATAAGATAATTACGTCCACATCCTATTTGTTAGTGTTATAATAAATCTAAAAAAAACATATTTAAATAACATTAATTGCAATGGAAATTGTTAGATTTACCATATAATAAATACACATTTGTTATTTGTTTTTATATCGATTAAAATAACGAATTAAATATACCGAAATCGTTGCATAAATGTAAATAACATACCTAAGTCATTGAACATGTAGTAATATAGGTAATTCAGCTGTACTATGAATGATTGAGCATGTTATAACTTAAACAACAAACCGGCGTAGGACGCATAGCAGAAGTTTTATATCAAATTTGTATATTATTGTACGATGTTGAAATCAATACAGTTAAAACAATAATAAATTAATAAAAGTGCTACTACATAAATAGAAATTTATTAAAACTTTGTACTTGGAAACTAAGTTCAAAGCTGTAGATGCAAATTATCAACGTTAAACTATAAATATAGATGGCGTTAAAAGCAAATTTGATGATAATATAAAAATATCAAACATTTACAGTTAACAACGTAGTACAAATAATTATTGGATAGATGGCGCTTAGTACATATTGGATATATTAATTGATTTTACACCTAAACCCACCGTTAGATGTTTCGCACCAAAAATATACTGTTTTTAAATAATAATTATAAATAACGACGCAATAAACTTTGTGGGCGTCGAGTACCTATTTAACGAATGTCCGTCGCCGCCCAATCGCGTTGGTGAAAGGGAAATCATTTGCGTCACAGGCTTCGCTTTTGAACGTAGGTACTGTGGCCTTGTTATAATATCTGTAATAATTACGTACCAGCTTGTAATTGTCCTCGTTGGCCTGAATAATACTATGACGAATATGGGAAATATTTTTATCATAAATCGAATGATACGTTTTTCAATATAGTAAGACAAGAGACAATGGTACAAAATGGAATGTAACAATCATGTGATAGTAATGACTAATATCACATTAGAGCTACTCTACGACTGACAACTTAGAATGGTAGATGTGTAACGCGTATTTTGTAGTTCAAATCATGATGTGCTCCTACATGTGTATGTAACATAATTTTCGAGATTTTTAAACTCTATTCGCATTAAAAAAACCATATCAGAAGCACCGCTTATGATTATTAATTTATATATTTCTGATAGCACAGAAATATAAAGTTACTTTTCATATAAATTGATACCGGTTTTAGAGTAGTTAGGTTATGGAAAAATATTAAATAATTAACCTACAAAGTGTGAATAATCTTTATTTGATACTGGCAAAATTGTTTACAGCGCGGCGGCAGAAGATATAAAAAAATCATATTGTATTGTCGACATATTTTTTCAATTATGAATATGTTTTTATATCAATTTGTTATTAAATATAGTAATTAAAATATAGATACATAATTAATAAACTTCACACTTTACGTTTAAAAAAGCAATACTATAATAATATATTGGATAAAACAATTATACATTCGAATATAGATTATAACGGATAAACATAAATCTGGCATTATTAAACACAGACTCGGAAGATATGCTCATAGCATTTGCATTAAATACTTCATTATTTTTTAATATTTTTAGAATGCCAATAGTATTGAATATCAAGCATAAATTGGCAATTAAGTATCAGTTACATTAAACATTATAGTTTGAGTCATGTAAACTTTAATTTCGAATGGAGTGAACGGGATGTTTTCATTGATTTTTTTAAAATCAAATATTTGTACTTACTTGATAGTGTCTAATAGTGTTCCGTGGTTGAAAATACTTTAATTTATAAGATTTCTGTTTTGGATAATATTATTTACTTATCTATATTCAGTAATGAATACGCGGTCAAAGCCCATATAGATTATATACATCTATATATGTAATTTTCAGTTAATTCTATTAAACTATCGTTAATCATAGTGTTTTTTTTAAATATTTAATAGTGTAGTTGAGAATAAAATGTATTGTACATGTAGTCACAGTCAGCATTTAATAAATTTGCTTTGAACGCCATCTGTCTGTTCGTTATTGTTAATTGTTAACGTCATTTATTGTAAGAGTATTTAGTTAATTTGTCTATAACATTTTTTGCCTCGATATTTTTAATTTTTTTTCATTCATATTTGTTTACTGTGAATACGAATGGGACCTTCGGTATATGTTATATATACAGAGGTATCACATGATTTTCAAATTAGCGCTTCTAGCTTTACAAGTCAAAACTTATACCTGTAAGCTAAAGGCGTATATGAAAGTTTAAATCATTTTAATGTTTAAAGTTTAAAAAAAGTTTTAAAAGTCTTAATCATTTTAATATAATAATTTTAATGTTTACCTGAAAATATATTTATCTAGTTTTAATATTAGCTGTGTTTATTAAAGAAATAAATGAACATTTACTCAAAAAAAGGAGTAATAAAAACAATATAAGCAAACCTTTAGAACAAGATATATATTTATTTGAATGAAATTATAGTAGAATCTAGATATACTTTTACGTCTTGTCGCCAAAATGAATCGAGAAAAAATAACAAAGGATCCAAAATTACGTAAAAGCGCCATCTACTGATACATGCCATAACAAAAAAAAATCTTAACAAATTTCTTTGAAATTAGATAATCAAAGAAGTGAAAACACCGTGGTTACACCTACGATTTATTCTGCGTCCTTTCCTGTTATAAAGCATTTACTAAAAATAACCACATTTGTAGGTACTAAATAAATGAGTGGTGATTATTTTAATTTTTCAATCTTTATTGGTTCAGATTACATTCAATAACAGTTAATAACGATAGTTAACATCGGCCAGGTATCCTAGTATTGGCGAGACTATTATTTTAACAAATATTGGTAAATATTTTATCATTGAAGAAAAAATATTCGTGTTTTCATCCACAATTAGAACTGAAGACATAATTTAATGCACACATGTTTGCTGAAGCTACTCTGGATGATTTTTAAGCAATAATTCGTTAAAATCAAACTCGCTGTTGGATTGATTGTGTGTGCTCAAATAGTATCTTAAGAATGTTGTGGGGCAGACCTGATCGTTTAATTCTTCGCAAGTAAACAAACTTGTTAAAATGTGTGTACCTACACAAGTTAATGACTTTGCTTATGTGGGTGTAGACTGTAAATATATTAGTAAAATAGGTTGTATATCTTTATTAACATAGAATAAGTTTACTAACAAAAATAGATGTAATGGTTGAGTTAAATAAATTATTATATTATTAAATATTATCATTATAATCAGCCTGTAAGAGACCCACTGCAGAGCTATAGGCCTCTTCCCGAAGGAAGGTATGGGCATAATCACCATGCAAACCCACGACATATTGGCGATCTCAAACTCTGAGAAATCCACAGTTCTACGACTACTACGACATTTCTCAGGTGCAGATCTCACGATATTTTCCTTCACCGTCAGCCGAAAGTGTTACCAATTTAAATTAGTTAATGTACGCAAATTCAGAATAATTCGTTGGTACATGCCGGGTTTCGAACCTGCTAACATCGGATTGATATTCCACCGGTCAACCGTCTAGACTACCACTTCTAAATACTATAACAATACATAATTACCAAGTCCAGTGCATCATTATATAGTATAAAACAAAGTCCCCTACCGCGTCTCTCTGTCTGTCTGTTCGCGATAAACTCAAAAACGACTAAACGGATTTTCACCAGTGGATAAAGTGATTCACGAGGAACGTTTTGGTATATAATTTGTCCAGAATTTTTGTATAATCAGGGCAGGACAACGTTTGCCAGGCCCGCTAGTTACTTTATATAAAAGTGATTTTTTGTAATTTCTTTGAAACGAAAAACTAATAAAGCACTCGTGAATATCATTAAGCGCAATTATGTTAAAAACTTGGAATAACTTAACTAAATATCAATGTTAGTTACATCTCACGGTCTTGTGGCACATTGCCACGGACAATGTATGCATATTTTGAAGCATTATACTTACTTATCATTAATTCAAAGCAAGTTTCGCGCATTGTGTGTTAAAGACTTAAGCACTGAGTTATTAATGTTTCATTTGACGTATGTGAGGAAATGTTTAGAATCTTAAGAGTAAATTGATATATCAGAAATTTACCAATGAAATGTTTCTAACAATTAGAATTCGGACCATCTGCCGCGGGGGACTTCACAAACAAAATTAAGAGATACAAAGATACTCAGCAGAAGCGCGAAATTGATTCCAACAAAAAAAAAAGATTACCGTAACGATTTTGTAATTAATCTCATTTAATACTAACTAATATTATAAATACGAAAGTGTGTTTCTTTGTTACAATCTCACGCTTTAACAATTCAACCGATCATCATGAATATTAACATATATTCAGAAAAAATACGTCTTCGAGGAGTAGGTTAAAACTACATTAACGCAAGCAAAGCCGCAAGTAAAAGCTAATGTATAAGTAAAGATGTTCTTTAATACGACAGTTTATGATTATCGTCAGTTCAGATAATAAGTAATTCATTTAGTCTAAACATACTACATACATACTTAGTATACTGTTAGGGTATTTCTAAGAAACGCATTGTTACTATCAATAACAACAGAGTAGCTAAAAAAATCGAGCGTCTGTTGCTTTGTATTGAATGATGTCGCATTAAAACAACGGACAGTTCAACAAACCACGCAATAGAAGTAAGTATAAACGAAAATACAACAAAACAATAGTATCAGTATATTTTTATTTTTCAAAAAAAGTAAAAGAAGACAATCAAGGCTTATCATGGCTATTCCGACGTATCAACCGCTATTTTAAAAAGCCATAGAAGCGAGTTGCAGGATTTTCAAACCAACAGTTCAAATTTGAACATCGAAGAAGAAGTAAGATCGTACAAACAACAAAATACATAGAGACTACGATTAAAAAGGACATGTTACGAGAACCTGACATTTACCTTCGTGTATAGAAGCAAACTGTGTAATCGTTGTACACGACATTTTAATTACATGCATGCATAATTAAAAAATAGGATTATAAAATTAACATAAGCACCTAAGTAATATACCAATTGACTGTGGAGAATAAGCTTCCTCTTTATTTGTGCTGATTGCTGTTATTCACATTTCTGATTAATGCCCCATCTAGTAGCTTGTTTATAAACTAATTTATTGCTTGCCATTTGTTAATCTTACTCAGTAATTAACCAAAAATAATTATGATAACAATACATTCGTTTTAATTACAGTAAGAAGCATTCGTTGTTCCTAAAATTATTTAAATTCTACAACAATTTCTTAACATAAAAAATGTATTCGTAATCGCGAAAATATATCTTAACACACAAACACAACTATAACGTAGCAACAGACTTGTAACATAAAATTACAATTTAGGATCGCAAGACGTCATCTTGTAATAGTCGACCCGAAGAACATTAATTTTTAACCATAATAAGGTAAAAAATATGTTGCCGTAAAAGTAGAATCAATTCTAAATTTGTATTAAACATTAGAAACCATTCTTTGTTTCTAAAATTAACAATCATACTAGCAGATAGAATTATTGAAATTAAATAATAACATTTTAATATATGGAGAAACAAAAGTCGCCCAAATACAACCTAATTTGGTTTATACACAAAAACAACTTTAACATAGCAACAGACTTGTGCCATAAAATTACAATTGTGGAACATAAGCCGCCATCTTGTAATGGCCGACGCGCCGTCGACGGCGGGAAAACCAGGGAGAGACCTTGACAACCGGTTACACTGCGTGCGCGCACGATCGAGCGAGCTTTGCACGACACAGCCTCTCGACAGATTTAGTTTGTTTTGAAAATGGAAAATGGATTTTTGTCTGACACATGCATTTAGCAAACATCCTACTGTTATTGAAATAGAGATATCGAGTTGTTAACCAAACAGATTTACTTTTCATTTATTGAATACTGTTTAGTTAACCGGTAATAATATCTGACACGCTTACCTATTGCTTACTGCATACTTAGTATTAATAAGTGATTTCGATACCATTTGCTTAAATTAATAATAATAATTTTTAATAAATTTCAATATATAATTAGATTACAGGTAACAAACATTACAATAATACACCATTATATATTATAATTCAATTATTTATCACGATCATAGTAATACTGAAGTAATACTGATGTAAATATGAAAAACAATCAAATAAATTTTGAGAACTGAGAACAACAACAAGTTTGAAGTTTGAAGAGATTTGAAAAGTTATGACTCTTAGTTATATTTACAAAAGCCGGTTGTTTATTTGTAAAATGCGTGACCTAGAAATAACAATATGATATATTTACATAACAATATAAATGTATGTACATATTCGTGAAAGGATAATTTATCTTTACTGTTCACCGGCTAGTCATTGTGTAACCTGAAGTTTTCATAATCATTATTTTTAGTACAAGATTTAATTAATAGATGGCGTTAAAATCAGCATAACTTTAAACTATAACTTTACTACTTTCTGGAAGTGCTTTTAAAGGCAAAATATCATTATATTAAATATATATAATATAATAACATATTATATTGTATGTCACATATCACGTATGCATATAACAAACAGACAATTTCAGAAGTAAATCTGAGACTAGAAAGATTTTTTCTTCAACTACTGAAAGTAGACAGCAAACTCCTTTTATCGCCTGTATTCCATATTGTCGATGATCTATTTTTTACTTTTTACAGCTTCGTGCTGAATGAATCAAAAAGTAACCTTAATATGTGTAGGAATCTTAAACGAAGGGTCCACTTTTTGTATAATGTATATTTTTAATGAAATCTCATTATTCAGTGGAATATAGTAAAATAATGGAGTATAATTGTATTTGGCGCCATATGTGGTAAATATTTTGATTTCATGTTGTCATACAACAGATCATTTTATATCACATGAAAAATAACAGTCATACATAAAATGTTCCATGTCTAGTCGACGTTGAGACAATAACGGTTACAAATACTAAACTTAGAAGTACCTTATCATTATTAATTTACTGACCATAAATTAGAACAACAATTCGCAATGATAATCCCAACTCGCCTCCTGCGTTCTGGAGGATCTATTCCTTTATTTGAAATACCAGTTACTTTGTTAAGATTAATGTTTCATCTAATAATGTTTTAAATACATATTAATAACATTTTAACTATTCCTATATTTAGGAAATCATTAAGTGACGTCGTAATAACTTAAAGATTGAACGTTTTAAATACATTGTTATTATAAAAGATAAGTATAGCTGTGCATTGATGTTGAACAAATGCTTACAATTTCATTTAAACTGTTGTTAAATTTATTTAAAAGGTAAAAATAGTAGCCAAATTTACGGTCAATAAAAACAAATATATTAGCGTATTTTAACTATAAAGTTTTATGTTACAAACCTCTTTTGATTTTTATTATTCATTTATAAATATTTAAATAAAATATGTACATTTTACAATGAAATAAATGTATTGAAACATTCCCTTTTATGGGCATAACAATAGCGTGCTCTATCTAATCATTTTTGCGAACTTTGGTCTTAAGATATCTCGTCATACGATAAAAGCGGAACTTATCAAATAAATTACAATTTATGTGAAAGAAGTTATGTATTCACGCGTGAACCGTTAAAGGAGTTGCATTGTCCGAATGAAAACAATTGTATAAATTAATTTTATGCTACAAAAAATTACATGATTCCAACCTCAGCTTAACGTATATGTTTGCGTAAGAACTTGGTACGTTGTGTTTTTATCCTGCTACATTTTTGTTTTATTCTATTATTTAAATAATGCATAAAATGGTGTCTTTTTGGGATTGTGGAAAGTATGAAGATTATTATCCAGAGGATGTGTATAATTATCAGGTTTGTTCAACTTTGCATGTACCTACTATAAATTTTAATATAAGGCTTGAGTTGACACGTCAATTTTTGTTTTATTTAAAACACTTTGTTGAAGAAGTTTCGTGTTATAATTTTTGAATGTACTACTTACTATAATTGATATATATGAGATATGTTTAGGGCTACATAGATATAGAATTCTGTAAATATTTTGGGTTTATAAACTTGTATAATAATCCCAATCTTCAGTGATGAAAAGTAAATAACATTTTATAAAAAAATTGAAAATTATTTATAAAAATATTTTTAACTGTTTTCAACTTCTATAATTAATCATATAGCGATGTATTTACATATATTAATTAAGCCACAGTTGTCATGTAGCTTAATAAAATATAAATTTGGATATATGTTATCGGGCTCAGTGTTGATTAAATATTTAATTGCAGTACGTTGAATACGGTATAATATCTATCTCGTATCGTCATTACGTGACATCATCGCCAAACATTAAAGAAGAACATTGTAAATACATCTGTATGATGGAAAATATTCCAGTAGCAGCGCCATCTAGTTTTCTGTTTCTGTAATTGTTACCATACGCTGTGCGATTATTAAGCCTGTGTATTTATTATAGCATAAAACTTATATCAGAAGTGGGATATTACTGTAATTGGCATTGTTATTCTTTAATCTTAGTGTATTAAACATTATCATTATTAGTCTGTTAGCCCACTGCAGTGACATAGACTTCTTCCCGAAGGTATGGGATAATCATCACGTCAGCCCATAGCATTTTGTCGATTTCAAGCTCCGAGAACTCCACAGTTCTATATTTTCACACATACGACACATACTATAAGAAGATTTTACAAGTATAGGTTTCCTCGCGGTGTTCTCCTTCGCCGTAAACCGATAGTGTTAGCAATTTAAATTAATAAATGTGAGCGAATTCTGAAAAATTCGTTGGTATACGCCCAGGTATACTTCGGACACCGGATTGATATTCCACCGGTGAAACCACAAGAAAACCACGACTGCTTCTTTATATTTTTTTATATAAATTAATAAATAGGCACTCGGTCCCCTGATGTTAGCGGTTACTACAGCCTATGGTAACGTACAACCGAACGTAAAAAATCATATGTCAGTCTTTGTTACTCAACCTTTTTGCGGCTAAAAAATACAGCAGTACAAGCACTGCTGCTTTGCTTTTCTCCCGGTCGTACTTTCTAGAAGTTCTATAAATCCTAAAATTCTATTATGAACAAGAGTCTAAACAAATGCCAATCGGCGTAGTATTCCGAACGCAAATCCATAGAGCCCTCAACGTTTTAATTATATGTACACTCGTGTTGAAATTCATTCGGTTATTTTCCAAGAAGAAATGTCAAAGCTCTCGATCCGGCATCAAGACGTCACTATAGATAGTTATGACACATGAGATGACGGCATAAATACACAATTTACACGATGAATAAGGTTTTTCCTAAATACATCATTAATTACGACATTCGTTTTGTAATCCGGCGGGTCTATTGTAATGTTGGAGTTGTAAGTAAAGTGTTGATTTTATTTTGATTAAAGTAAAAAGTAATTCCCCGTTGTAACGTTTCGTAGGTCGGTAAATACATTCTTTATTTAACAGTTTTTTTTATTAAGTTAGATAGGAAGTTATACTGTCCATTTAGAAGTTAAAAATATGTTCAATTTAAGTCTTATTGAAGGTTATTCAAGTCATTTCTACATACAAGGATAAATTGGTACGAGTCAGACGAAATGACAATCGTTCCCCCAAAATCACACATAAAGTTATTAAAAATAAAAGTTATACTATTTATTTGTAATTTAATAGTAATTACGATTTAAAAGTTGTTTGAATGCCTTCATATAGGTATAATATAGGCAGGTCATTTCCATTCAATAGATAACTTTGAAAGAATAATGTAACAGTTTGTATTGTCTATCGTACCTCATAAAAAATATACATCGATATATGTTTGATCTCTTTTTCATTGGCCATGTTAATTGCTTAGCACTCTATTATTTGAATTATACAACAACGAGGCATTGACTACTAAAAATTAGTACGCAATTTTTCCAAGTATAAGCAATCGTTTATTTAAAAATCAATTCTTCAGTTCACCGTTAGTAAGATATTATAATTCAAATTGCTCAATATTGCCGCCTTTTTTTACACGTTTCCGGGTTAATTTTTGTCCCTCCCCTAGGAAAAAATTACATTTACCCGTTATAGCGAATATTCGCTAATATATATTTAAAATCGCTAATTGCGTATTATGAAAATTTATATTACTAAATGTCGTGAAACAAACCAACAGACACCTGATCGTTATATAACTACCATTCCAATTCCGAGACTCACTTTTAAGTGTCAGTGTTTACGCAGTCACCTCATTGCGAAAAGAAATACATAGGCAGTGCGCGTGAATCATTTGTATAAACTTACATATTTGACATTTAGAAAATACGTCGTGATATTAGAAAAAAAAATACATTGAAAACTAAAACACGCATCGCATACAATAAATAACTCGAATACTAATATTGTTATATGGATATAATGATACAATTATTTAGAGATTTCCGAAAATCGTCATGGTCCAGAGGTTGGACCGGTAGAATATCTACCCGATGTCCGCAATTTCGAAACCCGGCGATACCAAAGAATTTTTCGAAATTCGCGTACGTTTACAAATACAACTATGTAACACTACGAAACCTAAATTTGATAAATTTTCTTATAATAACCACCATATGTGGGGATAGAATTGTGAATTTCTCAGACATTTAAATCACCAATACGTCGTGGGTCGGCGTGGTGATTAAGCCCACACCTTCCTTCAAGAAGAGGCCTATGGTCCAGCAATGGGTATTTTACAGGCTGATAATGATGATAAGGAAGATTTCCGCAAGAAATTGGGAGCAGTAGTCTTTAACATAACTTTTTTTATTTAATTCATATCACCTAAGGAGGCTTGAAGTCGACTAATTCCTTAGCTAGGATATCAGAAGTACTTACAGTAAATAATTGTGTTTGGTTTTTGTTATGCGACATGACGTGGGCCGGTGGATGGCGCGCCTTATGAATGGGTTTTAAAATGTGACATAAGGCTGTATGCGTTAGTCAATCGGCAATTCCACTTACATAATTCACATTGATTTATAAATAGATTTATGCAAATAAACTCTGCGATTTTAACGTTTGTCGTGAGCTATTAATGTTTGCTTCGGAACATTATGTGTCTGCTAGTACTGTGTATTTATGTATTATAACATTATTCAGATGACAAAATCAACCCTGAATTTTATATAAACATACATAATACAGTATAATAATATACAGCGCGTTTGGAATATATTATTCAATAGAGTTTGATATAAAATAGTTAGCGGATGTATAACATCCGGTTTTGATTAGTGATACTAATTATATAAATGACTTTTGTTTGTAATTATCTTACATTTTCAGACACTTTCTTAATTCGTTAAAAATATGTGTAGGTGATTTTGTATTGTTTAAATGTCTATTTTTAATTTAATTACAGTAATCACACAAAGTTTTGACTTCATAAAAGAAAAATAGTATATATTGTTAATATGTTTGAGTTTTTTTTGTTTATTTATTCCCTCATATGCATTTAAAAATAATGCAGTAAGTAACACAATTGAAACGCTCTCGTTGATGTCTTTCACATAGAAAGTATTTCAGAATATTATCGAAACAATATAAATTCATAATATTAGTTCCAAAGTCCTTCGGATGATCTAATGTGGCGGATTGTTTTCTCACGTGCTTTGTGCTAACGTCATTGTCGCGGGGTGAAGTTACATGTGGGCCGAATCTATGCAGATATAAGTAAATTATTAATTCCGTATGGTCATCAAAGTTTATTTTAAATAAACTATCCTTAAGTTATAATTAAGTTAACGAGAGTAATAAGATGCATAATCAATTTTGGAGGATTATTTTAGGCCTAGCTTTTTAAATATTTTCCACTTATATAGAGATCCGCAAAGAATCTAAAAGACAATTACATAAACGAGAGTTCGTAATTTCCCTCGTATCTTATTTATTTCCGACACAAACTGCTTAATTTAGATATTTGTATGAATCCTTCAAATTATAGAGCATTATAGAGTACTACAAAGAACGACGTTTAAAATAAAATACATATGAGAATCTAATCTCAGACACTGCCATTTTCAAACTAAGCATTATTTGTATTATGATAATAATACAGCTGTATATAGATCAGTATAAATACATTTTTAATGCAGACAGAACTGACCATGATGTTCATAACACAAAAAAATAATATAGTGTGAAGATAGAATTCGCGATCTCTCTCAGCTTAATAATAAATATTCTAAATACCACTTCACAACTGAGCCCATAATTTGTATAATTTGTGTACTCTATTTAATTGATACTATGGTGAACTAAATTTAGCGGATCTCTAAATTCTAATGTCACTTTATATAACCGGTTCACTTGGCCCCTTTTTGTATTACTCCGTCCTTGTTGTGTGAACCGTATGAATGAACTACGGAAGGCGCCTGCATGATGACGTCATTGACCAATCACGGCGCTCACGATTCGACAAATACCCACTTGTCAATAGTATAATAATAAAAAATATATATATACCATTTATTTCTTAGTGCAAGCAGTTATGTCGATAGGATATTCTAGTTTAAATACATCTTTAATATCTCTTTTATTATATTGAAAAATGTTACCTGTCCCAGATACTACATTAAAAACAGCAAATCTAAATCCATTACTCACACAAAACAGCGCAAAAATGCTACTATATTTTGGTATTGTTAGTCGGTTAGTTTCGACGGTGGTAGAGCCACGCTGTAGCTATTATTAAATTCAGCATGAATGGGTCAGCTCGCCTGGGGTAGTACCACCCTCTCACAGAACACCGACGTGTAGTAACAGTGCTTGCTTTGTTGCGTTTCGTTCGGTCAGGGAGAGTGCCAGATGCCCACCTCCTTTCCCCCTTTCCCTTCCTCTTTCTTCTTTCCCTACCCCTCCCCCATATGCAGGCTGGCAACGCACTTGCGACTCCCGTGGTGTTGCTAGTGTTTATGGATGGTGGTGATCACTTAACATCAGGTGACCCACCTGTTCGTTTGCCTGCATTTGAAATAAATAAAAAAATAGCACACGTATTATTATATAAAGGGTTTCAAATTAGTTCCTATATCAATCAGAATCGCAGCCCTGATTTAAATTAGTTGTAAGTAACCACATACTCTCCTGGTCATTAACATTCGATTAACTGTGTGTCCGTATTTTACCTCATTAATAAAAAATAGCAAGGCGATATAATAGAACGTTGATTGTGACAATCATGTAGTACTTCAAATTACTTGTCTCTAGCATTTCTTATGAGAAAACCCGTATCACCCAACTGTATAACGTGTGGAACGATAGAAGATTTGCAACACTTGTTGATGGAATGTGACCGCAATAAATCACAAAGAAAAGCTTTCATCGATGAGTTAAAACGTAATAGATTAGATTAGGGTAGCTTTCATAGAATCTTGTCTGCACCTGCAAGTGAGGAAGCCAAGATTCTATGGTAGTTTGTGTTTAAGTCTCTTTTATGGATATTTTAAGATTAGGGTACGATGGGAATGACATGTTCTATGTGGACCTAAGTCCCTAAATTAAATAAATATCTAAAAAAAAACTTGTCTGTAAATATCGCACCTTTGAATCTATTGATAAGGCATACTGATTAGTATATTGAACGAATAATTATATACAGTTACAAAAGTAAACCTCTTGCCAAGTGTTCCAATTTCCTTCACACAACAATAGCTCAAATGTACTAGAATTAAAATGAAATCATTCGTACATACGTAGACACAATCTATTAAATACTGGATAATTTATTTTATTAATTTTATTCATAGAATTATGTATAAATACCAATGAGATGGAAAACACTATTACAATAGAACCTAGATTTTCTTATATTTCTTTTTTTTTTAAATATCTATATAATAAATCTGCGTTGACAAGACAAGACATTATTATCTTTGTAAAAGGATGTGCGCTTCAGAAATGCAAGTCAGCATACGTAGACAGTTTTCAGAAGTTGTAAGCCCCGTTTCCAACACTTTGTAAATCACTGTACGTGTGCTCCAGATTAAATTGATGTACGTATAAGTTACTAATGGTTTATTTTTATTTCCAAAAATATCAATTCAGGCTGAAATTAATAAAAAACAAATCGAAATACAGATATATAAAACAATACTTTCAAGTAGTTACTCTATTTATTTTATATCATACTATTATAAAAATAGACGAAACTTTCCAAACATTAACCTTGCATTTAAATTGTTATTATTAGTGCATTCAATTTAAATGACAGGAAACATAATAAAGTGAATTAATAGAAATTGAAGTGGAAATTAACTGAACAAATTAATTTTGAATTTATATACATCAAACGTCACTAATACAATTAGAATGGTTTATGACGTTAAACTATGTGTTTCCGATGTAATAATATCTATTAAGTTTTGTGTATTAGTTTACTAACGTACTTCCCGTAATGACGTAGCCATTCATTGAGGCAAAGCCTCGGAGCGCGAGCGCAGAGCTCAGTGGCTGTGTGATCTATCCGCCGTACACACGCACTCATGTAATAATTGAAAAAAAAAGTATAAAATTGATACATTCCATTTACAAATACAGTTTACGAATAACGAACAGTGTTGACGGTTAACCGGTCGTGTTGTACTGGAAGCGCGAACGAAGCCGGCCGGCGAAAACCTAACCTCGAATTATGGACGCGACGTCATACGTGCAACAACCCCTCAGCTTTAACATACGGAGGTGATCGTGTGAGTGCGGCCTTTTTTCTCAAAATACATTGAACAGAGAGTGACATTTGAATAAACATGGAGGGTGAAAGTTGGCTTTATCAAGTGAGTTGATCGGATTACCCGTTAGGTGTCGGCTTTTGTTTGTAGTGACCTTTTCTGTTTCGCAGTGAAGGTGGAAAGTGTATCGAATATAACCATTATACAATCATAACAAATTGTAATCTGCGAATGGTTTGTTCGTCGCTGTATTAAAATATAGTACTTTCGGTAATAAATATAGCGTACCAGTATCAAATCGATGCAAGTAAACGAAGTATATGTAAGATTTTTGGTATATTTACTCATAGAAATAGCTCATAGTTATCCGATATTTATTTATCTATAAATAAAACGATAGAGGTCTTACCCTTGGTGTGTATCACAAATAAACTACTGCATAGAGTTCCATCAAATTATTTTTGGTTTACTTCTCAAAAAAATATTATGATATCTCCATTAATATAACATTGTTAAAGTCTTAAGAGATTCTTGTAAGTACTATGCAGTGAGTGATGCGTATGTTCTTGCTGTCGAGAAGTGGGGCATGCGCAGGACAACTCAATCTCGCGGATATCAGGTAGTAATATTTACATTTGTGATTGTAAATCGTGGTAATATGGTGTAGTTAGTTCTATTTATAATTATATATACTTGATTAACTTAACCTTAGTTATATAATGATATATTTTATATATCATAAAGCTCTTATATTAAAATAAACACAGCTTATCCAAAAATTTAAAATGGCCGTTTTAACAACTATGATTAATTATTTCTTTTCAAGAATAACATTGGAATTTTGAGTTATCTATATAAATCTAATTCAAAATGGAAAAAGGGAAGAACATTGTTTTACACTCTTCTACATATAAACTCTACGCTCTTTATATATGCGATATATGTTTATTAATTTTTGCAATTAACGGTTGACTGCACGTATCAACACGTTATTAAACCATACCTCCCTCGACTTGTCTATACGTTATTGTTCTTAGCGTTTAATCATAATTTTATCTAATCTTTAATTACAATGTGGTCTAATGGTAAACACGCTAGACCTAAAGGTCTATACCAACAGGTGATGGCGATAGATCTTCAACTTAGTGTGATAACTAGCATAGCGGACTTGGAAAAATCTCTACCACCATGCTATGGTTTCGCCATGATATTTTTCCTTCACCGAACGTTCCGACTCTGTTGCAAGGATTCGAATCTTCATCGATCGGCGCAGTGTCCGAACAAGCTATCAACTAAGCTATCATCGCTTCAAGACTATGCCTAATTTATTTTCTTTCAACGATATATTAACTTATATAATACATACCAATTACCAAATACTTTTACTACGTGTAACGGGGTTTATAAACGTAATTTACGGCAATTGAATACTATAAAAACATGCTATAAACACGGTCATAAACAAAATCGTTTTGTCCATAAAAATACCTAGACGACATTGAATTTATCACTTGACAAGTATTTTAATCTGCTCAAAATATTTTGGGATTCCCAATATGAGGTCGTCTTGTTTAACTCAAAACAAAATACAACAGAATAAAAAACTATATATAAAATATACTGCCCACACGAGGCAAGTAGTAATCTATTAACTGACCTTAATAATGCAATCTTGTGAGTTTGTATAAAGATATATTGCTGTAGTGTCTTTACATCAAGTGCACTGTATATCTGTTCGCTATAACAAATCATAGAAAATGCAGACTTCAGTACAAGCAAAGTTTTCTATTTTTCCAGTATATTTGATTTTTTTTATTGGGATCGACTATACATTTGTGGGAAGGCTTTAGTATATATAATGTTCAGGTCTTGTTTCTATTTTCGAACTGACTACGATATTGGCCTAGCAAGACCTTAACAAATTCACCGGACTACTAAGGCGAGCGCTTAAGGCACTCAGCCGATTTTATTTGGACTGTTGTCTGATACGTGCTATTCACGATCTAACTGGGTTAACCTAAGCTAAGCTACATATTCATACTTATATGAGTTATTAAAACATATATGTGTATCAAGCATACATACCTCACTATTTCAGTTCGATAAGGGCAAAAAATAAAACCCTACTAACATTTTCATGTGTAACCACTTTCATGTGTTGTGGTCTTGTTTCTACTTACAAAGTTATATACAATAACAATTGTATTTATTATATGTCACTCTAATACGTGATTCCTATGTTTATATTTCTTTAATACTTTGTTTGACTTCTGTAATCTGTAGATGGTTGATAAACAAACAATATTGCATAAATCTAACAAAAAAATAACTTAAAAAACATTAAACCAAGTTCTCGTTATTTGCAACAACGCTACTTATCCCGAGAATATTAGAATGATTAATTAATGGTGGAATATTTCAAAGTCATAATATTTAATGGGCGGCAATAAAAATAATGCGATTTTAAGTAAAGTTTACCATATAAAATGAACAACAAAACAAAAGAGAGACGAGAAATAAGAATAAAATTCTTTATTTTGGCACGTACGTTATACCGGCAACATTGTAACTCAAAGTAATGGGCAATTTGAGCTTAATCTCTGTCAGACATCTAGAAACGAGTGTGGCGTTGTTATTACTGGATTATACGGAAATCTTTAATAGTAAAGAGGCTTAAAAAATGATTTATCGAAGACGGGTTAGTAACTATATTATGTTTTTTTTTATTCATCACATTTACATGTTAACATATTTTTATGAAAGTTCTATTGTTTGAGAAGTACTTCAGAGAATGTATATTCTAACGAACTTTTGTCTGCACCTTGGCTTCCAATGTAGTTTTGGCCTGTTCCTCGTAAATAATACTTTTTGTCACGGTCAAAGGTACTCTATATCCTTTCCTTTATACCCCAATTTTTTCAATTCCCAATTCCCAATTCCCAACAATATTTATGCGAGATTTTATGTTGATAGGTTCTGTAGTTGAGGCATGAAAGCCTAATAAAAAGATACACTATTAGTAAACATTACAAGATTTACAATTATAAGAAAATATCTGTATCTCTAAATATGTATCTAATATAAACGTTGGTATGGTATAATGTATTTACCCTGAATCGTTTTTATTAAGTTCACTTCTAACGAGTGTAAAATTTGTTGATATTTTTGTCGTCAAGGATTTTCATTGTATTGCAAAATGCGCATAGAAACTTTTCGTGACTAATTTTCTGATGTGAATTCCAAACCGAATATTTGCGATATCTATATTTAGGATAATCGTTTTGTTACACAATATTTATACAAGTTACACAATACAATACCACCGATACGATATGTCTAGGGGTCATTAAAACGTTGACATTTTAATATCATGGCCATTAAACGCTATTATAATATTTATTTTTCTTTCTTCGAAAACAAAAGGTCTCGCTGATTGAATTACAGATCGGCCGTTGATCGTCTATATTCAGAACGTTCGAATATACGTGAAAACCCCAAGGTCTAGTTGAAAATGTAACAGCAGGCTGCGATTTGTGCGGTCACGGTGCGCATGCGCCGCTCCTTTCGGCCTACTATCGGCTTACAATGAACTGACGTCATATTACACCGGCCATACTTTTTTGTTGCGTACTTCCTACAAGATTTATCAATTGACAAGTATCAGGTATTAGAGATCTATTGATTTAATTTAATAGGTCATTTTGTTTCTATATAATACTGTATTGTATCTAATCTGGTTTTTGCAATTCGGTGTTTAAACACAGCTTCCATCTAACGGCTTTTAAAGGGTATACTGTCTGTTTTATTCGAACAAATGCATTGTCTTTATTGGAACAGATTCCAAGTCTTCGAACTCTTACCTATTTGTGTGGTCTGTGTATCCATAAATTTTGTTTCATCACATCGATTTTTTAAGTTATTATAGTTTTCAGTATTTGACTATTATGTAACCAGTTGCTAAGTAACAGTGTGTCCTATATTATAACACTGTAAACCTTAAAATTGATTTCCAAGTGTTTCCAAGTGCGATAGATTTTGAACTTATGGGTAGTTCGCCAGGTGGGTTTTAGCAATAGCCCTACTACCTTGCCATGGATTTATAACGATGTTTTCCTTGGTCAAAAGCTCCTCAGCTCAGGGGTGTGAACTTACTTTGATCCACGCTTTTTTTTTAATTGTAGCACGTCAAAATGACTGCACTGTGCCTGATGGTAAGCACAGTTCAATCCGAAAACAATGGTGACCACCGAGTGACACACAGTATCCATCGCCGGTCGCCGCTGTCATGCCGGCCTGCGAAAGGCTGGACATGCACAGGCTGATCCCGAAACGCGACCCGCAGAAGCGAATCACTATGACGGGCTTTTTCGCAATATACATGGTGGTTGCGACCCAGTCAGGCTGTAAAACCCTACTACCCCGCTTTCGCCATTGCCTCGTTCGTTATTCAGCAGGGTGCACCACGTGCAGGTGAGGTTGGATGTCTCAAGTCTTCGATGTTATTCGACACCCCTTACACCCCACGCAGTGCTTGAAAAATTTATCAGTGACTCTCAAGATTCCCGGAATAACTTATGTTAGTAAGTTTTAATCTGGTACCAGGCAGATATTAAGTAGGCCATTAAAAAAAGTTCCGATAACTAAAAGATTCATGGCGTGCGGACAACAAGATACTTTGATTGCACTCAAATCACACGGTAATTATGCGACGTCGCTAGCCACAAAGTTTAATCTATTGTGTGTTTGGCTAAACAAAAAATTGTTACGTCTACACCTTGTTTGTCTGATCTCCGTATTGCGTACAATCAAATAACAAAAGAGTTCAAAGACCCGGACGAACGTAGGAAGTATCAGAGGATATCCTTTAGGTAATACCCACAGATCAATCTCAAACTCTGTTTGTTTTTATCTCAGTATGTTTCAGTCTTGAGAAGCTGTTTACTTGTTTTTGAAATTTTGATCGCGACCTTTTTGTGTGACGAAAAGTGGTGGTTGATCGGGTAGAGTGTTGAAAACACCGGTTCTCGTCCGATCACCGAAGTTAAGCAACGTCGAGCGTGGTCAGTACTCGGATGGGTTACCACCTGGGAACACCGCGTGACGTTGGCTTAAGTGTTTTTTAAATTAAAAAATCTCGCTGTAATACAAAAGCTTCACTTCTATCGTTTGTCGTTACGACACACTCCCTTTTTTATACGTACACAATTAAAAAATAACCAGTCATACAGAAAGTGCAAAACATAAATACAATGAAAAATATACTGGACTGATGTTCAATAAGGCAGTAAAGCAACGTTGACATAGGCTGATAGGATCATGCTCTATATATGTAACACACGCAAAACTAGTATCTTTAGGCGTCTCGCGTTCGGCATCAGCTTTTGCATATTTAGTATGGTGTCTGTATTCAATTATTCGTGTACATATGATGGAACGCATAAGTATCTTGCCAACGCATACGCGTATGGTTAGCTAAGCTCGCATAGATAGTATAGCTATTCGCGATATTGCATTCAAGGTAAAAGCTCAAACCGAGGTCCGGTCACTATGGTACCCTAACGCTGGTTGCCATTTTGGCGGGGTTCCGTTATCACTCGCCCCAAAAAGTGAGTAGAAGCTGTGAGGATAGTTGGTTCGAAAAATAAAAATCAATTGCAGTGGATAAAATTATCTAATAAGAAATTTTTAGATGAGAAATTGTTGTATAATCATCGAGTATAAGTACTAAAGGTCGGAAGTGGGAAGTATAATTAATAATAAATAGTTATTGTTAACAATACTTATAGAATGCGAGTATCATATATCAAGTCGGCAGCAGCTTTGTCTTTCTCTAGCAGCTGCATTTGAAAACAAGTACTCATTTAGTGCTTAATTAGTGAGCAATTTGTTTATATCCATATATGTGAGCAAATATTAAGTTAATTAATGATATTATTGTGGTCAAACATTAAGTAATTACAAAGAAATATAACTATTAAGATAATAAAGCTCAAGAGATGCTTTCTCTTTGTTTGAACGCGTTAACTTCTGAAAGTAAGAGACATAATTGAAAAATTCTTTAGGCAGAATATTTACACCCACTCCCCCTTGACCCAATACCATCTAGGCCCCTCAGGCCGCAGTTGAGGCCCCTTAGGAGGGCACAACACCTGTCTGAGGAGCAAACGTAGTGTCGATTAGACAGTCCCTGCTCCCCCGGCCAAAAATGTGTAAGAAGGTACCATGGGGTTTTAGTCCGTGCGACTCGGGCATATCCTCCCCTGGCGCCCCGGGGAGATGGATATCCGTTAGGGATTTCTCCATGGAGGAAAAAAAGGGTGAATATTTACATTTTATAGTCTATTAATTTAACAAGATTATACAATGTCTAACATTACGTTACGAATTTGAGGCAGAGTATATACCATGCGAAATTCAAGTAACAAATGTCGCGGCGCAGGGTATCGGGACAGTCGGGGGTACGGATAATTAATTGCGAGTGAAACCACGATGCATAGTTAGTTATAAATAATAGGATATACAACCTTTAATCTCAATTTAATGATATTTAAAATAAAATAAACATAGAATAACTTGAAATATTTCCGCATACTTAAATCGCAACTGTGAAATATCTCGCTCGATTTATTCATATATGCACACGCACGTACACTGTGTCAAATCCTTTTGCGGATTTAATAAAAATAAACTAGGTTCAGGCCGGATGTGTTCAATTAAAAAAAAACGATGTTTGAACACATTCCGATTAATTTATTATTCGAATCATTGTTACGAAATATTTTAGTATTTGTGGCAAGTAATAAATTTATAATTTCGAGTCATGAACGCCAGTAAGACGGTTTGTCATGTAGTGGACTTTATATTTTATTCATAATCTTACGTTATTTGGCTTTTTATTTTGTAATATTGGTGGTGTTTTACGCAATATAGTTTGGTTATTGCGCACATGTTAAGTGGATGAGAAATGCACGGAGCATGGACTGTGACTTGCCACAGAAACCTCCTGGAAAGTTGTAACAAGACGACCACTATCATGCCAGTTCATTGCAATGATCGCATTAAAACATCTAATACTACTACTCGATAATGGCAGTAATAATCTACTAGAAGATTGGTTGTTAAAAGTAACAGTGAATATTTTTAAGTACATAACAAATTGGCTAATTAATTTCTGTAGTGTTTGTCATTATAAGGGCATGGTTTGCATGAATGAAAAGGTTTGAAATATCATATGAAACTGTGAAAAACTTAGGTTAAAAAATTTCCTTGCAGAGTGAGGTAGTTCTTTTGCCATTTATTTAATTACATGATCGAACAGTAAAGAAAGATTTGTTCTCATTTTCTTGGTTAGTACAATCTATAATAACATTATAAAGCTATAGGGTTTGCTTATTTGGTTGAATACGCTAATCTCAGGTACTACTGGTCCGAGTTGAAAACTTCTTTCACTGTTATATATAATCTATTCATCGCCCATTTATCGCAGGAAGTCTATAGGTTAATAACATTACGCTAAGACCAATAGAAGCGGAGCGCCAATAAAGAATGTTTAAAAATCGGGGTGTTTTTCCTTTTGAGAGCTTCCGCTGCGTGTTAGCCTTAGTCCAAAGTAACTATTCCACGTTGACGAAGTCGCGGGCAGAGGCTAGTTTATATATAAATCTCTTATTGATCATTAATGTTTTTGATTTGCCCTGTACTTACCATTACTTACCTTCACTTTTCAAGCAATATGTTTACACTAATTATAATTATTATTTTATTAACATGTCCTTCCGTTAGAAATATAGTACACTTTTACAGAACAAACGTAAATTGCATTGCACAACTATACTCAATTCTTGGAAATTATGGTAATATTTACAACAATGAAACTCGGACGTACAATAGAGCTAAATTAAAAAAAATACTCGTTCATACTTGATTACATCTTAACAGACCGGTTCGACTTGATTTACGAAGATTTTCGCCTAAGAAAATGCAGTTTGCCGCTTAGTCAAGCGTAGTGATTGCGAAGATGGGCTTGGCTTTGCTTAAAGTGAGTTGTCGATTATTGTTTTCTATTTTATTGTTGTTTTAAGGTTTATATTTAGGATTATACCGTTTATATTTCAATAATTCGTTTAATAGTTTATGAATATTTGTATAATTTACAGCGAAGATGGTTTCAAAGTTATGTTGAGAATTATGGATATCAGTCTACTCGTAGCTTTATATTATTAGGGTCTTATATAATGATAATAAAGAATATTTCAAATTTCCTTGGTTAGAATAGAGTTGACAAGTAAATAATTGAGATGTTGGGTGTTTAGCCCCATCTTCTTTAGCATACTAGTTTTTGCCCGTGACTTCATTTTCATAAACGTGGTTTTGTTGTACCTTGGCAACTAGTCTTTTATCTGTATTAATTGTGAGTTGTTTTATATATTTTTTAATTATTTCTTTCATTAGTAAAATAGATTACATGTACACAGAGATAACTATAGAATCATTACGTAATATAGAACAAAGTCCTCTGCCACGTCTCTTCGCGATAAACTCAAAAATTAGTCAACGGATTTTCATGCAGTTTTCACCAGTAGATAAAGTGATTCCTGAGGAAGATTTATGTATATAATTAGACAAGGTTTTTTTACTATCAGGGCGGGACAATGTCTGCCGGGCGCGTGTGTTAATAATAAACATATATTAAAAAATATATATAAATCCCCTAACTTCACAATTATCATTTATTACATATCGTTTTACCGTTAAATGTATTCGTCAACTGAACCCTCCTGCGTATTTTATCACTTACTTCACTGTTGGGTTTTTGTAAATGAATGTCAAATGATACAACGTGAGATACTAATATAATACAAATTATTTGCTATAGTACATATAGTGTAGAAGTGGCTGAAGTGTATATTTTATAACAAATTTCATTTTCTTTAGTGTTTATACTAACCGGTAATACTATTCGCAACTCGGTTTACTCTGCTTCCATAATACTAAACGTTTATTGTTATATAGTGTTGTCCTTTACGGCCTTTTATGAAATTACTCAAGTACAAAAAACTTACACTTTAATCACTGTTACATCACTCATTGTGGCTTCATTTATACTTAAGTTAGACCGTAATCTCAATTGATATTAAATGATGATGCAGTCCAAGAGAAGAACTGGCTTAGCTTAGCTGTCGGAATATGCCTATAGCCGTTTAGAGGTAAATTCTCAACTAGAAGGGATATATAGTCTTCCTTATCGATTTCGATGACGGCGATTCCAAAACGATTCATTTCTTTCGAGCGTGGGCCCTAATGTGACTTGCGAAACCAAACTTGCTCTTGAAAACCCGATCACATACAGAACAGTAAAGCTGGCCATTTTGATTGTAGTGAACTGGCACTGGTTGTTCAAACATGGTCCAATTGACACACCGTTATTTATAAATCAAAAATTGAATGTTATTATATTAAATCCATATACTAAGTTGAAAAGAAGCTAACATAAGAAAAATATGCTCAGGACCACTAGTGTTATATTGATAAAGTTATGTAATATAGATTTAGATTACAAACAAATATGAGAAGCAACGGCTTAAATTCACGTGAAAATATTACGTTTATGAAGATCATAATTGTTATTTGTGTTAGATAAAATAACTAGTTACCGACGTTAAAAACCTATGACGTTTATTTAAGACGCTTGAAAATGTGTTTTGGACATCTGGATATTATAGTTCGTTGTTGGAACGTAGCAGATTGACGTGCACGATCGATGACCTAAGAAGCCCCGTACGCACGAATCTCTTAGGCAAATATTTATCGGGCATCTATCATGAAACGAAATAATCATTAACACCTACTACCTCTACGAACTACTTAAGTGGGTGGAATTTTTTTGTATTCATAAAAAATATTATACGATTCAACTAAAAAAAGAGTAATCGAGATACAAGTCTAAATATATAAAAATCCTATGTCATAACCTTTGTCCACGATGAACTTTGAAACTACTCAACCGATCTTCATGAAAGTTGGCATTATATATAATATAATTTGGTTCAACTTGAGAGATCAGATAATTTATATCTCGATTAATGGTCTTAATCTATTTTAATTATGAAATAAATTATTGTTAATGTTGATTATTGTTAATAATTTTGTTTCAAAGTCTCAGACAGATGGCGCTTTAAACAGGAAACTGTAGGACTGACTGTTATAGATATCTCATAGATTGCGCCACGTTTTAATTTTGAATTTCTTTTACAACTCCAGTTTATTTTATGGTGCACGTGTCTTATTGAATTCAACTTGTAATAAGCCACAACAACGCGTGGCAGGGCTTACTAGTTAGTTTATATAAACTAAATTAATACAGGTTTTCTATTGTCAACAGATGCCACAAACAGTTCCGAGGTCAGGGTGCAGCCCGCCATCAGCATCCCAAGGCGAGAGAACCGTTCCCGCTTCCCCAGCAGACCTACAACATCTGCTTCGTCTCCTAGGCGCATCGTCACCACCAGAACCGATGCTGCACTCCCCACCCAACCCACATCATAAGCCTCCTCCGCCATACCCAGAGGATAACAATTTCTTGGAGCGTTTATACGATTTCGAAGGATATCCAACACCGTCACCATCATCAGACGAAGGCTCAATACCAACAGTAGCTTTGCAACCAGCCTCGCCTTACAATTCTCTACAATACACGACTCCAGTGTACATAAAAGAGGAACCAAATAGATTGTCGGTACCAGAATTTGCATCGCCATACCCTTTGTCGCCTTCTGGATCTTGCGTTTCGTATGGCAGTCAAAATCAATATTCCTCGCCAGTACCACAACATGACGAGTATATCGACATAGAAGAGTTATTAAAAGAGAACCAGATATTACAAGACAGCGTACAACAGAGTTATGTCACGCCGAAATTAGAAATCGAAGAACCTAGGGATCACATTTTATTGAGGTCAGCACTCGAAGATACGTCATTCCAGAAGCGCCTGAATTTAAGGCCTCTACCTTTGGAGTTGGGAAGTGTAAAAATGGAGGAGAGTAGTGGCGGTGATGAGCTGGTTGCGCCTGACATAGACCGTGTTCTGTCGATGGCCATAGAACAATCTAAAAGAGATGCGGATAACACATGCACTGTACTTGGAATTTCACCAGGTAAGCTTATTTCAATTGGATATTTTACAATAAAATTTGAAAGTTAATTTGTAGGAGTAAAGGTTCTGTTTGGATTACGGAGCGATTATGCTTGTAATTAATTTAATTCCACAAGGGACTATCAGCCTCTGAAATGATTGGCAAAATTAATATGTAAAAATCGTCTAACATTTTCTAGGAGGTCCAAACAAAACTGATATAGTCACATTTTCTTTAATTTTGTGTTATGTTAATCAATTAACATGAAGGAATATAAAGATAAATGTAATAATATTCTTGACTAAGATTTTCGAAATATTACTGAATTAATTAATAAAAAAATTGCTGTACTATCGAACTCCTGTCATAGTTTTTCACCATGTCAAAGTCATTTAAGTATCTTTAAAAAATTATAATTCCAGTCCTATCCGTAACCCCAATATAGATAATCTACTATAAAGGTTCAATATTAATAACAAGCATTTCAGTTATCCTTAAATGGTGAGAAACGATGCGAATAAACATTATCGAGTTAACGTAAACGTAAAAACCTTTGCGTGCGCAAGTAACTTTGATGATTATAGCGAGTGAATTAGTTATCAATCATTCCTCGATGTTCATGCATAATGTACTGTGAACACGAGATTTTATGATCACAGAATATAAGCTCCAGCTCAACCACTCCTATTGCCCTTGCATTTTACTTAAGAATAGAGATAAAGGTAATCGGAAATATCTCCTAGTGAACACTTATTTGAAACGTTGTCAATATTACAACTAACATCTAAATAATTAGAAAATTATTCTAAAGCTATAATAGGAAGAACTGGTGTAAGTTTTGTGGACAATAATTGCTACGATAAACTTTTAGTGTGTAAACTTTTAGTGGCTAAACTTTTTGATGGTAGTTGACTATTACGCATGTAATTTAGCCTTCTTTGGTCATGGTAATTCTTACTAAAACCAAAAGAAAAGTTGGTGAAATATTGATAATTTGGTTAACAATGCATATGTCCAATTAGGAAATGTAACAAAGTTGAGAGTAACTGTGACTAACTTTACAATATTAGGATCAGCACGTGGACAAGTAGCTATAAAATATGTTAAAATTATAGAATCCCGTAACGTGCGTAATCAATTTTTTTAAGTAGCTGTTCCATCATTAGCAATACTGTATGTATTAACAATGACGTCACTAAACAAAAAGCTGATTTCCACGTAGATCTCAGCCACAGCATAAGCATCACTATAATAAATTACTTCTAAGAATCTACAGTTGGTTACGTAAGTCATCTGTTTATATGTTTGACCAACGCTCATCTTCACATCCAGCTATGACGTTTTCTCTAAACATTTTAATTGGATATGTAAAATTAGCCAGCACTTAAATTGATGTTTGTATAAGATTTACGAGAGATGAATTTATAATTGTAAGTCAATTTTATATGTGATCGGTGTGTTATAAAATTAGTAATCAAATACTTCAAAGCAATTTCAACATTACATCATCCTAATGAGATCTTTTACTGTCTTGTGTTCAGTGATAAATTTTTTTTTGTACTGAACTCGTATAAACGAAATTTTCAAATATTTTTGTATTTTGATCATCTTTGTCATTATTGTGCAGTTTTCACACTGCAAAGTAATTTAAATCCAAAAAATATCTAGTTTGCTAGATGTGCTCAATTTTAATCAACTCTAATTCGTTACACTAATTTAGATGTTACTGTATTTTTACCACTGTCTGTTAAAATGTATTTATTTCCAGATCCAATGCTGTGGAGTACTGCTGATGTAAAAGCTTGGGTTATGTTCACACTACAACATTACAATTTGCCGATGGTTCCAGCTGAATATTTCAATATGGATGGAGCAGCGCTCGTTGCGCTTACCGAAGAAGAATTCAATCAGAGGGCGCCTCAGGTAAATTATAATTGAAATTAAATTAGCATTTTTTCTTAAAGATGAAGAACTTTACGATATGGTTGGAGTTACGCCTCTACAGGTAATTGGTGACACAATTCCAACTCGAGAGGTTAACTAATCATACAAAAATATTGGTTTCAATATTCATTTCTGTGATAATAATAAATATACTGTTATACGTATCTAAAGTGATAGAAACAGTTAAAATATAATGCATATTATTGAGTTTAATAACAGATAATAATGTAATCAGTGATGGCCGTTCACAATCGAGGCGTTTACAAGCACTTGACCGTGAAATGATAATAACAAATAATCACGTAATGATGAACAAAGTGCAACTGATTTTATTGCGTTATCTACACTTGTAAGGAAAGAAAGGCAAGTTTGTGAGTTTATAGATACATTCATAGTAATCTTTGACGCTCTTTAACCCTCAGTAAATCATGCGTGATAAATAGTTCAAAACTCCAATAGTTCAATCGAAGATTGCTTTGAGTATTTCAAACAAAGGTATCAATAGTTGAGATAGTTTACACTGTGATTGGAACTATACTAAATTTCATTAATTGAAAAAGGAATTTAAGATGTCTTGAATAACGAAGTGTAAGTAATCTTTGTTCTTGTACGATAAATACATTCTGCTTAGCAGTGAATGAAGGCTATGGGCCAAATGTTAAAGATCTTTGCATTTGAGTGGAATTGTTGAACCTTAGTAGATGTGTTGCGGTACAAGAACTATTTTCAATTATATTTATCTACAAAATTGACATTCTGCAGTCATGGCTGTACTTTATATGCAGAAATACTTTCAGAATTTCCTGCAGCTACTTCACTGTACTTGTTACAATTATTCCCAATGAATATTAAGTCATATACAAAATTTTTATCAACATTTACTACATTGTTGCGTTTATCAACTTTGCTCTTTATATTTTTGATGACCGCGTCACTCAGAGGTTATCTTCCTCGTAAAACGTTGATTCGTCTTTAATAGGTTCAACTGGTTATTGTACAATTTTAGTCGTTTTAAATCTTTGTTCAGCTGTAAGTGTGAGAAGTGATATTCAATTCCTTTGTTTCATTATCGTTAATGGATTTATATTTAGATTACATAAAATGTCGTCTCGCTAATTGTAAAATATACATAGTTTACACCATTATCAGTATTTAGCTTATATATTTAAAAGACGTTGATAAATTACTTGTGAGAATAATATTACAGAAACTATAAATATAGGGCTGTCTACCAAGTTACTGTATTATTTATATTGTTGTTCAATATAATAACTGATTTATTTTTATACCATTGAGTATGATACGTATATCTGTGTGTCTTTTTATCTTCTTTCTACTCTTAAACACTATTTTACATTTTAGAGTGATATTTATACTGCATGAATAATATTATAAGTGATTTATCGAAACTATAAATATACTGGAACCTACATTTAGCAAATTGCATAAGAAAAAAATTATCTTTATTAACAGTATTGTTGTTATGTCATCAAAATATTATTCTAAAATTATCAAGTCTATTTATATATTGAAACTATGTGTAGGAGAAGAACTGGTTTTGTTTTCTAACGATAATTTAATGAATTGCGCAAGTTTTTGACCTTACATTAAAATTACATATGTTCTTCATATAAATCTTATGAATAATAAGTTTTAAAAAACACATCACACAATATTTGCCAACTAAAGACTAATTTAATGTTTTTAGATCATCAACGAACGCTGTTTTTATAATTACTTCCTTAGTTTTTACATATGAGCCTAAATCAGTGGCTTACATCATTTTTTTTTGTGATCTTTGCACATGTCTGCAACGTTGATGAGTCACTATGTACGGTTTAATGTGTATGTGTCAGATTTACAATAAATATATTATTTGTAATAAATACTCTTAATATTTTGATATATTGTAACCTATTAATTTACTTTATCTAAGTTCCTAATTTAAATTAAATCTTGTCAAGTCTGTAAGAAATCTATCCATATAAAAAAATACCGTGTCTTTTGTTTGCCTGAGCTAATTACGAAACAGCTGAATGAAAAAAATACTGAGTAACTGAAGCTTTCTCAGAGTATTATTTAGACATTACGCTTTTTCAAATGGTAACGAAAAATCAGTAATTACAAATCTTGTAGACAATCCATTATTATCAATCTAGATTACAGATTAAACTAGAAAAAAACATTTCCACGAGAAAGAAATCGTTGGAACAAGTTAATTATAATATAAAATTCCAATTAAATTTAACATAAAATTATCTGATATATGTTGGTTATAATTACTTTTAATAAATCAAAAACAATTTATACATAAAATGATATTTCCACTTTTGATGATCTATAATAATCAAGCGTGACCTAATAATATATTCTCGTTATCATATATTCGGGTGAATAAAATGTAACATAATAACATTGTGAGCATCTTAAATTATAATTTATCGTTCATATTGAATTTATGTTAGAAATTAAGTTATCAAAGTGATATCGTTATAAAAATTGATGAACGTTCTTCTTATGAGAACCTGTTTAAGTTTTCGACGAAGGCGATTAAACGATCATGCCTTAGTTGATAGCGTGATCGACACCGCGTTGGTGGTATACCGTAGTATGATGGTAAGGCATTTTCTAAGTCTACCTGTGTAGCTACCAACCTCGAGTTAAAAATCTGTCGCCAAGCGCAGGTTGGTGTATTCCGGCTGCTGCACTTGAGATTTTTTTTTATAATAACCCGGCAAAATGACTGCACTGTGCCTGATGGTAAGCAAAGTACAATCCAAAAACAATGGCGACCACCGAGTGACACACGATCCATCGGCGGTCGCCGCTGTCATGCCGGGCTGCGAAAAGCTGGATATGCACAGGCTGATCCCGAAACGCGACCCGCAAAAGTGAATCACTATGACAGGCTTTTTCGCACATAAAGATAAAGATGTTTGTACCAAAATCTTAATTGTTAATACCTTAAAGAGTTTAACTACTTTTTAGGTCCATGTTTATATACTAGATGTCTGTATCTGTATAAATGATGACGCAAGAATATTTTCGTTGGCGCACGACATTTTAAAAAGTTAATGAAAATTAAATGACGTATAAAATATTCATAAGCATTGTATTTAATTAATAAAATCATCAATGTAAAATTAAGGACAATGAAAGTTTTCTCACACCACGAAGGAAATCCGTAATCATTATGCAAGGTGTTATGTTATAAACTAATTGGAGTCCGCGATAACAATTATATAATGAACTTTGCTAAATTGGTATTCATTGACACCGATTTGCCGTACTGCAGCAGTAATGTAACTCAAGTATTAAGGCATAAGAATAAAGCGTCATTAAATTTGTTAAGCCTAACAGACTAATTTAACTTTAGTTAGTGCTATGTTGCAGGCGAATTACATAATCTGTAATTTGATCGATTGTCTATACTTTTTTTGATACACTAAAAAAAATAAAACAAATAAATATGACAGAATAATTTAAGAACACTACCATTTAATTTCTAACAAAGCATACAGTAAATATGCACACAGATATAGGTGACAAGTTTTTGCGCGCGGCTTCGCATTGATTTAGATTCGACCTAGTCCTCAGTAACAGCACTTTTTGGTAGGTGACAACGTGTATACAAAATTTTCGCGGCTTTGCATTGATTTAGATATGACCTATTCCTCAGGAACAGTACTTTTTGGTATATGACAAACTGTATACAAAATTTAATAATATCAGTTCAGTAATTAAAGCATGAAAGGGTAGCAAATAAACAAACTCAGATTCGCATTTATTATAGTAGTAAAGATTAACACCCTGGCATAGAATTGACATTTGTAACACATCATAACCAAAATCATAACGCAAAAGTCAGCAATGTGCAAAGATTAAAACCTATTGTTACTGAAGATTGAACTAATCAAATCAAAATGTTTATGTTATGAGTTTAACTTTTAACTCTGGAAACGATATCGAATAAAATATTGTTCGTGAGTTCTAATATTTCGATCATATTTACATATTTTCTATTATATAGATTTTAATTATATGGCTTCTCTTTAAAACTTCAACAGTAAAGTGACCACACAGTATCTCATAGTAAATGTTTTAGTACAAACAAAGATGGCCGTTGCGCTAAAGCGAGTTTCATGCTTCAACAATAATAGATAATCGAATGACTGTTATTTACTGTCTGAAGTACATATATTAACAATTATATTATACTTTTAGGATTGTTCTATTATTTAAGAACTTAATACCATTAAATTGCGCAAAATAATTATGTCTTCACACGATTCTTTAAATTATAAGCAAATAGGGCTTTCATTTTATTGACTATAATTTTTTACACATTAGTTTGTGTATATATAATTCTTTATTCATATTATTTTTACTAAATCGAGTAGACCTTTTAACCGTTACTTGAAACTTGTAAACAATCGTTTCGGTGTGTATTGCATAAAAGTGGCTATTTTACACATTTCCTTAATAATGTTATTATAAGTAACTTAAGTGGATTCAGTGTAGTCGGTTATAGCACGCGCTGCTGCCTCGCGGCTTTCTCCAAGGCCGATGAAAGTCTTATAATCATTCAACATATGTCTGGTGTATGCATAAAAATTGGAATATCTTATTGTCTAAACTGCTATTATAATTATTAAAACGTTTTAAACAAGAAACATCGCGTTACTTTTTTAATTATAAATAAATTCACAATTAACATAGAAAATAGACAAACGTGTTGAGTATTAAATTCAAATATATACACTTTCAACTGTGTGAAAATGCAAAGTCCAACATTCGCTTATAAAACCCTGTAGTTATATACATATATTACATCTAGCCGAGTCCTGAGATTAACTGTGGGTTTATCTGGATTCGTTGTCAGTCGTCTTTTTTTTTTTATTGTAATTATGCCGTTACTACATAACCCCTATAACTCTTTACCAATTAGTGGTTAACCATGTTAAATTTTCTTAGTATTACTTAGTCCCTACCTAAAAGCGTAAAATATGTGGTTTTTAAATATTCAGATATGTTCGCAATCTGCCAGCATAAGTTTGGTCAAAATTAATTCAGCCGTTTCGAAGATTCGCCCGCAAAACTTTAGTCAGCAACTTATTTATATTATTTTATTTATATGCACAGATAAGCTTCTTCCAAATGAACGATCCTTTTGATTTACCGCTTGATACTTTCCAGTCACGTATAATTTTTGTCTAAACATTTTTTTAATCGTCTTCGACGTTGGCAACTGTATATAAATTAGCTAACTCCAAAACAAGTATATTTGTGTCTAAATCGTCTATTTTATATTCTAATTTGGCATAAATTTCGTTGATTACCAACTAAACCAGAAGCACAATTAATAGATCATCAGGAATTCTCGTAGTTATAAATCACTCGAACCATAACAAATTTGTACGTGGAAAATTCCACTTTTTTCTTAGAAACATTTAATTTATTTGTGTAAATATTGTTGCAGTCTGGAAGCACTCTCTACGCGCAGCTGGAAATATGGAAAGCTGCGAGGCACGAAGCGTGGAAACCGACGCAGTGGACAGAGAATCAGCAGCCGTCGCCAACTCCTGCACCCGCTGGTTTACCGTCCGCCGATGACATGAGTGATGGTAAGTAATCCACATGGCTCTTATTATATACAAAATAGGGACGGATTTGTTTAGTGCAGGTACAGAATATTATCTGTCAACTTCCCATGTAGGAGACGATTTTTGAAATATAAACCTACATTTCATCAAATGTAAGCACAGTTTTAGAAAAGAGTACCTAGTCGCTCGGAAAAAACGACATATTGAGCAAAGGAACGAGAGTGTATTTTTAATTCTAATTATTTCTATTAAAATGTATCTACTAAAGTAAAGCTTAAGTTAAAAAAAGGCTCATTGAATAAATTTTAGTTTTTGTTGTCTATATTTGACGAGTTTGCTTGCTGCTGGTCTATAGCATTCTTATTAAATTATTTAAGTAGTTTAAGAGTTTCTTATCGAAAAATGATGTATATCAATAATGTTTTATTTATTTATAATCTTTATTTATAATTGGGGTTTGGTCACAAATTGACCATGTCACCCCAGTGATTAACAACAAAGTAAAACAGAAAAAAAACAAAATGTACACAAACAATCGATAATTTACCGGTTTTTCATTCCAACCATAACCAGCCTGTAAAGCATTCTTGCTTCCTCTGATGTCGGGAAAGCAAGGTTGGCATTACGTATACCCACAGATCTTAATGAGTCCTTCATTTTACTCTCCAGTGCTAGTCTTAGGGCTCGGTTACGTGTGCATTCAGACATTATATGGTTATACATCTTCTACAATGTTACATATATCACAATTTGGTGAAGACTTTACTTTTATTAAATATAAGAAGCTATTCAGAGGAATGTGCCCTAAACGGAGTCGAAAGGCAGTACTTAATTCAGTTCGACTCATTTTAATTTTGTCAAACCAGGTGTAGCGCAGTAAGGTAGATTGCAAGGTTTTATACCATATGCCTTTGTTAACTGATCGCTCATCGATGTATTCCTAGTTGTAGTTATATCGTTTATTTTATATTCAAACTGATACGTAGCTAGATAACAACGTTATATAAATGCTTGAAAAGAATAATAGGCTTTATAAAAATATTACAAAACTTTATCTATAAAACTTGATAATTCAGTATATAATAATATAAGATATGAATTATCATAAATTTTAAAATATTGATACTTGCAACTATAAATTATGTATACCTAAATACAATTTTTATTTGATAACCATTGACGTAATGACTTTAAATATTATGACCATAATGTATGATCGTTCAAGATAACAGCAAATATTACTTCTATTTAAAAAATAAATTATATATTTACAAATGATATATTGGACAGAATAATTAATTTCAAAGAAAACTATAGGTATATACAGCCGCGAATAGCATATGTCAAACGTATAGGGTTCTTAGTTGCAACAAGCATTATACCATAACTGTTGACTGGTACCAAAGACGGCCTACATTCGGCCCGAGATAGAGACAAACAAGTTACTCATGTACGAACAAGTCACTAAGGTATTGGAAACAAAAACTTACGAGACACAATGAGGACAGGTGACTGTGTAAACAACAGTTATCTGTTATTTAACAAAAGTAGTTAGTAAATTTTAACGATATAACTGTTAATATACTAAACAAAAGCAGTTAATATAAGAAGGAGTATTCTTAATTTAGAATCAAAAACGTAAATATTTCTCTCTATAGATGTGTAGTTCTGTTTGTTTGTATATTTTTTCCAAGTATTGCAATAGTTATTTATCTATACTAATATTATAAAGAAGTAAAGTTTGTGAGTTTGTGACGTGGTAGGGGTAATCTCAGGAACTACTGGTCCGATTTGTAAAATTCTTTCACTGTTATATAGCTTATTTATCGAGAAAGGTTATAGGCTATATATCATTACGCTAATACCAATAGGAGCGGAGTAGCAATGAAGAATGTTTCAATATCGGGGTATTTTTCCTCTTGGGAGCTTCCGCTGCGTGTTAGCGTTAGCCTAAAGTAGCTATTCCATGCGAACGAAGTCGCGGGCCGAGGCTAGTCTATTATAAAAGTGCAATTACAGTGTAAAATGTTATTACACAACATTAAAAGTGTTATTTCTCTTTATGTTTCGATTTAACTAAAAAAATGGCTTGATCTTTATGAAATTGTGTACACGTAAATATATGTAATTCCCCAATAGGTAACCTATCAGACCTGTCAATGTTAGAATTAAATATTTAAAAAAAAATCAATAAATGTTAATTTTATTTTTTGTGGACCAATTCATATCATTATTATTTTATTACATAGTATAAAATAAAGTCCCCTACCGTGTCTGTCTGTCTGTCTGTCTGTAAGCGATAAACTCAAAAACTACTGAACGGATTTTCATGCCGTTTTCGTCAGTGGATAGGGTGATTCATGAGGAACGTTTTAGTAATTTGTCAAGGATTTTTTCATAATCAGGGCGGGACAACGTCTGCCGTGCCCGCTAGTTATACATATAATATATTGTATACAAAGAGTACCGGCATGAGTGCCATTTTAAAATTGTTAGTTTATACAAACGATCAACTATACATTTAGAAATTATAATATATGAGTGAAAATTACATTAAGATCAGAAAATAAGAGATGCAGCCGAGATATGGGCACAAAATTGCCATTCATACAAATTATAAAATATAACGAATGGAATCACTGACAATGCATATTATTAAAAACAATCTAACAATAACTCAATCAATTTATGTAAAGATATCAAAATATGTAGTGTAATCAAATATGTATCGAAATCCATTTAGATGTCCAAGTTGGCTTGATTTTATAATAAAAACTTCATTCTCCGAGACGCACAGTTACCTTGTTAATAAAAAAGGTGTCAGATAGTGGCACAGGAAATAGCGATCTACAATTATCTCTAGCCGAGTTGTCAACGGTCCACACATGTGGCTTGTTTTACACCGAGATTTATGTCAGAAAAGGTCTGACGATTGAACGTTATATTTAAACAGGCCACTAGGTTAATAAATTGAATTTAATTCTCAAAAAATTACATTTGACTTCATTGAATTAAAATATTTTTGAAGGTGGTCATTACAACAACTAATAATGTATTTTTAATCTGCTGTTCGTTATCCGTTATTTCTCTTTATTATCGGCATTGACATATGCAAGCTTTATGCGATAACCAATATGTGTTAAAGGACATATTTAAATTCACCAGACAAACAATTAATATATGTTATTATTGTGTAATTATTACAAATTGAAATACAATACAAAACAGCAAATTACGTAACAGCAGAATAATTAACAACAGTTTACACTCGTTGTTAAATAACATAACGTAATTAATTATTGATATAAATATAGTAATTATTACCGTTTACATCTATTATTAGGACTATAACGTTTGAATGAAATTCAGTATTAAGAGAATAAGCTTCATAAATAAATTCATGATAATGGACTCGCAAGTTACTATCATCAATCAAAGATATTTATCGCTGCTCTATGCGATATAAAATTTAAAATCATTGACCAACAAATTTAGAAATAAAATCAATTGGAATCTAGAGTTCTCTATCGCCACGCCTGTTTACTGTTAATCCATCAATCAGAACTTCACCGTCCTGTTGGCATTCTATCGTCCCCTGCTCGAATGGTTCGTCTCCATGTACGTCGAGTCTAGTTTTTATATGTTTCCCGACGACCCAGTTTGCTTCACAGACCAACAAGGTCGTATACAACTACTAAGATTTACGGTCGTGTAAATTTTCTTTACACTCACGAAATGCTTCAAGTTTATTGTCTCATTGTTTTTATGAATTTAAATAGATATATAATAAGAATGTAAATCTAATGTGTCTGAACTTTTTAGATCTTTGTGAAAATAAATTGTTGCTGGTATTAACATACATTTCATACGTAATGTAGTCTTTGGTTTCATAATTTTAATGACGTCTTAAGTACGAGAGAAAGGTTATTAGTTACTGTTTTTTTTACATTACGCGTACAGAGTCGCGGGCACAGCTAGCTTGAAATAAGAATTACATTCATTTAGTACCTTTGACATCTTTAAATTATTTGCATGTGGAGTTCGCTATTTGACCTTTATCTGATATAAAATTTTATTCTCCGTCTGCGTTATATAAATCAACACTTGGCTTTCTTCTTTAAATAGAATGTTGCTGTTTGTACTGCACCTTATGTTTATATGAATCGTTTGAATGTTGGTCCGTTAAACCGTCTAGTTTCGAAGGTCGGTCGCTATAAATTTGGACAATGTTTACTTTATCCGCTACTGAAATAAACTCACTGTCTGTTGAAAAATAATTGATCTTTTAGTATATCGTAGGAATTTTTTAATTTTGTTAGAGTCAGTTAGAATTTTATGGCATAAAATATCGATCGACGTGTCTTGTTTGTACGGCTTCAAAGAACTCATGAATTTAAGCGATTAAGTTCTCAGAAACGATCATGGGCTGCGACATAGCGACTTAGTTGCGACTTGCTATAATAATTTGCTCTTTTTGTACCCAATACCGCGTAAAACGCTTTTATAATTTTATATTATCTATTGAAGTGAATAGAACAGGTTGCTGTGTTTATATATGTATGTGTGTCACATTATGCTACTTTCTTTCGAGATAATGATTAATTACCGATCAGTTTACGTGATTAGTTATTATGTTGATGAACCTGGGCATTATAAAGAAGTCGTGTTTATTATACAAGAAGTAGTTAACTACTGTTTTTTCAACTATACCACGCCAAAGTGACCCTAGTGGCAGATGCAGTGACCACACTGTTGATGGGTGTTGATTCAATTGGGTGTATTACAATCCCGTTTGATATGCGACATTCCTATGCCTACCATTTTAGTGGGACTTAGGTAGACCATGTGTATGATATCCATGATCGATTCGGGCACAATTGTCGTATTCGACCACCTGGTTTTATATATTAGAGAAATTAAAAAAAATTAAAATATAATATTTTTTATTCATTCTTTATTTAATTTAGATTCGAGTTTTGTGTAAAGTTTAACATGTTATTCGCGGGCTGTTATCCGTTATCTTGCTTTTCCTGGAACAAAACGTTTTATATTTATCAATAACAATATTAATCTACTTCGCAACGAACATCAACAAGTCATGCTTACACTCAATTTCTGTATCGTTTATTATATTCAGCGATATTAATTGTTCCATCAATTTTATTGATGGTAAATAGATTATTAATTTAATTTTGTTTTAGGAAACTATATTAAAATAAAATTAATATTCTCAGTCGATTCGACTTCGATCTTATATTTTAAATTATGTATTAACTTATAAAATTAAGGGAATTAAATTATTTCTATAGTTTGATTTGAATTTCTGTCTGTTGGACACGGCAATTGGATTGCAACCAACATGTTTCAGATTTTTTCAAACTAAGATGCGTCACGTTCCAAGAACGATCGTTGTTAGTTTATTAGATATGTACTATTAAGGACTTCGGGTATATAAAATAAAGACAACCGTATCTGATGGAAGATTTGAAAAACTAATAACATTAAGTTTTATTCATTACAATTCTATAAACGATAAATCTTTTATAATTACGAAGAATTAAGAACCAAATATCAAGAATATTGATTTTAGATCAAAATGAAAACAAATGCAGCACTGTTATTGGTCGAATATACTGACGTGTCAATTTTGTAATTGAAAACGAATTGGATAAAAATGTACATCATTGGTTATTTACAAGGTTTCTATGACTCCATTCGTAGGTTTCAGCTATTTTGCGAAATATTATTGTAACAATGATGATTGGTCGTAATATTTCATAGTTATTTCCTATTTGGTTCAACGGCAAATGTAATAAATCACATTAATTCAATACGTTGTGTTGTTAGGTATAATTATAGCAATATCCATTGCGCGCGAAATAAAACTACCATTTCGCACTTAGCGTTCTAAGTAAAAATCGCAATAATTCTCATCTTTATAGCAATGCACTTAGTATAAAGGAGCATGCGCAAACAATAAAAATTCTTAAATAATGATGACCACCATGAATCTACGATTCTAATAAAGCTCTAAGCTTTTAAATATATACTGACTGATCTAGAAAATCGCTAAGTAAAAAACAGTCATTGTGTCGAGTAAATCACTAATTGGTAATAGCAGTAAAGTCGGATACAGACATCCTACAATCCCCGAAGTGTATGTACCTATCTATTCTATCTATGTATTATTTTATTTTATTCTTCGATATAAAGAGCCATTGTAGGATTATACAGCGATTAATTACTCACTGGCTATTTGATTTTATGTCTTTAATTAATGAAATGTAGTTCATTTTTTATTGTATGCTTGCAATATAAAGTAAATAAGTGATAAACCTTATTTTATTTTATATTTTATCAGTATTATTTTATTTCTCTAGCAGACGAAGATTCAGAGTCGGCGGGAACAAGCACTGCTACAGCTGGAGGCAAAGCAAAAACTGGCAGCACGCATATACATCTGTGGCAATTCCTAAAAGAACTTTTGGCGTCTCCACATGTGCACGGATCCGCGATACGATGGCTAGATCGAAGTAAGTAAATGTTTTTACTTACCGAATCATTAAGTAATATTAGACAACATCTCGACCATTGTTTAAGTGATATGGTCTAGAACAGTGGTGGCGAAACGGTGGCTCGCAGGCACTTTAGCTCCTTACTTGCAGCTCTTCCACAAAGTGTTTGGTGCGGACACGGAATATTATTCATTAACTTGCCTTATAAGAAACGGGAAAACATGAACCTACAGAAAAGAGGCATATTGTTAGAAAGTACGGCTAGTCGCTCGAAAAAATGCTTTGAGTTAAAACAAGCTTGAGATAGTTTTAAAAAAAATGCTCTTTTTGCCTCTTTTGGATAATGAGTTTGCCGACCACTGGTTTAGGAGATACACAAAGGTAGCTTGATGACAAATTTAAAGGAGCTAATTAACTGAGCAAGTATAGAAAGTATCCTACTTCATAGAGTTTTATAATATACAATTATACACGTTGCAAATATAAAAAAAACATCATCATATACTTCTCGATTTATAACGTTTAAATATGTTCCTAGAATGTATATACATAAAGTAATGATAGATCAATTAATAATGGATTGTAATTAATAAAAAATCCATTAAAAATAGAATAAACAACACTGCAATCCTGTAAGAATTCCACAGCTGAGCCAAAGAATCCATCTCAAAGATTTAAAATTTTACTGAGATTTCTTTTTTTAGATTTTTTTGAGAATATTTTTAACCCATCTATATCTTATTGACATATACGTATATGGATGGACAATTAAAAAAAAACATTTAGAGATACTTTTTTTCAATTCTAAAAGCAATTTGATAGTTCTTATAATCTATCAATTGAGTTATATCTAATCTATAGTATAATAGGTAGTAGATAAATTTCAAATCGTTTTTGATTTACAGACAAACTAAAATTTCATACTCGTGATCATCGGCACTTACAATAAATATCTATCACAAAATTTACATTATTTGGAAATAAGAAGACAGACAGAAGTACAAATTTATTTATATCGATAAACATATCTAATGACGTATTTTGTTGGTTTCCTAAAAATAAAATTTAGTCACGTTTATTTTAAACTATTACGTTAAGTGCCATGTTATTCTGAAAACAGCTTAACGTCGATCGATCACAGTCTTATCAGTGATAACTACATATTATTACAGTTACGGTATCAATTTATTGTACACAAGTTTTATTTTATTGAAATGAAAAAATACAATAAAAGATAAATTTGTGGAGTTCGGTCGGCATGTTTTATATTCCTTTGAAAGTCCCCTAAATATATTTATTTATTTCAATGTTATTTACTTTAACGATAAAGATCTAGCCGAAGTAGATAATTCGCTTTATACTCATACAAATTTTTAATGTTTTGTGCGTGTATTTATACCTATTAGAAAGAACCGTATCTCTCAACTATGCAAATCAAAAATACTTTATTCATTATGACCCCAAGATGGCGCTTACGAAAGTTATAAATCATTTTTGTCCAACTTCTAGGAGAAGTACAAAGAGGGATATCATTAACAGGGACTAGTATGATTTACATAATCATCCATCTTATATCAGCCTTTTTGTATTAAAACCTGTTTGATATGGTACTTGAACTTACTATCCGTCGAATCAATATTATCCTATTTATATTATAGGGCCCTAATGTGGAAGTTAATAGTATAACTGCCTCTAAAACATGGAATGGTTAATCTATTATTTCTAGTATTAAGATCATATCGGTTTCTTTTACAAAATTTATCTTAACTTAGAATATATTAGGAAACCAAATCACTAAATTCCTGAAACTTTGTCGTTAGTGATTCGCGAGATTTCAATTGTAAATTGCTTGACTTGCTGCACCTGAAAAATCAAAAATAAATCAATTACCCACTCCTTCATGTCCCCATTTGGAGAGTACCGTAGGAATTATAATTATTATACTTTGTCCTAGTGACCTCTTCTCTTATCATGTTAATATTCTATTTCCAGTAAACCAACAAATAGTTTATTGAGAACAAATCTAAAATTATGAATAAAGAAACAATTAAAAACTTAATGCAAACCTTCCCTTTACTGTTCAGAGATATAATACTAAAAATTGTATAGTCTACTTTACTTAACCAATTAAAACGAATATAACTAATGTGTTAAAATTAATCCGTATATAGCATGACAAAGAAATACATACTTGAAAAACTATACCACTCTTTTGTGAATTCGCGTATTTTATATCATGACAAGACGAATATCTTCACATTATATTTGCGTAATACAAAGAATCTTTAATGAACAAAATACCAATGAAACCTAGTGTACAAGTAAACAACATCTATATACTTTTATAAGAAAACGTATTGTTACTCAGCCGAGTCGATTTATTATCGTACATAGTTATCTGTTACTAATTAACGAGTCCACGACAATTGATACGACGCATATAAACAAACACGATCTCGTATAACAATTTTATATTAGTTAGCAACAGTGTTAACATTAAAACTACTGTTATATCGGGGTTGGTCTTATTTATTACTGAATATGTCAAAGCAACGACACTAGCTGTGCCCGCGACTTCGTCCGCGTGGAGCCCTCTATACAAAATAGTGACTGATAAAATCACCTCAATGTATGAAGTCCAATTACTATCTATTTTTCTCTCGTACTTAAGTCGTGTCGTCATTAAAATTACAATAACTTTTGATAAACCGAACCAATTTTAATGAAACAAAGACTGAATATTACTCGAAGATATGAAAAGGTTTTAATAATACTTTAGCAGTGATGTGTGCCCAAATAAACAGGCAGACAGATTTTTATAAAATAGATTGTAATGGTGTACAAAGAAATATGGTTTATGTTCCGAGGAACTGTTTAACATTATGCCACCATCGCACTGCTCGTCGTCGGCAGGGAATTCATCCCCATACATTGGAACCGAAATGGTCTCGGACGGTCCGGTTTCAAAGGGGTTTCCTTCCACGAGCGATCCGGTTGTGGAATGAGCTTCCTGCTGAAGTTTTTCCTAGAGACTACAGTATGGGGTGCTTCAAGGGGAAAATAAATAGGTTACTTAAGGGTCGGCAACGCGTATGTAACGCTTCTGATGTTACAGGCGTCCATAGGCTGCGGTGACCGCTTTTCATCAGGCGGCCCGCATGCTTGTTTGCTACCGACGTAGTATAAAAAAAAAAACAAAGAAATACTTATTCCTAGACACCTTCAATAAAAAAATTTACTCCCTCCGTGTGTACAAACTGATACACGCAATCTTTTTTTTTATAATCTCAGGTATGAATTACTAGTTAGATTCCAAACAAAACCGCCTAAATATAAAAACACAGTAACTTAATGACTGTAGTAGTTCAATAATAAATACTCAATTTATTTATTTAAATTGTTGATACTACTTTCTACTAAGAAAAGTCCAATAATGAATTAACATTCGATCTATACTGTGAATTACTCATAGGCGTAGTTATTTCTGTATTGTTACAAAAAACATTACCGCTTGTTTGAACTTTACTTGTTCTTTGTTAGAATTCGATTTGTAAGTTACTTGTTATTGGGAAAAAATATTTACAAAAAACAACAACCCGGAATCGGTGTATAATATATAGAAATAAAACTTTTGTTAAAATTTCTACAGTATCACGATTCAATTTCATATTGCAGTATGAAAAAAAAATCATTATAGTTCAAATTTTAAGTTTTAAGTAATAGTGACCGACAAAGGAAGAATGCTTAAAATCCCAAGTCCAGTCCCAAGTCCAATTACAGTTTTGTTTCGAGCAACATGCAGCACCAAGTTATCAAAAATTGATTTTATTTTAAAACTAGCTGATGCTCTTGACTCTCTCCCGAAAATGTTTTTACTGTTTCTTGCAATTAAATTTTATCTCGATTAACATGTATTTTATTTTTATAATTGTAATTTTATCTTCACACTTAATTAAATTACTCCTGTTAAATTTTATCATTATTGCATAGCCCATAGTGAAAAGCGTAATAGTCCTCCAAATGCCGGTAGAAGACTCCTTTAATTAAACAACAAATACCCTTATTTATATTTAGGGAACCGCTCACTTCGTTGGATAATAAAAATAAATAGCTTAGATTCTAGCCACCTAATTCCAATATGTTTAGTGGTTTTGATGTCTTTGAGTCTCAAAGCAACTGTATTTTCATTACATATACAGAAGATAGCTTAACTGAATGGAATTAATATCAGCATGACAATGAGTATATTTGTTTTTTAGGCGTGAACGTAATTTGAGTGAGTTTATGATATGAAATAATGTAATGTTGATACCAAGTTGTGCTAGAAAATTCATCTATTGACATTCCCGAGCCAAGGTGAACAACACTAGTGAGTTATTCGTTCATGCAGTCCATGTTAAAGGTTACTTAGGTACTGACGTAACTGAACACTCGATAAATGTAGTTCTTTAACGTTAATTCGAATGTCGATTAAATTTGTTAATTATAAATGGATTAACCTTTTTTCGTTTTATGACTTACATATTTAGGGAGGTTATAAGCTATTTAATACCATACTATGACCCTTTTTTTTTTTTTTTTTTTTTTTTTTTTTTTTTGTTCTGCAGACTCTCGGTCCGCACCATTTTTTTGCTAAAGTTTTATTTAATATTTTAAAAATCGTATTTGTGAGCATTTATTGGGTAGTTTTTTTTTTTTTTTATATATATATATATATTTCTTTATTTAACTATTTTAGACGTTATTGACGTTACTATGACGTTTAATGACCCTTAAGAGCGGAACAATTACCATACAAATGTTAGGTCACCGAGTACGCTAAGTGAGAACTAAGTAACATTAATGAATGGATATTAAATCGATATCGATGCACTTCTAACTTAAAGTTTTATTTGAATGCATTAATAAATTAACCCTATAAAACGTAAATAAAAATAATTAATGTAAAAATAAAGTAATATTAAAAGAAAACAAAGCTTTTAGAGAAATGCGCTAAAAAGCTATTTTATCCAATTGTGTATGGCGGCCATTTTGTTTTTATTTCGCATTCGTATATCGTTATTAGGACTGAACTAATATACAAACTTGAAAGTCGTAGGTCTAAAGAAACTGCTTTTAATTCATCTTTGCAAGATTGGACCTAAACAAACTAACAAGCATTGCAAATTATATAAAAGCTTGTAGAAATATACAAGAAATCCGTCTCGCGAGTTTTTAATACATGTAATAATTATTATACAGACTCTATATTACGTTTGAAATATCGTTGGATTAATTCTAGAGTCCTCAACTCTAAACGGTTTACAAAGTTGTAAGGGACCTATAGGCACAACTCGTGACTGGCCTTTACAGACGACAGTAAAGTATTCCGACGATTTATAGTCTATTATGCTTCAAGACATAATAGCGTTATGTCCTTTTTCGGCGGTCACGAATTGTTATTTTGAATGCGCGAACATTCTAGTCGCACCTAAAACTACGAATTTAATTTAAGCGTAGGTTTCGTTCTATCAAAAGCAAAGTCTTTGTGCCTTATCCGATAACCACTGGCTTATCTCTCGGTGAATGATTAAAGATAGATAAAGGGTATTTTTTATGTTTTTCTACTGTTCTTTTATTTTTTTTTACCGGAAAGTTAAATGTTACGATACCTTTATATGTGGTTTTATGTGTGTCCATTTAAAATGGGCAGATCTTAGGCATTTTGTTAATGACTTGTAACACCGTTTTATCTGTTGTAAAGCGTTTAGATGGATTAAACTACCGTATACTTACTAAGGATAAAAGAGTGGTTATCTATTCACTAATCTTCTAATAAGCTTTTGTCACTCACTCGCAATCTTCTCGCGCGCCCCGTGAGGGTCGTGCGGGGTAACCATTTCAGGACATGTCCTCTTAAGCTTTTGTTTCACGAAGACAATGTTATATAATACTAATTGTACCCGCGAGTCCGTCGGCATGGAACCTAATGTATAAAAAAACAGTGACTTATAAAATCATCTGTATTAAGTCCATTTACTTATTTACCATTCACTCGTACTTAAGTCGCGTCGTCTTAAAAATTACAATGATTTTTGATTGAGTGAATCGATTTTAATGAAACCAAGACTAAATGTTACTCCAGGATATGCTTTATGATTTCATTGGGGTATTATAGTGAACACAGTATTTAGCAGTAATGAGTGTTCAAAGCAACAGACATTTCGAAAAATGATTGAAATGTATTTTATTACATATTCAAAGCCACTTGCAACAAATTTTTTCACAGAATTCTAAAAAGTACAGAAACAAAAGATTTACATTATTATTATATAGTATATACTCGTATAGATAGAAGAAAATTTGCATAATCTAGTTGGAACTTCTGAATATTATAATATCTAATTTAATCTAATAGTTTATTTCATTATGTATCGGTGTACAGGTTATTTTTATTGGTATGTTTATAAAGAATACACATAACCAAAATGTATTATCGTTGGAAACAATTAAATATTAATTGCCTATATTGAGTCACACTTCGAATTTATTATAGAGTATTAATAATATAGAGATAACGATTTCAAACATTTTACACAACGATATACCAATCATTGTACTAATCTGTTTGACAAGGCGTATCTGTACTGACGTCACAAGTATGATTTAATTTCACGAAGTTAATGCGTGACACCGTTCATGTAGACTTAACTATAGAAATGAACTATTATGAAGTCTCTGAAATAAATGAACGGATAAGTTTATGTATAATTTGTACTAGAGAACAAGCATAACAAGAAAAATAAATCTCAAATCAAACCGTACTTTGAGAATTAAGCGTAGCGTGGTTGTATTGTTTTTTCTTTATAATATTTTACGCTTTTGTATAGGCTCTCTTGCCTTTCGTATCGTTGGACAAGTTATACAAGGCTTTGAGTCCTTAAATAACTGATATGGAGGGTAGAAGGAAAACTAACTCATATGGGAACATGTTGAAAATGTGTTCAGCTCTAAACACTAAATAATAGTTCCCAGAACTACCAAAATGGCGCTAGCGTAGGCAAATGTTATGGATAGTCCGAAATAATCTTGTAAATATAACCTAAAAAACTGCTAAATAAAACGTGCGAATTTGATAGAATTTTTGTGCATTTGAAATAATACTTTTAATGATTTTTGAGTGTTTACTTTTATAAAACTTGTTAAAATTATTGAACAATAATGAACCCTGATGCTACTGTAATGACACCCTAATTTAACGCATTTTGACTTTTGACAGACACTTTTTCATACAAAGAGATGGTTCTCGTTACATCGACACTCCATAATAACTCAACTAAAGAATTCTTTACCCACGTCCGTACTCCGAACGATAGATATTTATTAAACATATAAAGAAATACCGTTAACTATTTGAATACATTTAAAATTGCACGCGACAAACTCGCTTCGAAAATACAAACTCGATAAAGCATTCGTCCGACGTATAATGTCTTTCAAAAATAAACCATCAGTTCGTTTAGTATTCACCTGACGTTAGTTAATTCTTGTCATGTTTTCAGGTAACGGTGTGTTCAAGATTGAGGATTCCGTGCGCGTTGCGAGACTGTGGGGCAAGAGAAAGAACAGGCCCGCGATGAACTACGACAAACTGTCGAGGAGCATCAGGCAATATTATAAGAAGGGTATCATGAAGAAAACGGAGAGAAGTCAGAGGCTCGTCTACCAGTTCTGTCATCCGTATTGTTTATAAACGCTACGTCGACAGTTAAGTTAATGTATATAATTTATTACGTTGTAAATAGGGGAGTGAGTGCCGCGGTAATGCGGTCGATGTACGTCTCGCTGTGTTTTGCGGTGAACACGCAAAACAAAGCTTAGACGCTGTGATTGTTGACTGCCGAATTTTCTCCATTAACCGAAACGGAATTCCGTTCAGGCAAGTGGGAATTAATAGGTGTCGTGTATACTATCCCTCCATGAAATTCGAGAAAGGTAATTTTCTCTAGAATTCCATTGGACGGGACGAAACGTGTGTCTTTAGGTTTTGTAAGATTTTTTTACCGGCGATTAGACGTTTAGCTTTTATGGGATACTCAAAAAAAGTTTCACGTCGAAAGTCGGTAATGTTTATCCCATATATCTATGATATATTTCTAGTACGTTCTATGAACTTATAGGTGATTAAGCGATGTGTACAGATTTTTTTTAATATACGAAATAATGCTTTGTGCATGTATAATTATTAAAATTATAGTGATGTGTAAAGAGATTATTAGTTTAAATGTGTTAAAAATTAAATAAATAAAAAACAATGACGAGTTACGTCGAATATTGCAATAATTATTATATAAGTAGGCGGTTAGGAATAAAATTTTGGGTGAAATTAATGATTTTGTGCCAAATAGACATTATTTTTTTATTCGGTACAAAATTATAAATAAATTGTTCGTTTAAATCCGACAAACCCGCCGATGTAAATATTGTTTTGTCTTAAATTTAAATAAATAAAACATTTGCAATAAATGGTGACGGGCTAGTTGTAAGAATTGATAATGTTACGTTGTTCGGAGATGTCGGCGCAGTTAGTGCTTGATTTTATAATGGATTTAATAATAATTATTGGACCAAACTAAAATAGATTTTATGAGTCTTTGTATCGTCTTATGAATAAAGTGAAATTTGCCATCATTTGAGTATTTTATTTATATATTATTTTGTAACTTTATTGCACCTATATCTTATATACCTAGTAGCTACAATATATTTCTACTCGAAGTAAATTATAATTACATCATTCAGTTTAGGCCATGAGAGTTAGCTTATGAAAGTTAAAAAGTGCAAGTTCGGAAGACATTCATTTATGGAGAATTCAATCAGGTAAGGTACTAAGGTAAGGTAAGGTCTTTGGATATTGTTTAGAGAATATACAGAGCAATTTGACATAACGATGCGCCCCATAATCACCTTTTGACAATAAAACCCTTCTGTTATGGTGTGTTGTATGGAAAATGGATAATTTACTTCAGAGAACTACTGTAGAATCTGACTTTGTTACATAAAAATAATTTCTTATACATGGGAGATAAAGTCCATAATAGTATGTTAAAAGTTTTTGCATGTATAATTAACTAGCGGCTATTCGTGGCTTCGTCTGCATTTGTAAGTATCTTTATAAACGATAGCAAAATACATGATAGGATTTTTTAGCTGACTTGACATTTGTCGTTATGTTATTGTTATTCTCAAGAATATGTTATTCAATTATAGGCTATGTGCTACTCTGATGTACAAGTTATATTACCGTAAACTTTTTTCATAATCCGTTCAGTAGTTTTGAACATGAACAAGTTACAAGCATTCATATATTGGAACAAAGACTTACGTTTAATATGCAAAATTATTTATCATAAGTCAGTCTCTTAAAACACTATTATACTGAGGAATGTACCTAATTTAAAATTCTTCGAGACAACCAATAACTTAACAGATGTTTCAATTAAATATTTCAATGTAATAATATTGGATTCGCAAACGGCTTTATTCTAACATAATTCGACGGCACCTAATTAGGAAAATATCAGATTACTCAATTAATTAAATGATGCTAAAATAAAATAAAAAAATCTATACGTGAAATAGGCGAAGATAAAAAACCACAGTATGGTTTTATTGTTCGTTTATCAAGTTGAATTCACACAAAATGTTGTTTATGTTGTATTTTCATTTTGAGGGGAGTAATTATTGCTTTGCTCGTTTTATCGTAAGTATTATTGCATTACTGTTATGTTACCGATCTTGAAGAGGGTGTTTCAATCCCTTTTTGAGGAGCCTCATCTCATAACCCTGGGGAAAACTAACCCATTCGCTGTCGTTATTTTGCTAGGTTTTAGGGAGCAGGTGTAAAGCACACATAAAGGACCCCATGTCTCATACCTACTTTTCAATTTATACCTCTACTCAAAATATACTTCTTACCCTTATCCCGAGTAAGCAAGGTCGACACATGTTTCCCTTTTCCAGCCCCTGCCAGATCTTATCTTAGTATTTACACCTTTTATACACAATCCATCCATACTTTTTCTGTCATCCTCTACTCCTATACCCGTCCACCTTCATACTTAAAACTTTTCTAGTTACATGGCTTTCATCTCTCCTCATGACATGCCCCTACCATGATAACCTATTACTCCTCAACTTTTCTGTCACTGGGGCTATGTTCAAACTTCCTCTGATTATTCTTATTTTTATCCATTCCAGTTACACCACACATCCATCATAACATTCGCATCTCTGCCACGTGCAGTTTTTTCTCATTCGTAGCCCAGTACTCAGATCCATACAGCATGACTGGTCTTATCAAAATGATATACGCCTTGAGTTTCAAGGACATTCGTGGAGTTTTTGGCAGGATCTTGGAATGTTATGTAGTGGATTGAAACTTGTGATGTCATTTATTATCAGTATCATACCTATTCGACAATGGCAGTAATAATCTACTAGAAGATCGGTTGTCAAAAATAAAAGGACATTTATACGTCTACTAATCCACTATATTTGTATAGTATATATACTTTTGGTAAAAAAGACCACAGTAATATTATAACTTAAAACACTGATTAATTATAGTCGATTTAGAACGCTGCCTTAATTATGAGATATATATGATTGAGTTCTAGAGAAAAGTTGTAGCTTGATAATGCCTATCTAAACTAAATAAATTTATATCTATTCACGGATTTTAATATATAGCAGAATTGTGCCAAATTTCATCATATTTTAGTCTAGAAACCTGTTGTTTTACTTAAAATTAATCTGATTTTCTCAAGTTTGTGTACTTACTACCTTTTGCCCGAAAACATTACGTGATTTATTTATACCGTAACCGCGTCTCTTCCCATTAGTGAAATTCGGCACGAACCACCTCTGAAATGCCCACGTAATTAATGGACGCCCTAAATGATATAAATTGGGATATCATAGTTACAATATTTAGATTATAAAATAAGACTTTGATGCCAGAATGTTTGGGATCTGGTCCGCGTTACGTCATGTTGCGCAAAATTGACGTCAGCAGACGCCGGTCGCCGAATTCCTTCAGTGAAAGTGCCTTTCGCCGTTCTCTGAGGAGGACGACCTCCAAAGAGGGGTGCGGGGGGAACTGAGAGGGGATTGTGTAAGAATAACACTTAATATTTTACATTGATGAGCATCATGATGGTTAATTTTATCTATATACCTATATATAATTCATCTGTCCGAGTGTATGTGACTGAACTCTTTATAAACGACTGGACAGATTTTGATGAAATTTTTTTATGGGGGACTCGGTAGGTAGTGCTGCAGTTGACCTTTAGTTTTTTTTTTATTATCAAAGTAGGACAACGCCACCGGGCTCGCTAGTATATAAATAAAATTATAGGGATTTGTCGTTGTTCACGTATTACTGGAAAACGACTATAGAGAATAGTTTTGTTTTGTAAACATTTGGTTCTGATATAAAAAAATAATTGTCACAGTAGCTTCATAAATTTAAAACTATGTTTCTAAAACTTTAAGAAACCACGATTTTGATGAGGAATACGCGATGGGGTGAGGTGCTTATATTTTATAATCCAGACAAAGTAGCGGGTATTATCTACTATAACATACAACTTTCATTTAAACATTATTTATTTCGAAGAATAACAGCTATAATATACAAAAATTAATGATAAGAATAGACCCATCAAGTAATTTACTAGTCCCCGCCGATAAATAACAAAATAGAATCATTTGCATTATATTTATTAAGTGAACCTAATAATAATGGAATGCAAAAATTATAACAACATTTAAAGAAATAAAAATTTTTCCAATTCGCTTAATGAGATTGCATATATTATATATCCATCGCAAATATTCAGACACCAGCACCTGTGTCTACTATACCGATGTGGCTGACGACGCAATTAGTAGGTTCATCCAACGGGCCGTGGACGCTCCGGCGCGGGACATTGTGGTTTATAAATTAACATAATGGCTATAAAAAATGAAAATGAAGCCGCCATAAAGGCAATAATCTCAGTTAAGAAACTGATTTTTTTTTATGTCATTGGTGGCAAACGAATAGGTGAGCCACGTGATGTTAAGTAATCACCACCATCCATGGACACTAACAACACCGGAGGAGTTGCAAGTGTGTTGCCACCCTCTGGGGGGAAGAGTTAGGGGAGGGAGAGGGAGAAGAGAGGGGAGGGGAGGTAGGCCTCCGGCGCTCTCATTGACCGAACGAAACGCAATAATGCAAGCACTGTTACTTCACGCCGGTGTTCTGTGAAAGGATGGTACTGTCCCGGGTGAACCGACCCATTCGTTCATGATATATAATAGTTAAGAAAAATAATTATATTAGTTCCTCACAATTACGATTTTAGATGTAACTAATAAAACTAATGGGCGCGCAGTGGTTTGAACTTTATTAGGGTTCTTTTGTCAAAGGGAATAATACTTCTATAATCAAAGGTTTTCATCATGGCTACTCAGTTATTTGCCACTTATTCAAAAAATTATATAAACATAAAAAACATCTGTCTCTAAATGAATATTGAAATTAATTATAAATTTGAAACAAAAAACAGGCGGTTACATAAAGTGGTAAGGCTCTCAAATTCTAAGTGAACATAACTTTACGAAAATATAGAAATTAATCGCAACTCATGACACAATTTTCAAATAATTTTACACGACGTGGGTGGTATTTCTGGATGATATTGAATTAAATGTAGTCTGTACATTATAAGCAATAGTGATATGCTCAGTATCATCATTTGGAAAAGTAATGGATACACAATAGAATCAAATGATGAATCCAAAACAAAGATGTTTTTAATACTACCATTAACTTTTGAAAATGAATTAATTTTTGTTCAAAATTCATCATCAACTGTGCTAAATATAATTGCCACATCAGGTTGAACTGCATCATTGTAACGGCGGAGATCTAAGTCATGGATTACTTTCATGAACAAACAAATTTTCCTATTTTGTTTTTACAAACTATTATTTGGCTCTTTTTTTTTTATTGAATCATCATTTGAATTGAGTTAGTTCTCCATAAAAATAAGTACTTACTAAAAATTTAAATATTGACATTGACTTTGGTAATATTGCTTTACTCTTATGATAATATAAAGCAAAGTGACATGAAGTGAAAGCAGTCCTGTCACCTAGCCGCTCCTGTGGAACATGGGCTACGACTGGATACTCCGCGGCGTGCTCCCATATGGGGCACGCCTCATATGCTACGCGGACGACACCCTAGTCGTAGCCCGGGGTGGGGAGTGGAGGGAGGTGGAGCGCCTGACCACGATGGCCACAACCCTCGTGGTCAGGCGCATACGGAGGTTGGGCCTCAGGGTGGCCCTCGAGAAGACCGAGGCCCTCCTCTTTCATGGGCCTCGGCGAGGGCCACCACCGGGGGCCCACATAGTGGTGGAGGGTGCCCGGATCAGGGTGGGGACCCAGATGAAATATCTGGGCCTCACCCTAGACGGGCGCTGGCGGTTCGAGCCCCATTTTGCGGGGCTCGGGCCGCGAATTGCTGGGGCGGCGGCGGCACTCGGCCGGTTGCTCCCGAACATAGGGGACCGGGCGCCGGGTGCCGCCGACTCTACATGGGAGTCGTGCGGGCGATGGCCGCCTACGGGGCACCAGTCTGGGCTGATGCCCTCGGTGCCGCCAACGTGCGTGCGCTCCGCAATGCGCAGCGCACGGTGGCACTGAGGGCAATCCGGGCATACCGAAATCACGCTCGGCAGCGATAAGTCCGTTCCCACTGCCGCCGCCAGAATGCGGCGCTGCTCCCCCCACGTAGCACACTCAGACAGAGTGTGCTGCGCGGTATCTTCGGCTGCACCGCACTCGTGGCGGGGGGCGGTCGGCTCCCTGCGTGCGATCCGGTGCAGGTACCACCCGAAACAACCGTGTCCGGTGAGTACCTGCACCAGCCTAAACGTCAGGGAGCCCCACTCCCTCTCCTTCCACGCCCGCAAGCTGTGGTCGTCATGATCGTAGGATCGTACAAAATTAAACCCCACGGTGTACCGACAGACCGTTTTGTGGGGGCGGCAAGGGATCGTTCAAGCTAATCAACCTTGTAGAGCCGCCCCCACGGTCCGCCCGGCGGAAGGTGACCACTGGGCTCCTACCTATAGAGGGACAGACCGGGTACACACCGGCTGCCCCCCCTCGTCCGCCGGACCTGTGCAATGAGGAGATGGGCCCCCCGACCCATCCCCTCAGGTCCGGCTACGGTGGCAGGAGGAGTTGGGCGAAGCGCCTTCTCCTCCTGCCTGTCCTCCTTTGGCGGAGACGGCCACTTTCAGGGTCTGCCTCGCGGGCCCTCTCCACCTCCTCCTTCTGCGAGATGGCCTCCTCGCAGAAGGAGGCCATCGCTCGCCAAACCTGGTACACCGTGGGGTTTTAGTCCGTGCGACTCGGACATAACCCACCCTCTCCCCCGGGAGGGTAGCGTATCCATAAGGGATTTCCCCCCGTTAAAAAAAAAAAAAGTCCTGTCACCTAAAAATGTTGACATTCAATAAGACCAAATAGAATAATAATTATTTCAGTGTTTCCATAGATTTACTAAAGGTTAATTATTTATTAATTAATTATTAATTAATTATTAATGTATATTATGAATTTGTATATTATATATTATTATAAAATTAACCTACAATTTGACCAGTTGATTTCAAAGGACATGTAAGGCATACAGCGTCAGTCATGTTAAAAATATTGAAAAGGTAATTAGAACGTAAGAGTAAAATGAACGATGTCCAAACGCCCTTTTTATTTACATGGGTGTACGTTGTGTAAAATTCAAGCACTAGTGTGAGTAATGTATATTTTAATTAATTGAATATGCTTGTAAATGCATTTTATATTAAAAAAATAGCTTTGTGCACATCCCTTCCATATAAACTTTAACTATGCTAAATTTCAAATTCATCCGTTCGCGTAATTCATGTAAAAAGGCCACAAAGTTTGGGCTTCACGTATTAATATATAAGTTAAACAAAAACAGAAAAATATATATTATAATGTGGCGACGCATGCCTTCGCGATACGTCGCCATGTTACCTCAACAGTCGGTCTGACCCGCCGCTGTAGATTTTTCACATCGTAAGGATATGGATACTTTTCATTGAGAAAATTGTTTTTCCCAAGCGATTGATAAAAAACGCGAGCTAAGCCAAGAGCAAAAACTAGTCATGTATGAATAAGGAATGTTTAGTTTAGAATTACATATCTATGAGTGAAATTGTGTCCTCCTATTTATTTATTGATGAACTTAAATAATTTTGAGCCGGCGCCAAACAACCAATAAACAAAGATCACTAAATTACCTTAAATTCAAACAAATAGCCAAATCAAATTAACAATGCAATGTGAAATCTTCAGCGTGTTATATTCCCTACGTGTGTGCCCGTTCGGTCATTAATTTCGTAAACGCTCGGCATTTTCCGGCGAAGGGGCGTGTCTTCACGCTTTATGTAATTCATTAATTTGCTTGTTTGGCGCCGACTTAAAATTACTTAGGTATACTTACATTCGTTTAAGAACTTAACTATTAAGGTTAATAAAGTAAAAGTTTTATTATTTTTTGCCTTTCAGTTTTTCAGCGGTTTAAATTTTTGTTAAAAAGTTTTTGTAAGACAAGTAAACGAGACGTTCAAATTTATATAACCTCGTTTTTTATAAGCTTTCTTTGTAATTTCCGAAATATATCTAAAATCCAATTAAATTGAATTTCAATAAAATCCGTCTATAACTATTCGTGTTTATCTAAATCCACAATAAATGTTTTAATAACGGATCTAACTTTTATATTATTATTAATTTTATCTTTGTCATAATTGGATTTCAATCGATGAATCAGCTTTTGAATTCGATTAAAAAAATCACGCCATATTATCTAGAGTTTGATAATACGCGATCATAACATTTAACCCTATAAAAGTATATTGTAGTAAATGATTTAGTGACGACAAAATGGACATCGCATAAATAATGACAGTGTCCAAATATGGTATGAAGCCATATGGCTCCTGTTAACGATCCAACGCCAAGAGGATATTAACCGAAGTAACCGAGACAAGAAACCATCGCAAAGTGCGAGTAATGTATTGATTACGTGACAGGGCTACAACCCAGCTGCCGGAGTTGGAGGCAACACAGGATGAGAGCACCTCCTACATGCTCGCTAAATTCCTGAGCATGCCAGCTAAAAGAGGAAGAGCGCGTGAGGAGCCTGATATTGGTAGGTTTATGATATTCACGGCTTGGTATGTTTTGGTTTCATTGAATAAAGTTTTTAACACATATGGTCAGCATATAATCATTAGTCAAGTTTGAACAATTTACAGAATGACTTGCTTCTGAACAGTAGCAATATAATTATTTTACTGTATAACAAATAAAACCGACTTCTACTGGAAAACGTCCTGTATGTCAGTCTATGTTTTCAGTTATTTTAATAATCATACATGAGCCTATAAAATATTACTACATGTACATAAAAATCAACAAATTACTACTTATTTTCTGTAATTAACCAAATATTTATTATGTGTTTTATTACTATACTTTTCATTTTAGTATTTTGTGTTACAAACCAAAACTTTATGTCCGCTTTGAGCAAATTCTCCAATATTTTTGGTCTAAATTAAAAATATAATTTCCATTACATTATAAAGTTTATAATCAAAACATCAAAAGGTGAAAAAAATAAGGTGAAAAAAACTATCAAAACATGAAAAGGTTCAACGTGAATGAGGTTTTACAGCCAATTATAACAATTTCAGAATATTTTTTATAGTAGCACGACAAAACGACTGCACTGTGCCTTATGGCAAGCACAGTACAATCCAAAAACAACGGCGACCACCGAATGACACATTATCCATCGCCGGTCGCCGCTGCCATGCCAGCCTGCGAAAAGCTGGATATGCACAGGCTGATCCCGAAACGCTACCCGCAGAAGCGAATCACTATGACGGGCTTTTTCACCATATACCTGGTGTTTGTGACCCAGTCAGGCTTTAAAACCCTACCACCCCGCTTTCGCCATTGCCTCGTTCGTTATTCAGCAGGGTGCACCACGTGCAAGTGAGGTTGGCTTGGGTGTCTCAAGTCTTGGATGTTATTCGACACCCCTTACACCCCAACTTTTATTACGACTGAACGGACAATTACGAACTGAACTTTCAGTTTAAGTTGTGTTACAAACCGAATGTAATCATTTACTTATATTTCAAATCAACACCTGCGTTAGCTTGTACTTTAATTATGCACAAACGCTGACTACTTTGGTCCAACGCTGAATTAAATATCTGCGTTATGGTTTGCGACAATTTAAATAAATTTCCTACTTTGTAGCTGTGGCGTAAAGTAAAAGAGCAAGCGTTTTAAGTTTTAATGTCGGCGCTTAGCAACCAACACCGCGCAAATCAGTGTGACTCATATTACAAAGAGTGTTTTAGAGGTGGTAGAGCCACGCTGAAGCTATTACTGGTTTCAGTTTGAATGGATCGGCTCGCAGAAAACCGACGTGAAGTAACAGTGCGTTGTTGCGCTTCGTTCGGCCAGTGACAGAGCCGGATAACCCACCTCCCCTCTCCGTCGACTAAACACAGAGTGGCAACGCACATGTGACCCACCTGTTCGTTTGCCTCCTATGATACAAGAAAAAGAAGAATGATATCACTTTTTTTTTATTGCATTATGTTGAATTTATCTTCATGCAGTAATTAATGATTTGAATACTGGTCTCCTATTGGTTGTAACGTTCAAAATGTGATATGTAGTTTGACGCACCAAGAGAATATTTATTCAATAAAATTGAATCGTAAAAAAATTTTGACTCAACTGATATTGCTTGCTAAACGACGCATTTTAAATTATGTACTGTAAAAATATTTTATCATACTAGAATATCTTGTAAGATGCCTCGAATTTTAATCTTGTAAATTGCTGTGTGTATATTGTAGTTTATATTCATAAAGACAATTTTCATGCTATTTTGTTACAAGTGATTATAACAAATAGTAATAGCAAACGTGTGTGGGCACAGCTAGCATTCGCATTTTTATACGTATGCGTGCCTTTTGGTATGAATACCGAAATGAGAGTTTATGGAGGACGGTGCAAGAGCATAAAATATTGTATCGGCTGGTCGACCCCATTTAACTTAGGATAATAATTAGAAGCGAAAAGTTCTAATCGCTTGTAGCTAAAGACATAGGGCGTATCACAAGGCGTCGTCGCAAGGCCGGCAGCATTCCGAATTTGTGAGTCTAGTTGGTGGCAACTGGTACGGTTGGTACCGATCACCGCCCGTGCCTAAGCCAAAAATTACTTTGATCGATATGAATCAAATCCCATAATACACAATTTCTCATTAAAAATTAAGTTCATATACGTGATTGCAGTTTCTATAACGAGTTAAGAAAATTTACACTGAGAAGGGGGCTACCATGTTGACCTTTTGTACTGAAATGTTATGTACCTATTAACGAAATACAAATATTGTTAGTCAGACCTGATAAAGAACTCTACTTGAAACAAAAAAGATAGATAAAAATGGAACAAGAGGAGCATTTATACTTTAATAGATTTAACAACTAGATATGAAATATATCCACTAGGTATATAAAAAAATATAAACTGAATCGAAAATAAGTATGTTTTGTGCAATTGAAAGAAAAGTGAAGGTGAATAATTATACATTGTGAATTTTTTTTTCCAAACTTGGTTATTTCGCACAGAGATCAATTGGAATTGGTAATATAAAGGGAGGTAGGAGTGATCGCAATTTGATACAATTCACTATTCATTCCCTATTTTACAGTATGAATATTAAAAAACAAAAATTTTTACAAGCATTTAAAATAGTTTCATATACTGATACAAGTATAAAAACTTATATAGATGTTTAAGTAATATAATTAATTTTAAGTAGTTTAATGTATGCATTTCTACTTACACACTTAAAAAATATATTACAACTAGCTGACTCGTGCAAATTTGTCTGCACCAAGTACTACCGGTACTACCGGTTACTACCGGTTTCAATTATATTTTTAAACGCAAAAAAATCTTTAAATAAACCTAAGACCCGATTACAGCGACACCTGCAATTCTCAATTGTGAATACAAACTATTCAGGAACTCTCTATACCCAGTTGGTATGTGAGAAATCTTTTAAAATAAGCCTAGCATCCTTCTGCAGCTCGGGTCCAATTTAGTTGTTTGTTCTATAAGAATTTGTAAGTATACGTGAAATCTGCATCCAAACTTAATCTTGCCAAATTTATTTTACTTTTGACACATAGCCCATCGTCTTGTTGACTGAGATATTAAACTTAGATATATATGGTGTCGTAGACTTCTTTGTAAAAGTAATGAATATTTTTGCCATAGAATTTATTCTTTTATTTCAAACCGTTTAAGCAGCGCACGTCATATTATAGAATTTTGCTAAATTTAACTACATTTATCGTGATCAATTATTGAAAAAAAAAATATATAT
>MU159086.1:77463-191756 GCA_015888305.1 Antheraea pernyi | reverse complement strand
TATATATATATATGTAGCAAAAAAGGAATCTAACATGCTTTTCTACCAGTGAAAGAATTTTCAAAATCGGATCAGTAGTAGGTTCCAGAGATTACCCCGAACATCCAAACCCACTAACTTCAACTTTTTAATATTGGAGTTTAATAGACACGAATTCTACCAGTGTCAAGTCAGTCATGGGAGAGTCACTTTATAGGTAGTATTAAATTTTTATTGTGTAATTTAATTCTTCCAGATTAGGCCACTGAAATACACAAAGACAAACACAACACTTACAGACATCATGCCTTAAATTAATATATATTTACATGATAATTACTGTTAGTTATTACCTTAAAGTTTAATTTTGTTACAACTTATAAAATTAGCCAGAGTTTTGACAAAAGGAGAAAATAGATACCTTTGTGCTTTTGTTAAAATCTGACGAACGTAATTTAAGTTATCATCATTGTTAAGTAAAATTTCATATAATATAATACAAAAAAATAATTGTTCTAGAGTACGTTCCTTCAACCCACATTTACATATCCTGTTACGAGTTGTTCCTGATTCTGAGCTCTGCAAGATGGACTGGAGAGCACACCTCTACAGATATATCGTCAGTCTACAGATAGTAGACGCAGCAAGCTTGTAACAGTTACGAAACTTATAAAGCCATGGCTTACTCGGAATGTTATCCTAAATATATCAGGAAGCATATGATTTGCCATTAATTTGGTTGGATGCATACCACTTTGAGTTCCATAATGCAATCAAATCAGTCTTGTTTGGAGAGGATAAATCCTGAACGTGGGTATTATAGTGATCAAAATATCCAGTCTGGATAGCTTCTTTAGCAAGAAGACCAACAGCTTCATTACCTTGGTTTCCACTATGTCTTTTTTTATATCATTGGTGGCAAACGAACAGGTGGGTCACCTGATGTTAAGTGGTCACCACCGTCCATAGACATTTGCAACACCAGGGGAGTCGCAAGTGCGTTGCCAGCCTAGGTTAGGAGGTGGAGCAAAGGAAGGGGGAAGGGGAAGGGCCAGTACATAATTTAAAATCCGTCGTTTAGCAAGCAATATCAGTTGAGTCTACATTTTTTTACGTTTCAATTTTATTGAATACATATTCTCTTGGTGCGTCAAACTACATATCACATTTTGAACGTTACAACCAATAGGAGACCAGTCTTCAAATAATTAATTACTCCATGAAGACACTCTGTGTTTGGTCGACGGAGAGGGGAGGTGGGTTATCCGGCGCTCTCACTGACCGAACGAAATGCAAACATTGCAAGCACTGTTACTTCACGTCGGTTTTCTGTGAGAGGGTGGTACTACCCCGGGCGAGCCGACCCATTCATGCTGAAACCAGTAATAGCTTCAGTGTGGCTCTACCACCACCACCATCATGTCCTGGTATCCATGCCAGAACTACATAAATTCATAAACAATGACGTAGATACAAATGGAATTTAATAATTATGATAACCGGGGACTCTACTTTAGAAAAAATTGGATTATGCAGTTTGCAGTCGTTTAGCAACTTAGAGAATCTATCAATATGATAGTTTGATCCAATTTATGTGATAGTACAAATTTGGTAACTTATAATATAGCAACTACTTCACCTGTGTAGGTGTAGGATAAAGAAGGGTATTTATTATGTTCAATAAAATTATTGTAAATAAAAATGATATACAATGTAACGTATCACATTGTCATATAAATAAATGTATTATTGCAACCATACTGGTATATAAATGTCACAGCCGAATGTCGCGAAATTTAAAAAAGTAATTAAAAACTTAGCGTATGCCATTTTGACCTATTGTTGCTAATTCGGAAGCCGATGGGTTAAATATCTAATTATATTCAACTGAAATATGTCAAAATAATATTGAAGTTGAGTGTAAAAAGTTCCAATAAGAACAAAAAACCTTTTCTTTCTTCAAGGAAAACAATTTCATAAATATATTAAAAACACACATATATATATTTATTTATAAATTTTTTGATACAGGAACACTCTTGAGCGTCCCCAGAATACCCTCCTAAATTATTATCACAATCTGTTCAGTAGTTTCGGCATGCATAGCGCACAAAAATTGATTTTTATATATAAAGATTTCAAACTTTACTATATTTTTATTTATTGTTTATTCGTATTTTGTTTTTGAATTTCGAAGTCATCTATACTCAACCTGCGATTCATTATATAAGTGCCGAGTTTTTATAAGTAATCAGCAATATACCTAAGCTGCCAATGATAGATAAAAATTACAAATGTCATGCAAAATTGCACTAGTAAAATTATATTAACTATCCCTACAAGTTACGCATCGTTTTATTTATAATAAGAAAGAAACATTTCTTTTCTATTTAAAAAAAAAAGTAACTTGTAGCTGGTATAAAATTACCATAATTTTTTTTTATGTTGTTTTTTTAATATTCAGACAGTTCTTGTTTATTTATTATATATTCTTTTCGAGATTTTCGAATTAAAGATTGTGTTTTACAATTAATATTAATAAGCACTTATAATTCTGAAAGAGTAGCAAATAATTTTGATATAATTTCTGCAAAATTGAAAAATATGAATCTTTTTGTAAAGTATTTGTCATTTGCGGTTATTTATATTTTTATTCTACTTTTAAGTAGTACGGAACGTTTCTCAATTGCGAGCCGTGACGTCACAATGACGTCAATGCAATTGACATTTTAGCTTTAGGTAGGTATATTTACATTTGCGTATGAAATGTTTTCGTTTTCACAATAGTATCAATATTACTATATTTATGTGATAAATTGTAAAAAATGACATTGTACCTACGTTGAAGCCCTTTAATTGAATTATGTAGTTAGGAGAACGTAAACGATTTATTTATAATTGTGATTTTCGATCTGAATAATTAATTCATAATGAAGCCGGGTAAAAGTGCAGATGTTAAAGAGGAGATAGCTGAAATACATTCGAGCGGTCGCTCACCTTCTCCAAAACACAAAACTAAGGAGAGATCAAGAAGTCGGTCCGGCTCTAGGAAGCTATCGAATGGACATGCCGACACCGAAACTGCTGAGACGAGTGCTGCAACCGAAGATATGGACAAATCTAAACGGGACAGCTGGATTAAATCCGAACACGAATCCTTAGACACTGAGATGCCCATACACGACCAAATAAAGCAAGATATATTAGGTTTCGTAGAGAAAGAACTGAAAAAGTCTGACAAAAATCCATCCTTCGTGTTTTATTCGCACGATCCTAACGGCCTCGATGAGAAATATATGAAGACATTGTCACGACCTTCAAGCGGACATAAAGAGAAGCGAAGTCCATCGTATAAAAAGAAGAAGAGACTTTCATCAAAGCATAGAGACAAAGATTTGAATGATTTTGAGATACCCGGTTCTAGTCTTAGTGCGCTAGAGAAGGTGAGTGTCAATAATATTGACTCAATATCTACTAAATAAATGTTATAAAAATATTGGGGGCTGCATTAGAAATTCGCAACCTGAAATAATGGTTTGGGGGGTGGGGGGGGGGGGGGTTGAGAGGGTCGAGGGGCCGACTAAACCACTAAATTAAACCACCGCTGCGGAAAGTTATAGTTACTGAGATATTCACAATATTGCTGGAAAAATGTAAATTTTGTGGAAAAAAATTAATTTGAAGTATTTAAAACTCTTGTAACAGCATTAAACATTATAGTAATTTTGCATAAAAAAAGGTTGAGTTTTCATCTAAAAAAATAATAACTTGTATGAGACTATGTATATCTAGGCATTAAGGAATAAATTATTGATGAAACAGCATAAATCTTGAGAACAAATAAAAACAATTTACAATAAACTTCTGTCCTCATTTTTCTCTCATATATTTCACATTTATGCTCATGTTGGTAGAAAAAATATTTAATATAAAACAATAAGGAATTTGATGTGTTCCCAATACTAACCTACATAGGAGCGAAGCTTTGCTTTGCTCCAGCTTTGTTCCTCTATTAACCTAACATAACTTAGTTGAATTTGCTCTGACCAGTTCGCTCGCATGTGATATATGTGGAGAGGCTTTATGATCATCATACAAATAATTTATATTATATTATTTTCTAGGATTGAGACAGTTGAGTTTTGAATCAAACATAGTAGAAATAAAACAAAAAATACAAGATCTGGAAAACATTCTGTTTTATGGCATACAAATAATTTATATTTGTTTTTTTTTCTGAAATAATAGTGAATTGTTCAAAACAACAACAAATATGTATAAAAGAACAATATTATAAACCTTAAAAATGAGCATCTGAAGGAAAAAAACTACTATGTATCCGCGGGGCGCGGGAGGTGTCTTTTGAAAGGGGTAACAAACCTTTATAAAGGCAACCCCAAATTCGTGATGCGAATTTCTAATGCCAAGCCAAATATTGTAAAATACATTTTATTATACAGATATGACATATATATATTTTTTTTGTTCCTCGAACTGTCTACGCTATTGACCTGGCAGGGTCTTCACAGCTTCACCGGACTAAACATATATTATATGTACACATATTATATAGATATGTACAGACATATGTTTAACCTAAATTTGTGTTTTTAATATAGCAGTCTTAAAAATATTGTAAAACGTATGTAATCATTTATCTCCTTGCAATTAATCCGTGGGCGGTGGAGCGGATTGTTCTCTAAGAACTATGTTGTTTTTTATGGAATATTGCTTACATGTAGTTTTGAGTACAATTTTTTGTTGCCCTTCATAAATAAATAAAAAAAAAACAGTATACAGTAGTTTATATAAATCTAGTTTAGTTTTATAAATGCATATTTATTACTTGTGTATTTATAATGTGTTTCATATTTAACACACCTGTCTATTTTGCAGCTTCTAAGAACCCACTGTTTTGCTTGACTTAGAATAAGTTTAATATAATTTAAAAAAGGAGGGTTCACAATCTTTTTGGAAAAACTACACATAGAAGAATGATTAAGAATTCTTACTTTTTGAAATATACACCATAATAATTGTTTTAGATAGTATTTACAAAAACAAAATCGAGTGATGAGTGGTCTTTTTACTTGTGGCAAAAAAGGAATAAATTGTATGGTTCCATGACACTAAAAAGTTTAATGTAAATATAATGGAACAAATTTGTTTTTTTCTGATATCATTTATTATTATATGTGAACTGAAGAGATGGATTTTGAGTTATATATGTATAATATAGAGAGAGAGATAAGGATACATTGAACAGTATGATCATTTATGGAAAATATTTAATAGTTTTTAATTAAAATTTCAGGTAGATGATTATCTTAAAGAGTACAATAAAGATGAAGTGGTCAATTTAAGTGGAGAGCTGGAAATAGAGGCTAATGATCTAGATAATAATAATGGTGTATCAAAAGATATACGACACAAACCAAGGAAGACCAGACGAAAGATCAGAGATGAGAGACAAAACGCTGAAATCAACGACAGAGACATTAGTCCGAAGGTGTTTAAAACAGGCGGGAAAAGTAAATTAAGTATGAATACTACAAGTAAATATACGTAATTCGAAAAATAGTATAATTAATTTGTGTTCAGACCAAGTTATTCTGTTTCCCACAAATATACCTACGTATAGGCAAACTTAGATACATATTAAGTACTTAAGAAATAGACAATCTGATTAAAGTTTGATTTTGTTAATTTTAATAGATAATGACAAGCTATGTAAAATTAAAGGTTTATTACAATAGTGTGATCCCTTTACCTTACATTTGTATTTCACAAATTTGACACCTTTCATATACAACAACTCAATACCTAGTTTTAAGTATTATTTTCCTCTCCCTCCCTCCATGAAAACTTTCCATACCCTCAGGATCTCTTATAGCAATTTTATATAATCAAATTACAATTATAACACATTTATACAAAGTATGTATTAACTATATTGATGATATGTGTTGTTTATAATGTAAAAAAACAAGGACTAATAATATCATCTGAATGTATCAAGTTCATTTACTACTTTTCACTCGTACTTAAGTCATCATTTAAATTACAATGACTTTTGATAGAGTGAACCTATTTTATTGAAACTAAGAATGAATGTTACTCGAGCATATGGTTTATGATTTTTTATGATGTGACATTTTATCGTGAATGCAAGTTTTTAGCAGTGATACATGTACAAACAAACAGACGGACAAAATAATTATTACTTACTCCAAGATACCTGCAAGTACAAACACCTTAGATTTACATTCTTATTATATATATAGATATCTAAGTTTATGACTGACCTACTAACTATGTGTGTCATTAACTAACTTTTTTTTTCGATGTGCTTTTACGTTAACTTGGATTTAAATTTGTTTTTTCTTTTTTCAATCCTTTCTTTATTTATATATTTATTACTTGGACTACCAGACCACATGATACTGGCTGAATTGTGGATTAGGACTAAAGGAATCAAATAAAAAAAGTATTATTAATTTGTAATCATGCCTTTTATGTACTTGATGTTAATTAATTATTGCACACTTGAGCTTTATTTGGATATTATTAAAACAGTGCAAGCTGTGACTTCTGGCAAAGTTAAAATCCTGCTGGTTTGTTGGAAGAAGATGCCCTGGGGTATTAAGCTTCCTAGTGTACAAACTAAAAATGCAATAAAGTATTCATTCATTCAATGTAGCGCCATATTTTTATTACATAGAACTGATATGACTTTTGTCTTTTGAAACTGCCTTCTTAATATTGAATTTAAATAAAATAATATTTATGTAAATTCCATATTTACATTTTATAGAATGCCTACAAAAGTGACAAGGTTTTTTTTAAATTTTCTCTTATTGTTAAGGATTCATATAACCTATTCTGTAATAAATTTTTATTAAGCTCAATTATATAACTACAATATTTACCTTATATACGTTTTTATTTTGTTTTATATTTGTGTCCATCCATTTTATTAAAATGAGCTACATCCAATTTTAATCATTCATATAACATGTTTAACTTTATTTAAGATTTCTAGTTTTTATTCAGTGACAATGAAGTGCAAATTTTGCCATCCATAAGGATTTTAGTTTTTTTTTATGATCTTCATATTTGACATGTACAAAATTTGTAGATTTTGAAAAATAATGTAAAATATTAGGAACAGGTAAAATTGGAATTCGCACATTTTTTAATGTAATGAATAGTAAATATTACTATTACTGAATATCAAAAAAGTGTATTTGGGATATTATGCACTCCTATAATGCATTCATAAAAAAATAATTTACTATTTTCAGCAAGACCAAAAGATCTATCAAAAATGCTTGAAAATCTAGAATCAGGTATGCCTTACCATGATCAGTATATAGACAATCCATTTTCTTCACCGTCACCTCTCACTTCACCAAACGATGAAAGGAGGAATCCATTTGGAAGTAGTAGACCTGAGAAGATATATTTACAAGGTGGTGGCACATTTAGGGCAGTATCTAGAGATCAGATACTCGAGCCTCAAAGGTCAAGAGATGAAGAAAAATATTTAAGGTAAATTTTCTGTTACATACTTTTTGATTAATGGTGCCTTGAAAATAGTAAGATTCCCGTATATTTAATTGAAATAGTTCTCTAAGTCCATTGACTAGGCATTGACAGTGTGTTCAGACAACACCAATTTGACGTAGGTTAAAATCCTAGCAACTGACTCGGAGCTTTCAGCGAAGGTAAACATTGTGATGAAATCATAGCATGGTCTTAGGGCTTTTTCTAAGTCCGTTAGCTACCACCCTCAACTTTAGGATGTGTCACTAGGCTCATCAGCATCATTTAACACCAGATGATATTGTGTTCAAATGCTAAAACTTGTAGAGTATATTATAGAATTGGTTGTCTGTAAAGTCGGTTTAGGGACGATGATTTTACGTTATAACGTCATATAACATTGATGAAAATTGAATACTTTTAGGAATTGAGTTATTCTATATATAGATCCTATACAAGCCGAACGCTGAAACCGATCACGCCTCTCTATCGCTTGTTCTGCACTCTCGCTTGCACCAAGCGCTCAGGCAGAATGTGACAATGAAGCATGCTTTTCCGTGCATGCAGCCGGCATTCATGGATTTTTAAGACGTTATCACATCAGAAATGAGTCTCTTATTTTATTCACACTAGGCTATATTTTATCATTCAAATCAAATTTAGTATTGTAATGAAACTTGGACTTTGTTAGTTTTTTTTTTCTAATAATATGAATTATGTAAGTCTACATCACCCAAACATTCACATTTATACCTTATTAAGGGAGCAGTTGTGTGGTTTATTTGTAATAAATTTAAAAATTGGAATAGTTTCAGATTAAGAATAATCATAATAATAATACTTCTTAATAAGAGCTTTTAATATTTTTTAGTTGAAAAAGCTCTTCTCTCATGTATGAGAAGCAGGGATACCTAACATTACACCAATGAATATTTATAAAGTTAAATGACAATATGTAGTGAATTCTGTTATACATTTGAATGAAATTTGTCTATTTTTTTATATATATAAAGATATAAATAATTGGCTCTACATCTTTTATGCCGATTGATAAGTTTGACAATTTGTAATTAACGCCATCTAGTTCAACAAATAAAACCAACTAAAAATAAGAATTATTAAGTGTTGGTACTAAATAAAATAAATGTTGAAGTTATCACATATTATGTTGTAGGAAACAACCATGATCAACTATGATCATTGATTTTCTGATCCTATCCAAATAATTAGTACAAATCTTTTTCATACATGTTTATTTATTGTTTTGGATTTTTTTTTTTTTAGTGTCATATCTGGCAAACGAACTTGCTGGTCACTTGATGTTAAGTGATCACCACCGTCCATAGACACTAACAATACCAGGGGAGTCGAAAGTGCGTTGCCAGCCTATGATTGGGGGAAAGGGAGTGAAGGGGGAGAGGAGAGGGGAAGAGAGGTGGACCTCCGGCGCTCTCACTGACCGAACGAAACGCAAAAATGCAAGCACTGTTACTTCAACTCGGTTTTCTATGAGAGGGTGGTTCCACCCCAGACGAGCCGACCCATTCATGCTGAAACCAACAATAGCCACAGCGTGGCTCTACCACTCTTAAAATTTATCCAACTCCAACAGCATAGTGTTTTTATATAATAACTTATAGTATGTAATAATTACAGGCAAATTTCTAATCATAAATTTATATTCCTATAAATTAATATTTATATTCATAAAAAATGTGGATATTTTAAAATTATTTTATTTCATACCACAGATTGGGTGATTTAACTCCATTAGATGTAGCGCTATCCTTACAAAGAGCGTGGGGTAGTTGTGCTATGGCCTGTCATGGTATACTTGGAGGATTATCTTTGATGCACCTTCTTCTCATCAGCTACTCGGATGGACTAGATCCAAGCCATCTTTCGTTCCACGCTGTGGTCACTATGCCCTATGTTGCTGCATATTATTTCTTCTGTGTTATGTGTTTGCTATCAGTTTTGGACAGGTAAGTAGCTACTTTTATGAAAATAAAGTGTTAAAAATACTCTCTATATATTTACATATATTTAAATGTGACGCTATCTATGAGATGTCTATAACAGTTAGTTCTACAGTTTTCTGTCAACAAACTAATCTAAAGCGCCATCTGTTCGAGACTGGTGAAACTTACAATTAATAACAATAATCAACATTGCAATAATTTAATATGAATTAAAAAAATATTGGGGTCATTAATCAACATAAAAAATTAATCTGTCATGTTGGACCAAATTATACCTAAATGCCAATTTTAATAAAGTTCAGTTTAAGTGAATATTAGTTTCAGTGTTCTTTGTCGACAAACATCATGATACTGCAATTTTTATATACTAGGATTTTTGGCAACCAATCTTCTAGTTTATTACTTCCATTGTCGTGTAGGTAATAATATTACAAGCTACCTGACCCGTGCAACTTCGTCTGCACCTAATCGGTTAGCACTGGTTTCAATTGTAGACTTGTGATCATTTAAATGTGCTGACAAGATGATGCGCCCCCCCCCCCGCTGTTACAGGATTCCTGTTTTTGTGGCATCTTGAAATTCATGCTCCTTGATATTATTTCTCTTCTACTTTATTTGTACACAATAACCGAAAACTATATTATATAAAATGTATTAGGTAAATCCAAAAAGTACTGAACCGATGTTAAAATTTCTTTCTCCTATGAAAAGCTACAATAATAGTTACTTACATAGACAATATAATACTTATTTAATGTACATTAAATCAAAGGAAGCCACAAGTAAATTTATAAAATTAAATATCATAGATAATTGTTTCAAAATATCACTTGCCAATCCTGTTATTCATATAGTTATTTATAATTCACAGGTTAGATATAACAAGCTTAGACTTAACTCGTGGAGTTCAACCGTACTTCCAGCCTATTGTTTTGGTTATTTTGTATATGGCTTGTCTACTGGTTTGCACAGCGGCTAGAATGTACGACGAACTAATGGTGTATCAGTACACTTCTATCGTTTTCAATATCACGGGTAATATAACAGCTGTGAGTATTATTTGTTTTTAAAAGACCTAACACACAATATATTCTAGATATGGGAAACACATCTGCTTAAATATGGTTAAAACATTGCGAAGTATTTTTTTGCCTCTGCTATATATCACGTGATATGTCACGACCAGTTATATTTTATATATAACAGTATCACTGAAATACGGTGATGCTAGATAATAATTATTTGTCACACTCACTAATATTCTACGGCTATAAACATTTCAAATAAATCAATGCTTATCATTGTTGATAATTAAGTTTAATTACACTTAATTTCTCATTTTTAGCTTGTGGTGCGTGTATTATTTTGTTTTTTTTTACCATGTGTACATTTGTCATGGGTTTATAGAATTCTGTGAATTTTAACATAATTTGGTCCACATGAATTCTCGCTGTAACTGGTGTTTTCGAAGTATAACTGTTGTGACACGTGATTTATCACGTTATATGTAGCTATACGTGATATGTAAACATACGTTTTACGTGATATGATCCACGCATTTTATATAGCAGGTTGCTTGGTGTTAGCGACATAACATCTTCACGTTACTAGTTAATATATACTCTGTAGACATCAATTTGATCTTGTATGTCACTGGTAGAGTCTACTTGTTGTTTGTTATTTTTTTAACTATTGACAGAAGTGTAAATTGGTTTATAGTTATACAAAGAATTCTTACTCCGTTTCTAGCTATTCCTATATTCGAGTCGATTCAGTTTGGGTTTAATTTTTAATAGTAATAAAAAAATCAGTGTATAATTTGTTTGTAATGAGGGTATATTTCATTTCCAGCCAACTACACCGACGTTTTATCACACGTGGACACATTTCTCGATTTGGCGGGCGGTTTTATCGATTCTCGGTTTAGCTTACTTCGTTATATCGAACCCTAAAGACTTGGTCTACACTAACCTCAGCAAGTTACTGCAGTTTAAGCACTCGCTACAGAGTATTGGATGATGGAAATAATTATTTGTGCATGTTTGTAGCCGATAAGAAGTTGTTTTTTTTTTGTTGAAGTCATGTTATGCATCCTCCCATTAAAAAAAAATTAATTGACTCACCACAAACAGTATTCCTGTTTTAATCTATTGTTCTAAGATAAAAATGACTTAAGAAATAATGTAATTTATGTTGTCCCTTAAACTTGAGATTCGCGCTAAATTTTATATTACACATAAAGTATATGAAAGTATATGTCGGTGTAAAAAGCTTTATCTATGGTCCAAGTAGTACTTATCTATACTATTCAACCCGGACCCACTGAGATGGTATAAAAGGCGATCCGCACAAAGAATGGGTGGCATTCTCGCTTGGATTGTCGTACCGTTAACATTTATACGGATTGACTGTATGATTTATATCAAACTAAGGATAACTAATATGACAACTAACAATATTTCAACCTAATCCATGTAGAATCATGAATTAAGTTTTTTTTTTAACTTGGCCTTAAGTTGACATTATGTAATGAGTTCGTGATATAAGTATATATAAATTGAAATGTAGCTTTAAAATTTAATTTCTAGTCAAAGAAAGTATTATTTCAGTTATTTTAATTAATACTATAGAGACATATGAATGTAATAACTAGTATTTATAATAAATAAATATAAAATAGGAATTTTATAACAAATTTCATTAAATTTTAAGAGAAATAAATATAGTTTACCCTTGAAGTATTGTATTTAAATTATTATTGGAGTAATAAATACGTTTAATATTTAATAAAATATATAATCGGATTGAGTAATTTGTATATTTGCTTGAAAAGTTTATGTTTTCTGAAAGGAAGGAAAATCACATAAATATAATTCTAGTTTACACTATCGTATATGCGTGTGATTATGTATAAGAGAAAAGGCTATTTTTGTGACTAAGGTGGCCTGAACGTACCTATATATTTTTTTTCGAACTGACTACGGTATTGGCCTAGCAAGGCCTTAACAGCTTCACCGGACTACTAAGGCGAGCGCTTAAGGCACTCAGCCGATTTAATTTAACAACTAGCTTAAGGGTGAACGGCACACCTCGGCTTAGGCTGGTGTTCCACCGTGGATGCCCTATGCCTTCTTAAGTCGCTGTCCGCGGAGGCGACCTTCCAGGGGGAAAGGTTTTTGTTTTTTTCGAACTGACTACGCTATTGACCAAGCAAGGTCTTAACAGCTTCACCGGATTACTAAGGCGAGCGCTTAAGGCACTCAGCCGATTTTACTTTGACAACTAGCTCAAGGGTGCGCGGCACACCTCGGCTTTGGCTGTTGCCTGATACATGCAATTCGCGACCTATCTGAGCTAATCTAAGCTAAACTAACTATTCATACATATATGAGTTGTTGAAACATGTATGTGTACCAAGCATACATACCTCAACAACCCTTATATATATATTTCGTATCGGATAATATTCTTAACTATTTCAGTTTGATAAGGGGAAAAAATAAAACTCTTCCACCTGCATGTGTAAGCGTGTATGCGTGCACGTGTGTGGAGGTGATATGTTTAATGTTGTTGCAGCAGGGGGAAAGGGTTTTGGCGGTGTCCCTAGATATCAGTCGAACGTTTTGTTTTGTTTGTTTTGTTTGAACGTAAGTAAAAAAAAAATAGGTCTAGAAGCCACAATTCTCTGAAAAACAAAGCTTAAAATTTGACAAGAACTTGGCTAGATACGAAGTCAAAAAAACCTTTTACGGATGCTGCTTTTCTAGGTGAATCAGTATTAATAAATCTTTGTATTTAATATAACACTGCTATCTCATCTAGTGCTGCAGTAGAACGTCTTTTTCTACGGGTAAACATATTTTACGGGCTAAATGGTTATCGCTGTCTGATGTCTACTTTAATATGCTAATTTTTATGAAGGAGAACATGCACCTAAATTACCTAATGGGAAAATTAGGATTAATGATAGCCTTATTTCTATCTACTTTATAATCGAAATAAATAAATGTGTGTTTAATTGTTCTTTCTACTTGTTATTGTTTTATTTACATATGTCTCTCAGCGCAAAAGCAGTGTATGTTTGAAATGGTTAACTTTAACGTACGGTAAATTTTCAAGACTAACGATCTACTGATTGAAGTAGCGATTAACTGTTTAACTAACGAATTAACAATAAACGAAGTTAGATTTTGGATTAACTGTGCCCAACTATGCTGTCGGTCCTACAGTTTTCTGTCAACAAATTAATTCAAAGCGCCTTCTGTTCGAGACTAATGACACTTACAATTAATAACAATAATCAACATCGACTACCATTTAATTCGTCCTTAAAATATATACAGGCCATTAATAAAAGTATAATGATCCTAACTTTTAAGTTGGACCAAATTATACAAAAATGCCAACTTTAATGAGGGTCGGTTGAGTACTTTCGGAGTTCACAGGTGACAAATATCAGGACGCTGGAATTTTATATATTTAGTTAGATAATGCGCTGTGTGTTAGTGAATAAATTATACTAATAAAAATGTCTGCATACGCGTCATATAAAACATGCTTCGTTTTGACCAGTCCACAACGTATGACGTGACGTATTTGAACCAATTAGGGCGCAGATTGAATGACGATGATTGGTTGGGGAGAGAGTCATTGTAACGACATCGACTTGTAGTACAAGAAGCAACAAGTTACTTTAGTTTGAATATATACACGGCTTGCCATTTGATCCAACGATACGATTTACGCGTTTGAAAATCACCCGTCTTAAAGAGGCCGCAACTAGATTGTTTTTTCATCGGTCAGTTATTTTAATATGATAAATAATGCGATACGTAGTATCTGAATACGTGGTTGATGTCAAGAAAGCCGTTTTTTTAAAATGTTTTATAGTTTTTAAAATTTTACCACCATTTCATCTGATTTTAAGTGACAATGTGGTACCATTATCCTAAGATTTCATCACCTTCATTCGCAAGCATACGAACCTATGTGGATCGACACGCTAACCAATGTACTATTTACTATATATATATATAGTAAATATTATATATATACTATTTACGAGTATAATCGCTTCAGATATAATCTCTATGACTGGATTGAGTCCGAACCAGTATAGTTTCCACGTTCATAAGCGCCTTTTTAGGGCCTAAATTGTGTAAAGTATATTTTTAATTTTGATCACATTCTGTATTTATAACTGGGGCACGTAGAAAGAATAAAGACTTTTTTCATTTATCTGTTTTTTTTTTATAATCAAGTCATAATACCGTGTTAAGTAAAATTTTGTGATTTTTTAAAACCATCCCACAAATTTAGAATTTTTTATTTTATTTTCTAAAAAAGTATAAATTATATTTTTAAAGTTTTAACTTGATTTCTGGAGTCGAATATAGAGGAAATGTTAAGGATTTATTAATGACTGTAAGGTGAAATTTCAGAATATCCTAAATTTATTACAAAATATATGTAACACATAGAATATGTTTAGTTCTAAAAGAAAGCAATAAATATTGTATTTTCTCATACTTCTTTATAGGAATTACTTTTACCAATATTTTTTTATACAGAAACATTTTGTTTAAACTACAACGTTACATACAATTATAATTTTGTGTTCCTAAAATTTCAAAATTAATCGGTGTAGGTACACAGTTTACGCCAATCCTTTTTACCACTCTGAATATAGCCCTAATTACTGAATGGTGAATAATATAGTTAAGATTTTTTAAATTTAAATATAGTAATCTAAAATTGGCAATTATTTATTGTTGTTTCGATGTCATTATGTATTTATACCTAAATGTGTGTTCTGCGCAACTAGTATAACTACATGCAGAGCGGTCAAAAAGTTCGGCGCAGACTAGATTTAGTATAAAACTAGCGGGCCCGGCGGACGTTACCCCGTCCTGATTATTATAAACCTATATAAATTATATACCTATAAACCTTCCTCATGAATAACTTTATTTAATAGTGAAAACTGCATGAAAATCTGTTCAGTAATTTTTGAGATAATCACGATAAGAGAGACAGACGTGGCAGAGAACTTTGTTTTATAAAATATAGTGATAATTGCATATCATGAAATTAGCAATTTTGAATGACAATATCAAAACAAATAAGTAAATCACACAATATCTGTTGAATAAAATTCATATTTACATTACTTAATTTTAGATGAACAAAATTGTGATCATTATAATGCTGAAACAGATTTTTTTTTTGTCAATTAGCAATAATCTTGCGGATTTTACAACAAAAGTTAATATAAAAAAAACTAAAAGCTTTATTTAAAGTGTATATACATATTATTCTTGAATTTGTACCTATAATGAAAATATATTACTTCCATATTTATCACTCGTGAAAAATGCATTCCTGTTCTAAAAAAAAATGATAAAATAGTATTAAAATAAAGTAAGTAGTTAATTTCAGTGTTTTTATTTTATTGTATAATCCCTTTTGTTTATTGCCAGCAATTGACCAATGCTGGTTGGAGATGTGCCAGCTTCTCCATCATTGTGTTCAGTTCTTCACAGTACACATCTGCAGTAATGCTCACCCCGTTTGGTAAGAAGCCGTGATGAATCACACCGGCCCTAGACCACCAAACAGTGACCATCACTTTTCTAGGAGTAAGTTTTCGTTTAGGGCATTGTTTAGGTGCTGAACCAGGATCCAACCAACTTGCTGAGCGCTTGGGGTTATCAAATAGAATACATTTTTCATCGCAGGTAACAATGCGGTTCAAAATTCCTTCATTTGTGTGTCTGCTGAGCAGTGCAAGGCACGTCTCGACGCGTACTTCGCGGTGGCGATCATTGAGTTCGTGGGGCACCCATTTGTCAAGCTTTTTTACCTTTCCGATTTGACGCAAATGGACCAATATTGTTTTGACGCTAACGTTGAAAGCTGCTGCTAATTCAGCCGTAGATTGTGTATCATCAGCTTCCACAATCGCCTTTAATTCGTCATTGTCGACCAAAGTCTTCGGACGACCGCGAGGTTCATTTTTCAGGTCGAAGTTCCCAGAATGGAAGCGAACAAACCAATAACAGGTGGTGCGTTGGTTTGTAGTTTTAGCTCCGTAAACGTCGTTGATGTTCGCGTTGCTGCCACGACGGTACTCATATTCCATAATTACTCGAATTTTTAACGTATCCAAGATGACAAAAAATATTTAAATGCGATGAAAATGTAACACTAATCAATAAACAAATGACTACTCTTGGAAAAATAATTCCATGTTTTTAAAATAAAATTAATTTGAAATTAGAATTCGTAGCCAAACAAAAATTATTTTGATTTGAAATGGCCCGAACGGCAATTTCATAGGTAAATACCTATTATTAAACTTGAGGATGGTAGCTAGCAGTGTCGAATAGTCCTATAACCCGATTCCTATCGGCTTCCCTTTAAGAATTAGCATATAACGTAAGTCCTTCGTACTAGTAGGCGGTAGAGCCATGCTGAAGCTATTAGTGGTTTCAGCATGAAGGGTTCGGCTCATCCGGGGTACTACTACCACCCGACCCACAGAATACCGACGTGAAGTAACAGTGCTTGCATTGTTGCGTGTCGTCCGGTCAGTGTGAGCGCCGGAGGGCCACCTCCCCACCATCCCCTCTTCCCTCCCCGGCCACCTCCACCATCCCCTTCCCCCAAACACTGGCTGGCAACGCGTGTCTATGGACGGTGGTTAACACTTAAAATCAGGTGACCCAAACTGTTCGTTTGCCTGCAATAATATAAAAAATAACCTTATATTACATAACTTTAAGGTAGATAATAAATATACGTATTTCCTTTTTATTTTATAGAACATCGTAATATTTCTTCCCTATAAAATAATTATTATCCTAACTTTGATATTTCGCCAACAATTTACATCGGCTTATGAAGGATTTTTATTACAGCATTTCTACTGAATGGTTAAAGCATACTTTATGTGGCGGTTTGTTGTCGAAATTGTGGTTTTTATACCGGCAATATTATTTGAACGAGTCTCGTTAATTGATGTTCTCTTTGCTTATACTAGATGGCGTTGGTTACATGTTAAAAGTGGCTGTAAAATGTAACTTAATGCTAATATTTTTTAGTACTAATGATCTAATGCTTATTGAGAAAGATCTGGAATGTATGAAGTGAAGTTTAGAAAGTACAAGAAATTTCTATCAATAATTTTATTTTAATTATTTAACATGAATATTATTACAACAATTTTGCTAACGATTATTTTTTTAACAATGACTATCGATTTTATTCCTTCCTTTATCACAGACTTCTTTAAACTTATATTAAAGTGTAAGATATGTGTGACATACTTATTATAATCGGTACTAATAGTAAAAATGAATAAAGCCATAGTAAAAAAATGTTAGCCATAATTATCCATTACTTGTATTGTTTCTGTACCCAACTCTTAATTTTATTGCTATGCAAAATATATAGAAACAATTCGAGAGAACATGATATCCTAAAGAATTAATATATTTCATTGTGATAGAGAAATGATAAAAGCCAATGTGTCGTTTGTCGCGTTTAATATATTTAGTTTACTACGTAAACAACACTGCTGATTTTTGTGTAAGTAATTTCTATTGTAAACGATTGTCTACTTCATTATATTGGCCTATATTTAATAGTTTAAGTAAAATATTGCAACCGAATGTTTTTTTAATCATCTTGCCTTTTTCATAATTTCATATAATACCTAATGTAACAAAACATATACAGAAACTTGGTCAGAGAAATCACCTATGATCTAAAAAAGAATAATGTAGGTAATTCCGTTCAGTAGTTTTCGAGTTATCCGTACACTAACCGAGGGCAGTAAGTGAATCATCGATTTTGTATATAATAATGACTTCCAGTAAATATCAAACGCTAATAAAACTTATAAAGTATAAAATAACCACTACTCCCGAAGAAAAACGCCTTCGTGGTGACCTCATAGAAACATACAATATAAATACAACCTGCCATACTTACGTGGAATGTACTCGTATATTTTAAGAGACAAAAAATCTACAAGAGGAATCAAACTAAAATAAGTCAATCATTTTCACACACAACAATTGCACACAATTTCTTCAGTAACAGAGTGGTACTGAACTGGAACCGATTGCCTGACGAAATAGTATCTGCTAATATCATTTTCACACAACAATTGCACACAATTTCCTCAGTAACAGAGTGGTACTGAACTGGAACCGATTGCCTGACGAAATAGTATCTGCTAATATCATTTTCACTCACAACAATTGCACACAATTTCCTCAGTAACAAAGTGGTATTGAACTGGAACTGATTGCCTGACGAAATAGTATCTGCTAATATTATTTTCACACAACAATTACACACAATTTCCTCAGCAACAGAGTGGTACTGAACTGGAACCGATTGTCTGACGAAATAGTATCTGCTAATATCATTTTCACTCACAACAATTGCACACAATTTCCTCAGTAACAGAGTGGTACTGAACTGGAACCGATTGCCTGACGAAATAGTATCTGCTAATATCATTTTCACACAACAATTGCACACAATTTCCTCAGCAACAAAGTGGTACTGAACTGGAACCGATTGCCTGACGAAATAGTATCTGCTAATTCTATCCATGGTTTTAAAAACCGACTCGACAACTGGCTCCGGACTAATAGACTCACTTTAATAAGTGCACATCTGCAGTGAACAAAACCCGACAAAAAATTTCGACACTCGTAGTTAATTAAAAAAAATGCAGTGGCGCGAGAGACGACTCCGTTGCGTTTGGACAGGCGCGCTGCAGGGCTTAATTTCCTTTTGAGCGACTGTATCAAAGTAATTTAATACGTAATATTGCAAAGTCAAAGGTCCCTTAGTTTTAACAAACACGTAAATGAGATACCTTGTAAATAGTGTCGCTTTAATATGAACGTTAAAAGCTTTGATGAAGTTTTAAAGTCGTTTTATTATGATACGTTGTATTTGCAATGTATCAAATATATATAACTAGCTTTTGTTCACGGCTTTGCTCATTTCTGAATGGACTTTGTCGTTTTCTGTACCTGTCATGAGTATCATTTGAACCATTAAGGCGTGAAAGCGTAACAAACACAAATTCGCACTTAAAATATTAGGAAGGATGCCTCGTGATGAGTCGCCGCAGTGGCTGTCTGTATATTGTAACTATTTGTTTGGTAGTCTCAATCTTCCCTGTAATTACGTAGTACGCAAGAACCAAGCGGTAGTACCGATGTTCCTTAGATGTTTTAGCTTACGTCCACAATAGCACCCGATATTAAATTACAATGTGATCTTGGAAGAAGCCTTACCATGCAGTGGTTTTACTCGTATCACGATGTTTTCTTTCAACGAAAGCACTGTTTTATTGCGGGTTTCGAACCTACGTCTATCGATGTGGTACCCGAATAAGGGTTATTATATTATTTATTGTCAATTAATGGTATGGTGTATAGAGTTCACATATTTCGGTATATAATGAAACAGTTCAATATACTTATTTTTAAAATATAATTAGAACAATATTCATGAGTTAAAACTAAGTTATAGTGAATATAAAGGGATAGTAATAAAAACACTAGTTATGTAGGGCATTTTCTAGCTTGGCATGGCTAGCTGCCAATAGCTCCTATAGGTATGTTCCGGCGGTTGTGCTTAAAACAACCCAGGGGACAGTCTGGGTTTATATACAGAAACTTGGTCAGAGAAGTCGCCCCCTAGATTTTTTTTATATCATAGGAGGCAAACGAACATGTGGGTCACCTGATGTAAGTGATCACCACCGTCCATAGACACTTGCAACACCAGGGGAGTCGCAACTGCGTTGCCAGCCTGTGTTGGGGGGGGGGAGGAGGAGGAAGGGAAAAGGATGGGGAGGTAGGCCTCCGGCGCTCTCACTGACCGAACGAAACGCAACAATGCAAGCACTGTTACTTCACGTCGGTTTTCTGTGAGAGGGTGGTACTTCCCCGGGCGAGCCGACCCATTTATGCTCAGGTTTAGCGTATTTACCATATTAGAACACATTGTCAGGTGAGATTGTGACCAAAAGCTAGAACTTACACAATTAATTACGTGTAATATCACTACATATTATAAAACAAAGTCTTCCACGTCCAAACTGTCTGTCTGTTTGCGGTAAACTCAAAAACTACTGTACGGATTGTCATGACATTTTCACCAGTAGATAAAGTGGTTCATAAGGAAGGTCTAAGTATATTATTATTCAAGGTTTTTATTATAAGGCGGGACAACGTCCGCCGGGCTCACCACTTATTACCATCATTAGTAAAAGGTTATGAATGGGAAATAATTACGTTTTCAAGTTGCGTATTTTGATACAATCTCACTAACTGCCGAATAACAACCGGACAATAATACGATAAAATAGAATAACATTATCAGTGAGTTCTTCCATAGAATATAAGAACACGGTCCCAATCCTCTGTCCCATTGATGCACTGTTTGTATTACCGCCGGAATCAGCAGACCAAGGGTGGAAAAGAATATAGCGCCGACCAAACCTATCAGAAGTTCTAGATCTGGAACTGCTGTCGCCAGGATAACTGAAAAATATTAATAACACGGTGTAAAATAAACATCAATAAACTTGGTTATACGTAAATTAATTAGTTGCTTGCAATGACATATGCAACATACTAGTAAACGTGACCGACCGTATTGCACTTGCGCGTCTTGCCTCAGTTTTTTTTTTCGAACAGACTACGCTATTGACCAAGCAAGGTCTTAACAGCTTCACCGGACTACGGCTTGCCTCAGACTAGCGACGCGTACGTAATATAGCGGCCTGCGTACTTCTAATATTGATATTTTTTATTGAGAGTTTGCTGCCCATCATATGACTGGTTGATTAATAAACCTTATAAAAATGTATATAATTATTTTTCAGGGTGCGAATAGATGTAATTTCATTATAAAATAGATTTCAATATAAAAATTATGAAATATAAATATTGTAATTCACACTATTAATTTAAAAATTCAAAAGAGAACACAGTTATTTCATTGTTTTGAGTTTTCACTTCTGACGGCAGTCCTTATGACTGCTTCGATTTTTTTTAATATCTTGGGCACTTGGTTCCTTGGTACCTTCCATTAATATCAGGTTCAAGTTTCAAGAAACGGTTATTTAACGAGTGATTAATTGTTAGAATTTATTCTTAGCAGTTTATATCTAAATTGGCCAGTTCTTTGTTAATAATCAATAAATGTGTTAAAAATTGCTAATATATATAGTACATATTAAAAGATATCTCAATATGTATTTAGACGTAATTAATTTTATTCTCACACGCATAATGATATCACACCTTGCACTTAATTTAAGTTCGTTTCTCAGTGTGTTCTAATGCGAACTGCCAACGTGACTAGTTCAGAATGGGAAAAGTTGTCAATTAGTGAGGAGTTCAACAAACTCGTTATGGGTATTTTCAATTCTTTTTATTTTAATATTAGTATTAAATTATACGAACATAATAATTCAAATCACATGAATAGCTGTACATAAAAAATTAAAAAGAACTCGACTTTCTTTGATAATTAAAAAACTGAACTTTTCGCTTTTGAGTCATAAATTACATCGGTTTAAGGAAGGTTAATTCCGTTTTTCAGATTTAGTAGCAATTTTATAACAAAGAATCAGTTTACTTTAGACCCGTGATTCCTAACCTTTTTCATGTTTATAATCTTTTTTTTTTTTGTTTGTAACCGTTAAGTTTGTATAAGTAGCTATTATTCTTATTTTAGATATTTTCATAAATCGATTATGTAATTTTGAATATATCTTCTTGTAGGTGGTAGAGCCACGCTGAAGCTATTGCTGGTTTCAGCATGAATGGGTCGGCTCGCCCGGGGTAGTACCACCCTCTCACAGAAAACCGACGTGAAGTAACAGTGCTTGCATTGTTGCGTTTTGTTTGGTCAATGAGAGAGCCGGAGACCCACCTCTCCTCCCATTCCCCTTCCCTTCCTCCCCCCTTGCAACTCCCCTAGTGTTGCAAGTGTCCATGGACGGTGGTGATCGCTTATATCAGGTGACCCAGCTGTTCGTTTGCCTCCTATGATATAAAAATAAATAAAAAAATGCATCAGATGGCACTATACGGAATCTATGAATAAACTCACCTGTTAATAAAACACCAGTGATCCTGAGCAAGATTTGGCTAACATTGTGATAATCCTTCCTGACGTTATTCTGCAGCCGCGTCCAAATGATTTCCATAGGAGCGTACATTTGTAAACAGTAAGTAAAGAATACAGCAAGCGCCACTAATATCTTCGCAATTAGTGCTGTGCTGAAATTTAAATGTATAATATAACATAAATCTTCAATCCTACTACCATCATTACATAGTATAAAACAAAGCCTTTTACCGCGTCTGTCTGTCTGTCTGTTCGCGATAAACTCAAAAACTACTGAACGGATTTTCATACCGTTCACCAGTTGGTAGAGTGATTCATGAGGAACGTTTTGGTATATAATTTGTCAATGTTTTTTATAATCAGGACGGGACAATGCCGGGCCCGCTAGTACAGTAATAAATGTAATGCATATATTTTTAAAGTTAACTGGCAATGATATTAATAAATGCTGCAAACTTGTTTACTTCTAAATTCGAAAACAAAATTTAATAGGTTTCTAAATCGGCAATAATTATCATGGAATTGACGGTGATGATCATTTTCATACCCTGTTAGCGTATAGCAACCATAGTTATAAATCCCGTAAATGAAACAGTGTCTATCGTGTTTTAATCTTAATTAGCGGGTCCGGTGGGTGTTATTTCACTTTGATCATTTAAAAAAATCTTTACAGATTAAATAAACCTTCCTCATGAACCACTTTATCTACTGGTAAAAACCGCATGAAAATCCGTTTAGTAGTTTTTATGTTAATCGCGAACAAGCAGACAGGCGTGGCAGAGGTCTTTGTTTCAAAGCGATAAGAAGAAATTAGCAGTAAATTTCAATAGATTTAAATAAAGCAAAGCGTACAAAACATGAGCTCTGAGATGGTATCTGTTTTATCGAAAACATCTGTGTTTGAGAAAATTTATGAGAAGCCCGATATGACTTTTGATTACTATTTTTAATCTTGAAATTACTTATTACTGCAAGTTTTAACATTATTATATGTGAGCGTCGGTTTACAGAAACTGAACTACGTCGTGTTCAAGTACATTCTATATATACACGAACCACGCAGCTGCTGAGAGCCTAAATCGTTAACTTTTTGCATTAAAAAAACAGTCTGTCCAGGTATAGGAAGGTTAAATATCTTCCTGTTAGCTAATTGTATGGGTGTTTCCGTTGTATAATTGTTTTAACATTTTCGTGAAAGTGAAAACTTTTTTAGCCGCGTTAAATTACTGTTGGTTGGAGAAAAACTTATGAGTTCGCGTTTGCGTCACCGATGACCTCGACATATAAGTGAAGCATCACTGATATGCTCGTGATGTATTGCGCTTGCGTGAGACTAGTGACCCGGCCCTGCCCGGGCCCGGCAGACGTCTCGCCCTGATTATAAAAAAATCCTTGACAAATTATACACCAAAACTTTCCTCATGATACACTTTATCCACGGGTGAAAACTGCATGAAAATCCGTTCAGTAGTTTTTGAGTTTATCACGAACAGACAGACAGACAGACGCGGTAGGGGACTTTGTTTTATACTATGTAATGATATATTTTAAGAAAATTATTTAGAATAGGCTATGTGATATCATGCTACAAACCCATAGAAGCAGAGAAATGAGCATACAAAATGCAGGAAAGAAAATACGTTAAGTGAGAACGCAATAATTGTACTGTTTGGGTACTGAGTGCGGCGCGGGGTTTTAGAGGCCGAGGGAGGAAAGAACAAAGAGAGTTTCAACTGCGTAAATCGAAAAATTTACATCAGAAATAAGTATATACATAAATCTTATTCGTTATAATTCAGAAATTGCGTGTCAAAATAGGTTGTTATCCATTTTACCGTAATACATAATCGCTAGGCTGTAACATTAAGTAATTCCATTATCTTAAGTTTTATACTCCATTGTGCCATTTGATAGGCTTTATAAAGTAATTTATCTCGAATAACCTAAAAGTACGATGAAATGGAAATTATGTCATAGAGATATTGCCTGCTCTGGATCGCTTAGTTATACTGTGTTTTGAAAGACTGACGGGATCTTTGTGAGGTGAAGTGATGTGTAGAAAATTGAGAAAAAGAATCGACTACAATTTAATTAAATAAAATACTAGCAACGGCCCGAGACTTCGTTTACACTAAACGTAACAATTAACTTATAACAATCAAAATCTAGTCTATATCAGTGACGATATATAATCAAATGAATAGCACAAACTTTTGGTGAGGGAAAAAATTGTGATGAAACGATTTACCACCCTGGTGAGATCATTTACCATTAGGTGAGAATGTGTTATACGCGCTAAATACTACAAAATAATAAAGAAAAAACAAAAACCTCCATGATAAAATACTTCGTGTAAACTTTTGTGGTGAATCGCCACGCTATTTATTTAGTTATCAATCTCTGATAGTCAATGTTTCTGAGTGTGCTGCGTGGGAGGAGCAACGTCGCACTCTGGCTGCGGCGGTAGGACAGGAGCTCTCGCTGCCGAGCGTGGTTGTGGCCATGCTCGGCAGCGAGGATGCGTGGAACGCAATGGCCTCCTTCTGCGGGGAAGTCGTCTCGCAGGTCTCGAAGGTTATAGGCTATTTATCATCATGCTAAGAACAACAGGAGCACCAATGAAGAATGTTTCAAACTTGGGTTGTTTTTTCCTATTGAGAGCTTCCGCTGCGTGTTAGCGTTAGCCCAAAGTAACTATTCCACGCGGACGAAGTCGCGGGCAGAGGCTAGTTCATATATAAGAAGAGTACGTCCCATGCGATCTAGATATGAAATGGGTTTCTTTTAAATATACGCGGTTTAAATATCATTCTGTTTTAGCATAGATTCCATTTATTTTGTTGAACAGACAAATATTTGCGTAATGGAATATATTATGTATAGTCGTGGGTAATTCGTTCTGAAGGCGAAGTTTTAAGCGCCTGGTGTGCAAATGTATCAAATCAAATTAAAAATACTTTATACAGTTTAAGGCCTAATAAGGCACTTATGAACGTCAAAACTATCACAGGATTCAGAAAACAACCCAGTCATCGAGAAGAACCGGCAAGAAACTTGATCGTATACCTCGTTTTAACATATATATTTCCAATACATCATACAATCGTTTTTAGTGGATGCACAGAGAGGAGTCAACTCTAGACATCACCATCGTTCACATATTGATCCATTCTATAATAGCCTTTTGACAAGAAAACCCGCTTGACATGGCGCTTAAACTTACAGACACATTTGCATGTATTGGAAACACAAATCTGGAATGTTTTAACCTTACTATTGTTTATTATGTTCAGTGTATATAGTAGCCCATGCTCTTCTGCAGGTCTCAAAGAACCTCTGGCAAATTTCATAATAGTCGATTCATAGATATAAATATAAAATTGTAACAAACAGACGCAGAGTTAATTTTGCGTTTATAATGTTATAGAGTGAATTATTAACTTTTGAATAAGTTTAGTGAATACTAATTGAGCTAATTTATTTACCACTTGCTTAAGTTTAATTAACGTTATCAACACGAACGAGAAAGTTCGTTTATTTGTTTTGTTATTAAACTTTATTATATTTTTATACGCAATTGTTTTTGTATTTAAATTAGACACGTCAGTTTATTTTTCTTTAAATAAAGCAGTTATATATTTTTTTAATTTTATAAATATATTAACGGGACTGCATGTTTGAATAAAGAAATACTAAGACTGTCCAAAGGTCAAAATTCAACTATAATTATTTTTTAAAGTTTGAAAGTAAAGTCTGTATAATCTATACTTTTATACAAATATTATAAAGCTGAAGAGTTAGTTTGCTTGTACGCACTAATCTCAAGAACTACTGCTCCGATTTGAAAAATTCATTCATTGTTAGATAGCTCATTTGTCGAGGAAAGCTATATATATCATACGCTAAGATCAATAGGAGCGGAGTACGAATGAAGAATGTTTCAAAATCGGAGTTAATGTACGTATTAGTTGAATATATTTTCACCTTCTACGTAAACGAAGTCACAAGTTAAAGTTAGCTTTAGCCCAAAGTTTACTTAAAACCCAAGATTACTTACATTTCGTCTTGCGGTAAATTCAATGTTATGCTCCCAAGTACCTGGTCGCCGTATTTGAAATAACCAACAAAACCGACGAAGCCGTACAGCACAGTAACAAAGACCATTGTGATGTTCAACACTCCAGGGCAACCGAGGAACTGTTCCGGCTTTGCCATCTCATTTTCCACCGGCATAACCACGTTGATACCTTCTATTGCGAATATTACTGTACTGAAAGAAAGATCATGTTATTTATTTGAATGTTTTGCTAAACGTCCAAAAAAACTGGAACAATGCATTAGACTTAGTCAGTACATTAGTTTAAAACGTACTGGGGAATTGAGACTCTATGTTTTCCCTATTATCTCCATTTACTAAGAGAACATTTCTTAATATTTTGTTTTCCTTCAGTCTGATGAATAGTTTTATTAATTAACTAGCTGTGCCCGCGACTTCTTCCGCGTTGAAACTTATGTAAAAACAGTGTTTAATAAAGTCATCTGAACGTATTAAGTCCATTTCCATATCTACTTTTCTCTCGTATTTACGCCGCGTCGTCATTAAAATTACAATAACTTTTGATAGAGTCGACCGATTTTAATGAATCAAAGACTAAGTTACTCTCGAGGATATGCTTTATGATTTTATTGTGAACCCAGTACTTTATTAGTGATGCGTGTTCATACAAACAGACCAAACTTATTTTATTACTTATGCCCAGCAACAATTTTTTTTCACAAAAATTGAATAAGTACAGACGCGTTAGACTTACATTCTTATTAGATGCATAGAAGATGTGTAGATTACTAAACTCGCGTTAGTATACCTATGACCTATCCCTTAGGTACTATACATTTTTCTCATAATTCATATTCGCATTTATAAAATTAGTAGTAAAATCAACCTTGATTTAGTAAAGTTCCTCGAATTTTATTGTATTTTATGTATTTAGCACACCAACATAAATATTACACATGGATAAAATCATATATGGTCAATTACAACATAAAATTACAGTGTAATAATTACTATCACTGGCATGCATGACATTAATAGATGACAGAAAACAAAAACTAATTCTAATTAGGAACTATATAGATTAGATACATTTTTACAAGTACACCATCAAGTTATATTTTTAAGCAAGTGCCGCTTGAATGATCCAAATGCATCAAAAAATATGTCGATGTTGTTATTTGTTCGAGGTACGTCATTATACAATCTAGCCATACGTATTAAAGGACTGTTACATATACGGTGTTAATGGTCGCAGTTGGAATGGCAAAGATATGTGGATTACGCAATGTTTGGCAATTAGGTCTGAGGTAGAAGTGGTTGATAAGAAATGCATCTATGGAACCGTTTTAATAGATTTGTCACTGTATTCTAACATGTATGTAACAGAGTTACATAGTGTGTATTTTTTTTATTGTAGCACGGCAAAGTGCCTGCACTATGCCTGATGGTAAGCACACTACAATCCAAAAACAACGCCGACCGCTGAGTCCATCGCCAGTCGCCGTTGTCATGCCATCCTTTTTAAATGTCTCTTCACGTTACCCTTGAAGGACCTCATGTCATAGGAAGGAGAGAACACACTGGCCGGGTGATTGTTCCACAGCTTCTCGGTACGGCAAAGATGATATAATATATCATTAAATTTGAAATATAATTTTCTGTCTTTATTAGTACAGTCATTTGGTTGAAAAAATAGAGGTTTACTAGAAAGTTTTCCGGGAGTTTTGAAAATTGGCAATTTTATAGATTTTGACATGCTCTTTCCGAATTTCAACTTTGCCACCTTGTATCTTTGCCCCTCGCACCGCCATATTGGTAAATGTTTTAGGAAATAAAAGGTTATGACATAAATTGTAAGAAATTTTCTCTACTTTTATTTTCTATACATATGTTTTTTCTGTAAACTGTGCCAGAAAGGATTTATTATAAAAAATTGTTTTTTGGCGCCATTTTTCCAATATGGCGGCGCGAGCGGTAAAGATACGAAACTTGAAATTCAGAAAGAGCACGTCAAAATCTATAACATTGCCAATTTTCAAAACTCCCGAAAAACTTTCTAAGTAAAAATACCAAATGAATGTACTAGTATGAAATTATTTAAATTTTTAGAGTTTACTATTAAATCTTATTAGTGACAACGCAACTTTGTAAATGACTAGCTTTTGCCAGTGGCTTCGCTTGCGTAAATTAAGATTTAACTCAGCCTTTGGTGGTACCGAACTTTTTACTGGATAAGAGTATTTTCCAGTAGACCAGCGAAGCTGTTAAGACCTTGCTAGGCCAATAGCGTAGTCAGTTCGAAAAGAGTATTTTACTGTATTCCTGACAATGTATATGCGAATTTTCCTGATTATCGGTTGAGTTGTTAAGGTATAAAAGCATAACAAACAAACTCATGTACGCATTTATTAGATAGGCAGTTACTTCACCAGCATACATGATTGTCGTGTATATAATGATTACGCGAGATAGCTTCCAGATGGCAAGAATCTTTCAGACTTACTTGAACTAAATACTATATTTCAGCCAACTTTCTGATGTACAAACAATATTATTTTCAAGTTTCAACAAAATCCATTTAGTGGTTTTTACGTAAAAAAGTAATTAACATTCATACACCCTTACAAACTTTCTCGTTTATAATATTAATAAGATTATCCGAATAATAAATTCAAACTACATTTAGACCAGCTTTGAGAAAATTCATACTATTCAAAATTGACTTTTAATTAAATCACCAAAGAGTTCTAATTCCTACATCTACCTAGGGGATACGTATATCAAAATCCTTGAATTCATGAGGGAACCTACAAACTACTTTAGATGAAATGTGAACTGGTGTCACAAAGTAGCCTCCAGCTCGTCTGTTTTAAGTTACATAGTTACTTGGTTCATAGATACCTTTATTACTTAAAAGCAAAGTAATGTCTTATGGTAAAACTAGCGCGTCCGGTGGACGTTATCCCGCCCTGATAATAAACTAAACCCAGACAAATTATACTCCTAAATTTTCCTCATAAATCACTTTATATACTGTTGAAAACCTCATAAAAATTCGTTAAGTCGTTTTTGAGTTTATCGCGAACAGACAGACAGACAGACGTGTAGAGGGCTTTGTTTTATAAATGTAATGATGAAACTAAAGATATCTATAGTGGTTTGTCTAGAAGAGTTTCACGAATATGATGTTGGAGGGCCTGTTTCTAAACAGTCTATGGTACATTCGATATTCATTTATGTGAATCTATATTAAATAAAAACCAGTTGTTCAATGTATGTGTGCATATGACTTGATAACAGCAGAACCCATTTGGTTAATTCTTGTGTTGTTGTGTTTGAAATTGTCAGGACAATGTTCGAATGACAAAAAAATTGGTTGTCTGTAAAGTCGGTTAATCGGTAGTTTTACGCGATAACTTCATAAGTGATAATTGATGAAAAATTGAATACTTTTATGAATTGAATTGTGTTATTCTATATATAGATGGATGTGCTTGATGGGCTTAGGCCGATCGTGCCTATCGCTTGTTCCACGCTCTCGTTTTCACGCTCGGCTCAGGCGGAACGTGACAATGAGTCATGCTTTTTCGTGCGTGCAGCCGGCGTTCATCGATTTGTAAGACGTTATCACGTCAAAATGTGTGAAAATTTTGGGTTAGTAATTTTCCATATAAAAGAGTTAGTAAGACAATTATTGACAGACTGACACTAGTTGTCATTTTTTTTCATTATGTGGTTTGTTAGGACACCCGTGCAAAACCGTGGTTGGCTGATAGTCGTATATAAAACACATTGATATGAAGTAAATTAATAAGCGATTTGAATCAGCGACGATTCACTGAACCTGAATAACAGGAGCGTGGTTACTAAGATAGAAGAAAGGTTAATCAAACCTTTCGACTACATGCGTTTTGTGTTCAGGCTCAATAGCTGTTTTTACATGACACGCCAATTTCCCGCGTGAAAACACTTTCGCGAAAGAAAAATCGCTCGTAAAAACACGTTTGGTAGGTGGTAGAGTCACGCTGAAGCTATTACTGGTTTTAGTATGAGTGGCTCGGCTCTCCCGGGGTACTATCACCCTCTCATAGAAAACCGACGTGAAGTAACAGTGCTTGCATTGTTGCGTTTCGTTCGGCCAGTGAGAGCGCAGGAGGTCCACCTCCCCTCCCCTCCTCCCCCTCTCCCCATTCTCTTCTTTTCCCCCAAACACTGGCTGGCAACGGATTTTAGACTCCTCTGGTGTTGTTAGTGTCTATGGACTGTGGGAACCACTTAACATCAGGTGACCCACCTATTCGTTTGCCTGCTGTGACATAAAAAAAACAAACAATTAAAATTAACAAAAAATTGCACATTCGATAATAGTATAAATATTATAATAAAAGTAATAGTTTTACATTATACAATAAGATCCTAAAGTAAACTACCCATTTGCCAGATAGTAAATTTAAGCACCATTGCAAACAGGTTTCGTTGTCAACAACTTTTATGAGGTGCATCATTATATGAACGACAGTGTTGTCTGGAAATAACACCCCTCACTGTACATCCGTTTAAAATAAATGCTCAGATGGAAGAGGTTTGGCATTTAAAAAAAAATGTTATAAGTGACTACTCAGCATTTAAATTGGGTAAAGTATTTGTGACTCTGATTTTGATATTGAAACTCGATATGAATAACATTGTAACTCATAATATTTATTAAATATACCTATGAAATGTTAGTGTTCATATAAAAGTTACAATGTTTTTCTATAATTTACCTAAAGACAATATTTTTTAAATCGCTAAGTTTTGTATACCTTCCTGGTATATATATATATACATTACGCTGTTATATGATTGGTTTTCTACCTTTATTGTCGTCACATTATAAAAAATATATTTTAGTTTTACTAAAGACTCCCTATCAGGTAGATGGGTTGTATTCTTGTCAGAATACGAAATAGAGAATATAGACAAACAACACCCTCTATTTAATCTGGTAATGAGAATGTTGCTAACGTACTAAGTAAGCAAATAGGTAACAGTCTCCATAATATTAGTCTAGACTTATTAAGGCTCGGCATAATATTTGTTGTTTACGTAATTGAAAGAAGTTATACTTTATTACATTTCTCTAATAAAACAGAAAGTTTATATTACTCAGGTACATATTTTATATGGTCCGTTTATTTTTATTTTAATGTGTACTAAGAATAAAAATTTATACAAAGCGTATCTCGTATAGAAGTCTTGGGAATTCATGCAAATCCAGCTATTGAGTTGCGTTCACAGGAGAGCATAATAATATCTATGTTGGCAGAAATTTCCTCTCTCGGGAGACGTCGCATTTTTACCCAAGTGCGCAAAGGGAATATTTGTCGAACAATATGTATGTTCCTTTGACAGACCTCTAGCATTAATGGCTCGATGGATCTTAACATATAAGGTGTTGTTAGATTCATGTTTTCTTATATATCGCTCTTATTGCCCTCTATTTTTCTAGGTTCACATGAAGGCAATCTCTAATGAGGTAACATGGCTACGAATGCGTCATCTTGGTTTCATTCGAATAATCATGCGAAATTGTTGTAATAGATACTTATATTTCTTGTATATTTTTAATAATGTTATTTATTTTTATGTTTATTGCACGCTTTTATTGTGTGTGTGAGATAGTATATATTATTTTTAAGTGTAATGACTGTGACTAAAATGGATATGTTTTGCAGTCAGCTTCTTTGTTTTCCTTTATTAATCCTTTTACGTATTCGTTGTACCAGGTAACAGCCCAAGCCGAGGTGTGCGTGCACCCTTGTATATGTTTCGCTATTTTTCATTTTGAATACTTCTAAAGTATTATCCAGGTCAATAGCGTAGTCAGTTCGAGAAAAAAAAAGTATTCGTTGTAGTTGAATATCATTAGTTGTACACTCATTTATAAATGGCAGAACCCTATACATGGATTTTATTCATATCTTAATACGTAATTTATGTTTTTTTTTTGTTTGGCTGTTTTCCTGAGAGTTTGAAATAAAGTTTTATCATACTACACTATTTTAAGTTTGTACTTAATTTATAATTTTCAAATTTAATATAACGTGAATTATAATTCACTTAGGAAGGTACCGGTGGCTATATAATACTAATATAAAAGCCAGAGGAGAATATGACATATGCCTACGGTATAATTTAACTAAATCGTATTATTTCTCTAAATTGAGACTTGATTTAGAGTTGCCACCTAAATGTCCAAATTCAGAAAATATAGCTTTAACCCTTAAATGCATAGTGTCTTAAAGATGTAACTAACAGTCTTTAACTTATAAATAAATTACATTTGCGTGTATGCCATAGCAGCTTGAGGTATTCAAAGACGAGTTGAATATTTAAATTGCCGAATTCTTTTTACTGTCTGGTGTATCATTTTAAGATATTTCACTTGCAAATAATATTGATACTACCTACAAACTATGGTTTCTTTTTATAAACCTGCATAATACTTCACATGCAATATATTTCTTCGAGTAATAATTAAGAAATTACACATCTAAGGATTAATATTATATTGAGAGTCCATAAATAAGGGGACCTACCTTAAAAACAACGGCCATTTTGTCACCCCCGTGGCTATCTCGGCTACAGGAGGTTGCGGTATATCGTGGAAAGTGTAGTAACATGTGATGCCGAAAATTAACACCAGACAAATGTTGGCAAACACGGAGAACGGCACCAGGAATTTCAGGTATCGTATCTGAGTAATCAGAATTAGAGGCAGCAATAGAAACCCGCAGTAAGCTTCCACAGGCATCTTGTGTTCGGGCGCGAAGTGGTCGAAGATCTAAAATAAAGATTTTCGTTAGGTATTTACAAGATACTTCGCGTGTGAAGGCCCGCCAGGCTAATAGCCTAGTCAGCTCGAAAAAGAAAACATCGCGTGATCAATTTTATCAGCTTCTTAGAAATAAACATTGTAATCTATAATACTAGTTCACTATTGAGATATTAATAGTTTTTTTTTGGCACCTTTGGTCTTTGTTCACGGTATAATGTATCATCTGGTTAGTGTAGTAATCGAAGTAACATACGTATTGAAAAGAAAAAAAATGAGCGATAGATAGAAATTATAATTAGATTTTTATTTTATGACACGTGATGACTTTTCCTATAAGACTGATAAAAGGGGAGAAGACGAGGGTAAGAAGAGTTTTTATTCAGGTGGAGCTAGGAATTACCTGAGCGAGGATACGTTTTCAGTCTTATTAGGTACTTATTTAGTATACGTAAAAAATAATGTTTATGGAATTAATAATCATGGGGTTCATTCAGAATACGTCACAACTTTGTAACAGGTGTATCAATATTTATAGTGTTTTATGAATTGTTTTAGTGATAGAAAACTGTCTAACATAGATCATGGGTTAGCAATCTTTCAAATGCCTGTAAATCAATCTCTGCATAATGTGATTATCGGGCGAACGAAGCGCTTGCAAAAAAGGAAAAAACGTATCTAGGTGATCTTGGTAAGTAAAACATTATCTAAATAGAAATTGTTCCCCACATTGTGAGAGTTACTCCAAGGAAACCAATTACGTATAAGGGTTTGATGTGAAAGTGGCTAATATAGCTTTAAAGGAAGATCGAAAAGCGAAGACAGTATAGATGGATTGTTGAATTTGTTTAAGAAGTTTGTATGGTAAATAACGGTCGTAAAGTGTTTGGACATGATAGATGTGTCCAACTGAATTACGAACACTATACGCTGGGAGAAATAACCACCATAGTGGCACAAGATCAACCCCGGTGTATTTTCAGTAACCAGAAAGGGTAGTAGGTTTCTATTCACGACGGATTATGACGATATGCATTGTAATAACCAGTCACAGTGACTTTTTTATTCTAACATATTCTGGTATCAGTTAACGGTTACTCAGTTATGAAAAAGCGTGCAGGATTAAACAGCGATGATTACCGATAGATTGCAAGATCCCTCGACGGTCGCTGTTTTTTTAATTACAATGTGCTGACTGTCATCTGACTGTGAAGTTACTATCGTACTAAAGCAAAAGAAGAGGGGAGAGAGAGAAGATGAGAGAGATGAGATTTGTAAGGGGTGTCAAATAACATCTACGATTTGAGACATCCAAGCCAACCTCACCTGCACGTGATGCATCCTGATGAATAACGAACGAGGCAATGGCGAAAGCGGGGTGGTAAGGTTTTACAGCCTGACTGGGTCGTAACCACCATGTATATGGCGAAAAAGCCCGTCATAGTGATTCGCCTCGCTCGTTTCGGGATCAGCCTGTGCATATCCAGCTTTTCGCAGGCCGGCAAGACAGCGGCGACCGGCGATGAATAGTGTGTCACTCGGTGGTCGCCATTGTTTTTGGATTGTACTGTGCTTACCATCAGGCATAGTGAAGTCATTTTGCCGTGCTACTATAAAAAAAGAGATCCATTTTTCTATATTTGTGGAACGATTTATCAGATTCAAAATTGAAAGATTCTGCATATATCATTTTAATATTGACATAAGTTTTAATATTGTACTGTTTCGTATATAAACTATTATTGAACTATTTGGAACTGTGTCCAATAATATTAAATCAACCCTTTACAAATTCGAAACAGCGTCTTTGTATTAATTAATCAGGGAATTGAATACTGATCAAGTATTACGTATGTTACTTTACCTCAGACGTGACTTACCGAAGTCTTATGCTGGGCCCAGACCAAGCGAATGAGAGCGAACGAACGAATGAACGAACGCAAATCAGTAAATGTGGACGCTTTAGTGAAAAGATCATTTCGTTACAACGTTCTAAATTGCTTATAAGATCACCAAAACCAGATTATATAAGATTATTTTTTTAATATGAAAAAATGTGTTGAGGGTTCCAAAAAGTAAGAATATACACAATCATTTTTGTTTCACATGTCTCCCCGTAAGGCTTTTGGCACATATTACTTTCGTGTTTTGTGTCTTTAGCTATAAAAAAATGACTAAGGACTCATCCGCAGTGACAATTTAAAGCAAAATCATAGTTAGTCTTCAAAAAAATATTATTTTGTATCAATAATGCGGTACTGAATATACATGTTTTGTGATTTTCAATACATTCCACTGTTTCTACATTAATTTAATATACATACAGTAATTAATATACATTTCTTATATATCAAATGAGCATCTTTTAAGATAAATATTTCGACTCGTTTACTGAAGTTTTTACAAAAAAAAACTTTGTATTTTTAATATTTTGGTGATTTACATACTTTATAAATATTTTTTGGACATTATATAAAAAATATAGATAGTATTTTCACATTTTCAGAATTTGCGTCCTTTGCAAATATTTGGACAAGTTTGTTACAAATACATATTCGAAATTCACAAGATGCTTAGTCCTTACTTTGAATTTTAAAAGAATGCGAGGCGCTCTTTGTTATTCTCGTCTCTCATCTCGTATGCAATATCTCATAGATAAAGAGAAGCAAAAACTAATAATAAAGATTTTTTTTATATCATAGGAGGCAAACGAACATGTTGGTCACTTGATGTAAGTGATCATCACCGTCCATAGACACTTGTAACACCAGAGGAGTCGCAAGTGCGTTGCCAGCCTGTATAAAAGGGAAGCCGAAGGGAAGTGGAATAGGAGGGGAGGTGGGTCTCCAGCGCTCTCACTGACCAAATAAAACGCAACAATGCAAGCACTATTACTTCACGTCGGTTTTCTGTGAGAGGGTGGTACTACCCCGGGTGAGCCGACCCATTCATGCTGAAACCAGTAATAGCTTCAGCGTGGCTCTACTACCTACAGCTAATTTCTTGAGATAATTTCTTTAATCATAATATTATAAAATGTATTGATAAAATATATACTATAATTTGCTTAACACTTAGGGCGCGTTAAATTACAATACACCTAATAAAAATAAAATACAGCCTAGCACCACTTAGTGGCAAATTACAGTAAAATAAGTAGCATAAAAATTTCCACTACCGAAAATCCCTCAGATTTGTCAACTTTGATGGTGGCCACCCAAATGGTGTTGAAGTTTATCGATATCAGATAAGGACCATGATATAACTGTGGTAAGCATATTTTTGCGTATTAATTCCGTGAATTATCATATAGGGAAGTAAAATTATAATCAAGTACAACTAACGGATCACAATATTACATGACAAATTATTTTTCACATAAAATTAAAAATAACAGTGGTACGTAAATTGTTCTATGCCTATTCTAGTGAATCTTTGCTGCTGTTCGCCGAACATGGATAACCTTCATTGTTTTTATGTGAACATAACAGCAAAGGCGAACGAACATGCATAATCCGTCGGTAAATTCCGTACCTTCACTTGTTGTCCTGGTTGGTATGTACCCAGCATTATTTGAGTCTTTGATGTTGGAAGAGACTTTGGAATCTTGATAACTTTAGTTTGAACGAGAAGGACAGTCCTCAAAGGGCAATTAAGAGCTTTACGTTCAATAACCGTTGAAATTTGATCTAATCATTATTGGAGTGTAAGGGGTGTCGAATAACATCATAATACTTGAGACTCCGAAACCAACCTCATCTGCACGTGGTGCACCCTGCTGAATAACGAACGAGGTAATGGGGAAAGCGGGGTGGTAGGGTTTTACAGACTGACTGGGTCGCAACCACCATTTATATGGCTAAAAAGCCTTTCATGCTGATTCGCTTCTGCGGGTCGCATTCCGGGATTGGCATGAGCATATCCAGGTTTTCGCAGGCCGGTATGACAGCGGCGACCGGCAATGGGGAGTGTGTCACTCGGTGGTCGCCATTGTTTTTGGATTGTACTGTCTTTTTTTATATATTATAGGAGGCAAACGAACAGACGGGTCACCTGATGGTAACTGATCACCGCCGTCCATAGACACTAGCAACAACAGGGGAGTTGCAAGTGCGTTGCCAGCCTATGTTTGGGGAGAGGGAGGAGTGGAGGATAGGGGAGGGGGGAAGAGGAGATGGGCCTCCGGCGCTCTCATTGACCGAACGAAACGCAGCAATGCAAGTACTGTTACTTCACGTCAGTTTTCTATGAGAGGGTGGTATTTCCCCGGGCGAGCCGACCCATTCATGCTGAAACCAGTAGTAGCTTCAGCGTGGCTCTATCAGTGCTCACCATCAGGCACAGTGTGGTCATTTTTCCGTGCTACAGTAAAAAGAATACAGATTAGTATTATATAACAGACTTGGAATATCATTGAAATATTATTATTGTAATGCCAACATAACGTTAATAATGAATAGAAAACGTCTACAATTTTGTCCGTGTTAAATCACAATATAATACTTAGTAACAATGAAATACCATACAGCGCCACCCATTAGCGAGTCTATTAAGACTATATTAAAAATGCATATATAAATAAATGTTGATTATTAAATATTTAGGTATTGTAATGGAGCGATTGTGTCGCAACTAATATTAGATAATTCGTAACTAGTGACACACCGTCCTTTAGATTAAATTGTGCGCTTTTGTGGCATATGTTCACGTTACGTGTCAAAATGCTATTGTCTAAAATGACTATTTACATTTTAAAAGTTTGTATAAATTAGCAAGGACGTATAACGACTACAAGTATAATATATTCACCTACAACCATTGTATAATTCAGAAACTATAGTATCTCATATAAATTACTGAGATACAATTGTAACTACTCTGGCCATAAATACTGTTACATAAAAACTTATATTTTTAATTATTTTGAATTTGGAACACGTATATTATTTTAAAAACTTCTTTCGATTTTGCGCTATTTCACATATTTTTTCGTATTCATTATCAAATTACAATATGGAATGGGGTGTTAAAGAAAATAGGATTGCAGTGATCGCCTTGCATAGAGTGGGTATGGAGCCGTCGGTCATATTCCAGAAACTTCAAAAGCTTGGTATCATGCTCGTATGTTCGTATATCGTACTATCGTACTATCAACAGATACAATAACACTTCCTCTATCCAAGACCAGAAAAAATCGGGGCGGCCGCGTGCTGTTAGAACTACAAGACTACTTACATTGAGAATTCGTCGAAACCCCATTAGGAAGCAAAAAATCTTATCGCGAGAAATGAAGATTCCCGCTAGAACTCTGTCGCATATTATAAAACAAGACCTGAAGTTCGGTGCTTAACTTCGATATACATGACATGCCCTAAATCAATCTTTACAATTAAAGAGAGTAAAGCGATTAAAATGCCTTCTGTCGCGATACGCAGGTGAAAGGTACAGAAATATCCTCTTTACCGATGAAAAATCTTCCACCTATCTGTCTGTCTGCCTATCCAGTAATAAGTGTACCCACCGCGATTTTCACAAAGTTCATCGCTATCTGATAGATGGGTGTCTCACTTAGAGGCGTAACATCGATTTTATATTTATGTAACTCCCTTGTAATGAGAGCGGTTTTTCGTTCCGGACACAGATTTGTCGGATTGTCCAAAAGAGTTCGGACAATACAAGTCGCAATATTAAAAGAATATGAACTAGATGTTTGAATTTGTTTATTAAATCTTTTTCGACTGCAATTATGACGGTGCCCGATGACTGCGATTTGCTATCCAGGTGAAGGGTGTGAGGCAGACCATGTTTGGGCCACCTTTTCTAGGCCCCTCTCCTATGCAGGGATAAGTAGAGCGACCCTAAATAGGGCTGCTTAGTCACCAGATGTGCTGTCGAACCTGTTTTCCCGCCTCAGTCGAATCCAGGAGCGACCACTCTCATCTGACCGCCTATGTGCAGAGAAACAGCTAAGAACCGGATACACCGTGATCCGAATTCCCACCACTATTTTCCTATCACCACAGGTCTTTGGCTCGTAATCAAAAATCTTGCCAAGGTTCATCTGCGCGTGAAGTGTTTTAAGTGAGTAAGCGGTTGCGCTGGTGCAAACCCATTCTATCGTCCCATTCTACCATCATCCGATGGACCAGTTACCCGGTACAATCGGTGATAAAAGGTATGCAGTGGCTTGGCTGCCAACCATTAAATATCCAGGTTGGCACCCTTTAAGGCACATCACATCACCTTGCTATAACGCCGCGGTCGCTGGAGATAATTGCCTATCGGCGGTGCCCGCTTCCCGAGCCGATGTAGACTTTGTATTCTATTGGGCGATCACCCAATATAGCTGAAAGATGAAAGATACAGCCCCCTCTACTAGGTTTAGCCCATGAATCGACGTGGTTACCGGGGTGTGGCCGCTGTGTACACTACAGCTACGTGGAGCCACTAGTAGAGAGATTATGAGCGGCTAGGAGTGATATCACGAATTGCTTCCTCGATTAATCGAGACGATCAGCGTCTGTTTGACATTGAGAACACTTTAGAGCCCCTTACTACACAAACTACACTACAATGTCATGTCATGCCAAGGAGTCACAAAACTACATTTTTGTGAAAAAGGAGTCAAAACTTCAGCCAAAGTGTATCAAGATACAGTCTTGGATCATGTTGTGAAACCTCTCAGCAATACACTTTTTTTTAAAATATACCATTGCCTTTCCAGCAGGACTCTGCACCTAGTCCCAAGGCACGAACTACCCAAGCGTGGCTTGAAACCAGCGTTCCGGACTTTATGAAAGCTGAAGACTGGCCCTCATCTTCAAATTATGGTCAGTTTTGGAGGACATGGCCTACTATAAACGACACGGCGACATTAAGTCTCTTAAAAAATCTTTGGACAAGCAGTGGCGAAATTTCTCTTGGAAACTGTGCGTAAATCCATAGATTCGTGGCCAAACAGATTAAAGGCCTGTATAAAAGCCGAAGGTAGCCATTTCGAATAGGTTATTTTTTGCTGAGACTAATAAATATGTAGGTATAAATTTGAATAATATTACTTTATTAAAAAAAAATGCATTTTCATTTGTAACACAACTTATAGCCCGACTAGGTAATAATACAATTGGTGTTGCCAGTTTCTAAATGCAAAATGTTACTTTCGGCGTCAAAAGAATCGCGGAAATAATTGGTATTGCCGTTAATTGCCGTGGGGAAGTATAGCAAGATTTTTAGTGAGCATGCGTAGGACACCGAGCGAAAGAAATCATGGGTAGCTGAGTTTTATGTATAAAAGTTACGTGATTAAAACCCCGAACGGTTTTGTAATGGATAATCAAAATGGACGTTAAATTATATATTGGTGAGAGCGCTTTCGACAAGTCCAAGACCTTACCTCAAGATGTGGAGTTGCCATACGAGAATTAGGCATTGGCTCCTAAAAAGTTGTGCGGGCCTAAACTGAATTTAATGTGGACATATTTGGAAGTAATAAATATAAGAAATCTGCGCGGGTCCTGATTAAATCTATCGAAAAATAACCTTAGATACGTTTATTATAGCTAACGGTGTTTTAATCCGAGTGGGAAGACGATGCTCGTTTATATCAAGAATCAAGAAGAATTGTGTAATATGACATAAATAAGGCAATAATGATATTGAAATAATACCTTTTTGGAACTTTGTCCGAGAATTGATTAAATTCCGTGGGTTTTTTAATTATTTACGGCAAGTTGTTATGTATCCTTGACTTCAAAATTATAATATATTTTGGTAATATGAAAGTTAAATCACACAGTGGTGTGATGAGCAAAAGGAAACCTTCGCATTTTGCCTTATTGCATTCACTAATAGTTTGTATGTCAGGTCTTCATACAATGTACTAGCTGTGCCTGCGACTTGACCGCGTGGAACCTTGCTTAAAAAAAACTCAATGCTATATTTCACTAAATAATACGTGCTCTGTTCCGAGCGTCGATACACGTGTGCGTGTTAGTACGCATGTGTATTCCGAAGCCGCCAAAAAAACATCATAACCAGCGTGGTGTATTGTGTACGTGTATCCTTTATATGAATGTTTTGTCTAATTTTGAAGGTCTGTGGCCTGCTTGACAACTTCTGCCTACCTTTGAGGTTGCTAGTAAAGAAGACTTACATCTTTAAGCGAAGATGCGATAAATATAACATAAACACTGGTCCCCCCGAGACAAACGCAAGCCATTGCTGAATCGGCGAAATACCTGTAAGTAGAAATATATAGAATTAACATTGCTGTTCATAAATATGATAGTATACTTTAGAATACCAGTAGTGTTTATAAGTTTTTCACATATAAATAATATGGGATTGTCTTTTGTTTTTTGTAACTAGTCTTCGAAACTGTTGATCCAATTTTGATGACGTTAAGTAGTATTGACAAAGTTACGATATAAATATTGAAAAGAGCCCGCATAGAAGCCGAATAAAACACTTATCCTATGAAACAACAAAGTTTGTAACTAACGCCACTAACAGTTTATACATTTTGTAACGTAGTTTTGAATGTTTACCCGCGACACAGGATTCAGTTCCTAGCGCGGGAATCTACAGTTATTTTTATGCCATGTAACATCATTTTGTTAAATAAATACTTTTTACTTTACTTTGTAGATGCTAGTTTTTCGTTCAAGTAACGTAAGCAGATTTTTTGTAACTTCTGACTTAAGTACGAGATAAAAGTAGAAAGTAATTAGACTTAATATATTCAGATGACTGTATTAGTCACTGTTTCGTACATCAGGTTCCACGCGCACGAAGTCGCAGGTACAGCTAGTCTTATAACTATATATATACATATATACAATTACAGAAACAAATATTAAGTTCGTACATTATACTGAAGGCAATACAATATAACTAATAATTTAAAGATATGTATTTATTTTAAAATCATTTTATTTTTCTGCTTGCCACGGAGAGTACAGAGTCTGTTACTGTTTTCCTCATTACAGAGGTTCTTCTTTGTAATATTAATTTACAATTTAATACAGAGAAATGTATTCGGTAAACAATAAACACATTATTTATTTCGCGGAATGTAAAACACCATAGTACCTCTGTATGTCTCATTACCAGCCTAATTTGATTCCCTTATATTTTCCTTATCCATTCCTCTATCGGTGGAATGAAATGTAATTCTCCATTTTATATTCCACGCCGTAAATAATTGTATCAAATGTATTCCCTGTATATTATATTAAATGTATTCCCTTTATAATATTACCTGAAAGTGTCTAGACATTTGATTACGCTTGGCATCTCATAATTTAGGATCGAACTCGAATGTTCTGAATTGTTTCAATGAAGTGAGCCTACATTTATTAGTCTCCTCACAGCTATGTTCAATTTGAATAACAACTATGTGTACTGGAGTTATTGGCGGGATTCTAGTCTGTTATGTAGTGTATTTTATATTTTAGTCTTACTAGCTGAAGCCGCGTCTCCGTGCGCTTTTTTAATGAAATGATTTTTTTTTATTATGCATTGACCTAGCAAGGTCTTAACAGCTTCACTGGACTACTTAAGGGTTTACTCGGTTCTAGTCGACATTAAGCGCGCTAGGGTCAGTAACACACTCAATTGTGTATACTTGGATTCATTTATTTTCATTTCTATTATGTGGTTATAAGTACAACCATGATTTTTTTGTAATCATTACAATATTGCACATATTTGGGTTATAACAAAATGGATATTGTATAAATATTTCTATATCAGAAATGTATATATTGTAGTGTGTTAAAATACTTCAATTATTTTTGTGACTTGGGAAAAAGGGGGTTTTTCAACACTACTGGTGAAAAGAAGAAAAACTTTTAAACTCTATGGTTTAATATAAGAAAATATGCGTTTACTCTATTGAGACAACGAACTGCGTAGTTTCGATGTTCATTACACACTGGCCAAAACAGGCCGATTTTTCGGGTATTTAAGGTGATGCCGCTTCGTTAGATAATTTATGGCATCCCTTAGACGTACCCCACCTGCGCTTGTTAATAAAAGTACATATGTGTGACCTATAATAAATACCCTCATAATTATTTATCGCGGTTAATCCTTTTATTACTTTTAATCTTCTAATTATTTTATTGCGATGTTTAATTATCTTGCAATTGTACTAATTCTTTTACTATTCGCATATTCGGTCAAACTCAACACAGTGTTAACTAGTGGTGAGTTATATAATAACTGATGGCATAAAATCCTGTTAAAAAAAAGTTCCGTGATCTACACTAATATTATAAACATTGTATTTTTGTATGTTTGCTATGAATATAACTATATTTTTTTATAATATAAATTTTTTATTAAATATTTTATCTAATCAAGGGATAAAAAGGGATTCTGCATACACGTTGTAAGGAGTACAAAAAAGAGTACAAAAATCCATCCTTTTCATTACTCCGGACACCGTACGTATTTATCTAGCTTATAAATAATTAATCAGTATGATTTATTATAGCACTTATCATAGCATTTTGGAGATTAAAATTACCTGATATGAATAGAGAATCTTCGAAGTTTTTTTGGTCCATACTTGAATACAGTCTCGCAGGTATCAGTGTAGCTCAGTAAAGCAGTTCGGGTCTCTCTGCAAATGTCTCTGGAAGTCTCTACCTGCAAAAGAGGATAATTCATATTAGTGCATTTGAGCGTGAAAAGGTGACAGACAGACCAACAGACACAGCTAATTTTGTTTTTTTTTTTTTATATCATAATAGGCAAACGAACAGCTAGGTCACCTGATGTTAAGTGATCACCGCCATCCATAGCACTAGCAACACCAGGCGATTCACAAGTGTGTGCCGGCCTGAGTTTGGGGGAGGGGGAGGTGGGCTTGTATTTATAACACCGGTATGGATTTGGGAATATGTAATTTTTAAATAATACCGAGACAGTCTAAATGTATGTCATTAAATAAGCAGAAATGTCATTCTTCCTAAATACTTAATTTATGGGAACCGCGAAGGAGTGGAATACGCTGCCTGCGTCTGTTTTTCCTGAAGTGTATGATGAAGTGATGAGTGATGAGTGAATGTGCATTTACTGGGTTAATGCGTTACATCCTAGGCCTCATCCTCACTTTCCATCAGGTGTGACCGAGGTCAAGCGAAAAAGCGTCATTATAAAAAAAAACTTATATATAACATTTTCTCACACAAATAACATAATTACGAGTTGAAGCAAAAACTGCTTGTACATTTGGTAAGTAATATAAGAGAACATTATTCAAGGCCGGCTTCATTTACATAACCCTATCAAATTCACACAGACCTCATTTCACGGCAACTTAAAGTATCTAGAGCACTCAACGTGGGTTTTCAAATCCATATTAACATAGAAATATCATGGTTTATTTTACAAAAGTATTCAACTATTGTTAATCCGTTACAAGTTGAGAAAAAAATAATTCATTTAAATAATAATCACTTATGTATTTATAAAAACAGCAGTTTTATGTGAGTATTGTATACTCTTTTCGGGTTTTGTTGAAGATTGTTGGTTGGTAATAGTTAAAACAGTTGCATAAACAATGAATGAATTTTAATGGTGGTAGAGCCACGCTGAAACTATTACTGGTTTCAGCATGAATGGGTCGGCTCGTCCGGGGTAGTACCACCCTCTCATAGAAAACCGACGTGAAGTAACAGTGCTTACATTGTTGGGTTTCGTTCGGTCAGTGAGAGCGCCGGAGACCCATCTCACCTCCCCTCTCCTCTCTCCTATCCCTCTCCCTCCCCTAACCCTTCCCCCTAAAGGTAGGTAACGCACTTGCGACTCCTCTGGTGTTGTTAGTGTCCATGGATGGTGGTGATCACTTAACATCCGATGACCCACATGTTCGTTTGCCAACTATGACATGAAAAAAAAAAAAAATGAATTATATAAATAACTAGCCTCTGCCCGCGATTTCATGCGAGTGGAATAGTTACTTTTGCGCTAACGCTAACACAATGAAAGCTCCCAAGAGGAAAAAAAACCCGATTTTGAAATATTCTTCATTCGTCCTCTACTCCTATTGGTTTTTTTTTTGTTTTTTTCGAACTGACTATGCTATTGACCTGGCAAGGTCTTTACAGCTTCACCGGACTACTAAGGCCGAGCGCTTAGGGCACTCAGCCGATTTTGGTTTTGGGTAACATACACAAGGGTGCACGCACACCTCGGCTTGGGCTGTTTCCTGGAAAAAGACACGTCTGTCCTAGCTAACTATTCTAAGCTATTCATACATATATACATTTGTGAACCATACAATCGAAATTGCATGATTCACAAATGAATACGTGTATATCGGATTGAAACGTACTTAAACTATTCGATTCAGTTCGATGAGGGAAAAAAAAACAAAACCCTCCCACCATGCGTATATATGTGCACGTGTGTGAGCGAGATGATCTCATATGTGTGTTCAAGTGATGTAGGTGAGTCACTGTATCGCGTAAATAATATCAAGAGGGCTCCGCGCGGGGACGACCTAGGCTCGAGATATTATTGAGAACCGCGAAGTGTGCGGGAGCTAGTAGGGATCGATTACAAAAGCGTGGGCGCAACACGTATTTTATAAGATTGAATTTAAATTTGCTAACGGTGACGGCACCGAAGTCTAAAAATAGACATAACAAAAGTTATTATTATTGTTTGACGGTTATTTTTAGGGGAAGATAGACGTAAATACGCGATTTACTCTATCTTATTTGAGTTATTTATTTTTTAACAGCTGCGCGCGCGAGCCGTTGTAGTGTAGCCGCGATGGCTGGAAATCTATGGATTGCCGTGACGGCACCTAGTAGCGGATTACGAGAGCACTCTTCGTACGCCGAGATCTCCGAGATCTCGTGGAAAATGAGTAGTTGACCTGCGTAGTCAATACTCGATAGTACTCCTATTGGTCTTAGCATGACGATATATAGCCTATTATTTCATGTTACCATTAGCCCAAAGTAACTATTCCACGCGATGAAGTCGCGAATAATTAAAATATAAAACCCATTACATGGCAGACAAAAAATTCCCGCCAAAAACTCCGAAAATTTCAAAATCAACTACATGCATACACACGCGTACACATACACCGGTACCTACGTATACCCATCCACCCAAACATATACACACACACCAAACCTACGTACGGTAGAGGTGGTAGTGCCACGCTGAAGCTATTATTGGTTTCAGCATGAATGGATCGGCTCACCCGCGGTATTACCACCCGACCCACAGAAACACCGACGTGCAGCAACAGTGCTTACATTGTGATCACTTATCATCAGGTAACCCGCCTGTACGTGTACCCGCTATAATATTTAAAAACAACCGTACGGCCAACCATCCATACACATATAATTTAAACGACAGTAAAGAATACATGTTTTTCTTTTACCTATAACTATTATTATAATATATCATTTCCTTGTAATTTACAAATACTGTTTTGGCTTTAATTGTTGCATATTATAAGTTATTTTATAAACATACATGTATGCTGTTGGATTTCCAAATAAATAAAAAAATACCAAAATATGGACACAATGCGTTGCTATGATTCCAACTAACACAGTTCCGATACAGCCTGGTATTAGACCAGTATGTTTGAAAGCTGCTGGCATCGCGAACAGACCAGATCCGAGCGACGATTTTAAGAGATGGAAAAATGCTCCCAAAGTCCTGGAAAAATAATTGAATACATTTATACTTATTTATATAAATATAAAGTAAATTTCTTTTCTCACAATTTTCTGTTTCTGTTTTTTGCAATTACGGTTAATCTATAACAGAAAAACCAATATTTAAAAATGTTGTCTTTTTCTTTCTTCCAGCTAATTTCCAAAACAGTTGGGCCAATTTGGACGTGACTTTCGCTAGAAGATAGTGGATCTTATTAGGAGTAAATTAGGGTACTCTTATTCTAAATAATGAATTTAGGATTTCGTGCAAATATAATAGACTAAACAATGTACAAAATTGCTCGCGTACCACATGCACCTTTATACTGAACAACATTTTTTTTAATTACTCGCAGTTATATTAGTATATTACTAGTTTGACTACAATCTCGTCTGATGTTAAATAAGGACGTGGTCTCAGATGGTAACCACGCTAAAACTATAGAGGACTAGCTCTCAAGTGCAGCTACCGAAACACACTGGGGGTGTCTTGGGGTGTCGCGGGGTGTCGAATAACATCATAAGACTTGAGACACCCAAGCCAACCTCACCTGCACGTGGTGCACTCTGCTGAATAACGAACGAGGCAATGGTGAGCGAAAGCGGGGTGGTAGGGCTTTACAGCCTGACTGAATCGCAACCACCATGTATACGGTCATAGTGATTCGCTTCTGCGGGTCGCGTTTCGGGATTAGCCTGTGCATATCCAGCTTTTTGCAGGCCAGCATGAAAGTGGCGACCAGCGATGGATAGTGTGTCACTCGGTGGTTGCCATTGTTTTTGGACTGTACTGTGCTTACCATCAGGCATGGCGCAGTCATTTTGCCGTGCTACTATAAAAAAAACACCGACAGATTCTTGGTGACAGATTTTCAATTTGAGGGTGGTAGCTAGGTAGGCGGACTTAGAGAAAGCTCTACACCATGCTACGGGTTCATCACGATATGTTCCTTCACCCAAAGGTCCGGCTTAGTTGCAAGAATTCGAAGCTACGTCTATCGACGCTGTGTCCGAACACTCAACTAAGACATCGTCGCTTCAACTAATTAACATCCAATAGTTACCGGACGATAAAATATGGCAATTGTGTCCAACTAGATCGCAACCACAGTAGATTAAGGAGTCATACCCGTGATAGTAATGATATATATTCTGCAACAACGCGGAGTGATAGGGTTATATATCCTACTGGGTATACTATATCATGTTTATCTAGTGCATACCCAACCACCCAAAGGGTTATTAGTCGACAAGGCAATGACAATTGCCGATCATATTACCTCATATTCTTCATATTGACATAATTTTGGCTTTATGCTAAATAATTTTGAGGACTAATTTTGTCATGCTGCCATAAAAAAGGTTTTGTTTTCCGAACATAACATAATTTCTCCAGTTAAGTCTGTTATAGTCTTTATGAAAATAGAACAGACCTATTCCAAAATGTTTACATAAGTAACCATTAAAATCTTTCAACAGTAGACAGTCAACGAGATATTTACCTTACAAGATTACATTAAGGTACATTTTCCTTTGCTGTTTTGTAAATAGAAATAAGTCAATTTGTTTTACTCTAAACCTCTTATTTAGAGAAGATTTAAAAGCAATTCAGATGGTATTCATGTAGCGTCATTCTTGATAAGCATGTTATGACACTAAGCGAGATCATTATATAAAAAGATAAGGCTTTCATGGTGCATAATTTTTAAAGAGCTCCGAATAAACTGATAAACTGCCTGACACAATTTTAACTCAAAGACTCCAAAGTCTGACTGAGTAATACTGACTGAGTAACAGTAGACTAAATTACCTAACAACATCGTGGTATTTTTCTTCTACGCTCATACGTATTACGTGTTCTGTACGAGAATAGTATCCTGGTAAAAGTATTATACTTACGACGTTCTGTGAGCAATATTTCGGTGTTCAAAAGGATTATAGTCATTGTTTGCATCAAATTCCTTCCTGTCAAGCGTGACTGTTGACTGCGTCGTGGATGGAACAGTATTCTCATTCTCACTTATACTGGAATGTAAAAATTACAGTATAAAATGTATAAAGTAAAAAATTGTAATATAGCACGGTTAAGCCACTGTGTACGATGGTAATTGTAGAGTTTAAGAAGAACTGGGATTACCGATACGCGACAATCCACAAAAGAGTCACTGTGTCGCGTCCCAGTCGGGCAGTAGTATTACTGATAAATAATCAGAATAATGTAAAACTAAAACTAAAAAATAAATATCTTTGAACCAGATTTTCAGTGATCTAGGTTAAAAAAATGTGATCTCTGTCCTTCACACCTAATTGTTTTATCATCGTAATGCAAGGATAGTAGGATAGACTTTGTACCGGACTTTTATCACAAAATGAACCTATAGCGAGTGATGCAATGAAATCTGAGATATTAGAACATATGCTAAGTTCTGTATGTAAGAAATATACATTCTGCCTTGCTGCCGTTAGCCTTGTTAAGAGGTAGAATAGATTGACCTTTTGAGCTGCAGAAGTCTCATAATATGAGGTATATAGCTGTTTTCGTTACATAAAAATAACTAAAATATTCAAATGCAAATCATTCACACTTGAATGACAGTAACAAAAATATGGAACAAAATGTTCCGATTTCCAAATATCAGCCCAATTCTACGTCCGCTCTTCGAGGAAGCTTATAATAACCTAAATGAACGTGAAATTTTGAGAAAATTAAATAAACCCACTTAGCTCCTTCGGGAGTTAATGTTTTAGCTGATGATTTCATAAAATCCTATATAAATATTATATTTGAAAGGTGAAATAATTAATTGCCTAATGAAAACGAAACTTCGTTTGTGATAATAATTCTCGTTCGCTTTATCCGAAGTTCAAATTGACTGGATTAAAACTTTACTCTGATGTAAGGTAATTATAATACTAATAAAGTGTAATAAATTGTGTTCCTTCTAAGAATACTATTATAACTACGTATATTAGCTTTATAATTAGGCATCCACCATTGTTGAATCCACAAGTAGAAACATATAAAAGTGTTTTGAGCAATTTATATGTTTTAATCAACATCAGCCCGTAAGAGTCCCACTGCAGGGACATAGGCCTCTTCTCGAATTGAGGTATAGGCATAATCACCACGCAAGCCCACGACTTTACAGCAGAGTGAGGTTATGGCAATTGGTCGATAGTTATAAGGGTCGGCACGGTTCCCCTTTTTTGGTATCGGTTGAACATTTGCAGTTTTCCAAGATTTTGGGCAAAATAGGCGTGTCAAGATAGGAGCCAACTCAGGTGAACAGATCTTAAGTACCCTTGACGGAATACCATCAGGGCCATTAGCTTTATTCACATCTATACCTATGACGTCATGTTTTAATAAATAAAAGGTTATCATTTCCAAATTTCGTTTACTGATTCAATTACTATACCACGTCTTGTACGTTTCTTGAATCCTGTTATGTAATAAAAATTACCCTCTTTACGGTTTCCCGGTGTTTTATTAATAAACCTATAAATATCTTCCAACGCCATATTGTATATTATATTACATTTACTTCGAGGAATATATTTCACTGTAAATTGCAATATTGTTCAAGTTTTGCGTTTCTAGTGACCAGTAATGATAATACGGTAAATTGATCCCAAAATATCCATCAAAACAATGAAATGATACTGTATCTACTTTTTATGAATACTACTTAGGAAAAATATAATTCTTGAACCATTTGCCACATTTTTTTGGTGCCTATACATAATAGCTACCTACTACTTTGACATTAAAGAGTCATGACCTCGTTGAAGTTTTTTTGGCTTTGCCGAGGCTAAGGTATTGTTTCTTAATGTAATTTGATACACAATAATTCTAAATTCTAATTCTAAAACATTAATTTTTTAAACATTTTTTTTACACAATAAAATGATAATTCATTTCAATGACTTTAATTTCCTTATTTGGTGAAAATTATTTTTGTTTTAAATTGTATAATCAACAGTGAAATGTGTCCGAAAATGGTATATTGTGATACAAAACCGGATTATAAAATCCAGTACATACACAAACTATTAGGTATTACCATCCGCAGGACGATAATATTCGTGACTTGTTTATGCAATTACTATTCATTTGCAAGTGTGACCATGATTCTCACAGAACTAACAGATGGATGGATCGCTAGAGTAAGGATTAAGGTAAATTCGAGAGATCACTTATATATGTGTATACGAAAAACCGGTAATTGCAACCGGAATTTATGAATACAAATGATATGTTATCTCAGGGTTAAATTTTACGGTCTACCGCATTGATTTCACGGTAGTGTTTATTTAAATTATTAAAATTCCATTGAAGGAATGTGTCTTAAATGTATTAATTGTGGAAAACCAAACTAATGTCAATATATTCAATTTACGAATTATGAAATTTAAATAATTCAGACTATTATTGATTTTAAAAAAGAACACAGTTATTCCATTGTTTTTTAACTTTCATTTCTGTCGGCAGTCCTTATGTCTACCTCGACTTTTTTTTGTCAGATAGTGTAGGAATAGTATACCGTACTCGACATTTGATTTAGCATGTTGTAGTCCAGTGAAGCTGTTAAGACCTTGCTGGGTTAATAGCATAGTTAGTTCGAAAAAAAAATACCATGACGGGGAAAAGAGTGAGACGTCTGGCTAAGATCAGCTTGCATCGGTTTTGTAAAGCGTTCTCTCTATCTCACAGTGTAGTGACTACGATAAACAACGATGAAGTTACACGCGAATTTAGCGAAGAGAATTTAGTCAACTATCTCAGTCATCTCCCCGACGTGCCAAATCAAAATTCGGGTATTGTTGATTAGTAGACTTAACGAACGTAAACTATGACAAATAAAGGCTTATAAATAAATTAAAAAGCTTCGACTTGTCCATAATAACGAAAACAACTTTTTTTTTATTAATACCACTAAAACTCGTCAATAGTTCTACTAAATAGAAAAAAATTAAGACAACTTAATGACAAGCGGAGGAGAAAAGGACACTGAACTGTTTTGTCTATCAAACTAGCGGCCCGTCCCGGCTTCGCACGGGTGAACAATTGTTTTAAACATATGTAGATTGGCTAAAACTGATCAATAATCTTGAAAATCTTCTATCCACGGTCCAACCCAGAATCGAAAATCTTACAGAAAGAAATGTCTTCTGTTCGAGGGTAGATGATTGAGCTAACCTAACAAAATGATAAGATGTAGGTGGTAGAGCAACGTTGAAGTTATTACTGGTTTCAGTATGAATGGGTAATACCCTACAACGGCTCGCGCGTGCCGCCGTTCAATATAAATAACTCATATAGATAGAGTAAATCCGTGTATTTACGTCTATCACACCCTAAAACGATCGAGTAATAATAATAATTTTTGCTATGTCTATTTTTAGACTCCGGCGCCGACGCCGTTCATTATATTTAAATTCGATCTTTTCAAATGCGTGTTGCGCCCACGCACGCGTAACCGACCCCCGCGCCGTCGCGAGGGAAGGATTTCTCTTTCGTTCCCATACACTACGTGGCTCTCAATAATATCTCGAGCCAAGGTTGTCCCCCGATGAAACCCTCGAGATATTATTATCGCGATACAGTGACTCACCCATATCACTGGAACACACATATGAGATTATCTCTGTCACACACGTGCACATACATACACATGGTAGTAGGGTTTTGTTTTTTTTTCCTCATCCCTCCTCCCTCATCCCTCATTTTCCCTGAATCGAATAGTTTAGTTCGTTTTATTCCGATATACACGTATGCATTTGTGAATCATGCTATTTCGACTGTATGGTTCATAAATATATATATGTATGAATAGCTTAGAATAGTTAGCTAGGTCAGACGCGACTTTTTCAGGTAACAGCCCAAGCCGAGGTGCCGTGCGCCCTTGTGTATGTTACCTAAAACCAAATCGTGAGTGCCTTAAGCGCCCGCCTTAGTAGTCCAGTGAAGCTGTGAAGACCTTGTCGGGTCAATAGCGTAGACAGTTCGAGAAAAAAAAAGCATGAATAGGTCGGCTCACCCGGGCTAGTACCACCCTCTCATAGAAATAAGACGTGAAGTAACAGTACTTGCATTGCTGCGTTTCGTTCGGCCAGTGAGAGCGCCGGATACCCAACTCCCCTCCCCCTCCCCACTTCCCCACTCCTCCCAAATACAGGCTGGCAACGCACTTGCGACTCTTCTGGTGTTGTTAATGTCTATGGACGGTGGTGATCACTTAACATCAGGTGACCTATCTGTTCATTTGCCTCATTTATATGGTCTTTTAGGCATGCTCTGGTTTTTGATAAGATTTGTTTCAAAAATGTAGTTATAGTGACATAATCACAATAGCTGGACATATGGTACCGCGAGGTTTTTTATAGATATTATTATGTTCTTTAATATTGTACAACATATTTTTGTTCTATAATTCACAGTTTCGGCAGTGCATGCGATGAAAGTCATTTTGTGGCAATATTTTTCATACCTTGGATTACATTACTACCGGCGCTCTCACTGACCGAACGAAACGCAACAATGCAAGCACTGTTACTTCACGTCGGTTTTCTGTGAGAGGGTGGTACTACCCTGGTCGTGTCGACCCATTCATACTGAAACCATTAATAGCATCAGCGTAGCTCTACCACCGTTTAGTCAAATTAGAGAATGTACGCGAATTCCGAAAAATTCGTGGGTCAAGTCGGAGTTGGAACCTGCGGACATCGAAATGATATTCCACCACTACCACACATCAAACCACTAGATCACCAACACCACGACTTAAACGGTATTAAAGCGTATTAATCCCAGACACCAGCATGCAAATTTCTATATAGTTATCAAATAAAAATGTAATGCGCGAAGGGACTTTTTGATCAAAACATAGTCTGGACCGCAGTATCTTTTATTTTTTATTCATAACCTTGCATTATTTGACTCTATAATATGTAGTCATTATGGTATTTAGCGTAATATAGTTTGGTTACTGTGAGCAAGTAAAGTGGAATAGAAATAATAACATGAAACTACAATTCTATAAATGTCATTTTTTAATAATAAAATCATCCGAAGTCACTAAATTTAAATTACGAAACATTTAGAAATTTAGGAGGGATTTTGGAATGTCATGTATACTTATTATGTCATATACACTTTATATATTATTCATAACTAGTAGGTTCAACGGTCGATGTCTCGCCCGGATAATAAAAAAAACCTTGACAAATAATATACCTGAACCTTCCTCATGAATCACTTTATCCACTGGTGAAAACCGCATGAAGATCCGTTTAGTAGTTTTAGAGTTTATCGCGAACAGACAGACAGCTACACAGACAGATGTTGCAGACTTTTTTTATATATCATAGGGGGCAAACGAACAGGTAGGGTGACCTGATGTAAGTGATCACCACCGTCCATAGACACTTGCAACACCAGGGGAGTCGCAAGTGCGTTGCCAGCCTGTGTTGGGGGGGAGGGAAGGGAAAAGTGGAAGGGGAGGGGAGGTGGGTCTCCGGCGATCTCACTTTCCGAAGGAAAGGCAACAATGCAGGCACTGTTACTTCACGTCGGTTTTCTGTGAGAGAGTGGTACTACCCCGGGCGAGCCGATCCATTCATGCTGAAACCAGTAATAGCTTCAGCGTGGCTCTACCACCTTGAACTTTATTTCATATCTATAATATGTAAGGATCTTGTGTTACTGGAGTCTGTATTGTGCAATATTGGTGCTTTCACGTAATATTGATTGATTATTGTGCACAAGGAAGTAGATGGCAAATAATAACATGGACCATGGATTCTGATCTGCCACAAAAACTCCCTGCAAATTTATAACACGAGGACCACTATCTTGTTAGAACATTGAAATGCTTACAAGAAACTTATCTACTCGATAATCGCGCTAACAATCTACTAGAAGATTGGTTGCCAAAAATAAATCTAGAAAAAAACTCAAGGTCTGTCGACGAAGTCAAAACCGAAAACAATGGAATAACTGTATTCTGTTTCGAATTTTGAAATAAATTACACTATGAATTATTTAAATTTCATAATTAGTATATTGAAATTATTAACATTAATTTGGTTTTCACATATATTGCGGTCTGAACAATAATTACATACATTTTTATACAGCGTATTGATTAATCAAACTCGCTATACTACACGTCGCAAGCGCAGTACGCTCGGTCACGCTTTACTAGCATGTCATTACGCGAAATCATAACTTTATCTCCTGCCATAAATACCGCTCAACGCGCCTAAAGAAATTTACACTTTAGAAACGAAATATTTTTCAACTCGATAACAGCATAATATTCAACGAGAAGCATTGCTTACCAAAATAAGAGAAATAAATATGGAAGCCGTTCAACATAGTCGATGAAAGATATAGATCAGGTCAAAGACGCTCGCAGTTAATAAAGTTTGTCCTAGTTTAACTCTAAGAAGATCTTCACTTAACTTCACGGATGTCGATTTCATAACCAAAACAGATATTTAAATGTTTCTCTTTAAATACATAGAAATCTATGTTCAAATTACTAATTGTAAATATATATATATATATATTATAGCCTAGTAGAATGAGCTGCCTACGATTATCTATAGTTCTATATTTATTGGAGAATTTTAAATTTTTAAGTAACAAAGTAAAATATGATTTACAGTTGAAATAAAAACAACTTTTTTATAAATAAATCCTGTGTACCTTAAGTTTTCTGGCACCATTTTTGTCACTTTTCACAACAGAAATCCACTAGTAAATTTCCACTTTAATCACATTAAGATAAAGACGACTTTTGCACATTAATATCTCTCATGTTTGAATGTTTTCAATGCGGTCTAGTCACAGACGAATTGTGGCACAGAATGATTAAACCGCATACGTAAATCTACATTATACGGTAGGGTGACCATATCTTCTTAATTTGAGAAAGTTTACTATTTACACTTTCCTTTAGGAAATGTTATTGAGGTGACCATATTTACACATATCCTAAGAAAATAATATATACTTCATTTTGCAGAGAAGTCTCTTATATATGTGAACATGAATAATATTAGAAAATACTTACCCTAAGTAGTTTAAATGTATTTAAATACCTCCTCGTATACATTTAACTTAAGAGTTTTCTATCGTACCGGTTAAGAATACCAGTTAAATTTAAAAAAATGATACATAAAAATATATGTATTTTTTTTTCAATTAGTAAATACAACATTTTAATTTAATTTGTTATGTATTTAAACTTCAATTATAAACAACACGGTACGGATTTTAAGCATCATTTCAGTAGAAAAATTGATGTCATTATCCATATTATTCTTTTTAATGCAAAACTGACAGACAGACCATCTAAAACTAATTGTAACATAACTGAACATGGTTGAGCGTATTTGTTTAGAGAAATCCTGTTTCTGAGGAAAAACCGAGCTGGGTAATCCATTTTACAGCTTTAGCATAAGCAATAGGAAAGTTCTAGATAATATTAGCGTCGTCACGGTCTTGTTATGTTTTAGAGTGTGGAAAAAATAACCAGCCAGCGTAAGAAGATGCGGACATGGAGAATCCTATATTTTCAGTTTCATTTTATTGATACTAAGTTTTGCTCATGGCTACGCTTGTATTAAAGTAGATAATGCGACCTCATATAAGTGAAAGAATTTTTACATGGGCTTAGAATTTTTTGAGTTTATTACAAACAAACAATCAAATCGTTTCTTTTCATAATATTAATTTTCAAATTAAGGCCTTTTGCTTCTTTTGGAAAGGTAGATGTATTTTTGCGTTATGGACTTGATTCTTGAACAGGGATAGATTAATTATATTTTAATACATTATTTATTTTTCATTATTGTAATATAATATCCGTGAATATAATTTTTAGATTTACTTAATTCACTTATATAAATTATTTAAAACTAGACCTTCGTGTATGGTGACCAAAGTATGACGAAATTGTCAGTATATATAAGTATATTAAATTAACCTTCAGTTGCACGTGTTGTTTTATTGTTATATCGTTTTTAAGGATGCCATTAAGAATAAATCCAATTAAAAATATATAGTATGATATGATTTAGAATAGTCAAGGTAAATGATATAAGCGTCAAGGTCTGTTTTTAATGTTTTAAAAATATGCTCTGGGGCATTTAAAAGAGGAACCTATACTTATATAACTAAGACTTAAGTAAATATTAGCTTCGACCAAATTCACGAAATCTATAGAAATACAATTTCTTATAATATTACATAGTATAAAACAGAGTCCCGTACCGCGTCTGTCTGTCTGTTCGCGATACACTCAAAAACTACTGAACGAATTTTCATGCGGTTTTCACTAGCGGATAAGGTGATTCAGGAGGAAGGAACCTTTTGGTATATAATTTGTCAAGGATTTTTTATAATCAAGGCGAGAAATCGTCTGCCACGCCCGCTAGCAATTGCTAGCTAGGATTATCTTTTTATGATATATATATTTTTTAAACATAGATAGTTTCATTCGTTTTAAGTGGAAGCACAGAGAGGAGTGTCATTTCCAGACGTTACCATCGTTCACATAGTAATCCACCACATAGCCTTTAGACATTAAAACCTGCTTGACATGGTGCTTGAACTCACTATCCGGCAAATAGGTAATGTGCGTTGGGGCTTTGTTACGAAACCTAACACCTAAAAGCTGTTTTTGGTCTAAGTGAGCCAATTAACAATTTATTGCTGTTTCTAGTATTTAGATTATGTTGGTCTTTTACTGATTATTAGTATAAGGTTAGTTTGAAAGAATATGTTGGAATAATAATACCAAAAAATGAAAAAAATGTATTAAAAATTATTCATATGAATAAGTGAGTATGATAGAAGGCAGTAGGAGATCTTAAAAATATTAATAGGTTGGATATATTAAGGTTCAGGTTTTCCTTAGTTCTGTGTTTTTATTTTATTACATGGTTGTAATGTAAAAGAAATCACCTGCGTGCTAGTTGTATAATTGCTAACCTCCTTACGCTGGTCATTGATCTATCACCTAGTTCTATTTATATCTATCAATTTCTTAAAGCATATCCTCGAGTAACATTTAGTCTTTGTTTCATTTAAATCGGTTCATTTTATCAAAAGTAATGGTAATTTTAATATATAACGCGACTTAAGTACGAGGGAAAAGTAGTAATATGTACCTAAATATACTTCAACCTCACTCAAAGGCAGTATATTTTATAATATAAATAAATCAATCATAAAAGTTATGAGGTATGATGTTCAGTATTTAATTAATATATGTTAGTGACAATAGATTGCGCCCAACATATAATTATTTCTGAGTTTGTTGTTACTAACTTGTTTTGAGTACCACGTCGCATTCCGAGAGTTAGATATATATAGATGTAAATGCTTTTATTTGTCACTGTATTTAACATTTAATTCCACGCGGACGTAGTCGCGGGCACAGCTAGTTGTATATATATATATATATATATATATTTTATGTCAAAAGCAGGCTAACGAACAGGTGGGTCACCTGATGTCAAGTGATCACCACCGTCCATAGACTAGCAACACCAGGGGAGTCACAAATGCGTTGCCAGCCTGTATATGGGGGAGGGGTAGTGATAGAAGAAAGGGGAAGGGAAAGGGGGAAAAGAGGTGGGCCTCTGGCACTCTCACTGACCGAACGAAACGCAACAATGCCAGCAATGTTACTTCACGTCGGTGTTCTGTGAGAGGGTGGTACTACCCCTGGCTCTACCACCTTTAAAATTAAAATTATCAACCTCCTTCCCTGGTCATTGATGTATCATCATCTAGTTCTATTTATATAATCAAGCTATCAATTTTTTATAGTTTAGCTAAAGTTTTAAAGTGGAACCTTTGTCTGAGCTTATTACTTCGAACATAAAACTTTACGCTGCTAGATCGGCACAGCGGTTTGTTCTACTTATTTTATCTTCACGTCCCAAAGTTTTATAGTTTAATATAGTGTTATTAAACCGTCTGTTATTTAACTATTTCTAATTTGTTTATTTCCTTCATATATTAGTTCATTATAATATAGTCGCTTACTCGACCTCCACGAAACCTGTTAGAAAGTTAACTCGAGGTTGATTCATTCAACATTTTATAATTTCATAGTAATAGAACATTGAGAGTATGAATATAGACAGATAATTCAGGTATTTTGTATACTTTGTAGGTTTTAGTGTTGATCTTTGAACTGTAACAAACTGGTCGTCCCATGTTCAGGACTTAGCAAAACCAGTAATAGTTTCTTAGGTAATAGTGTTAGGTTTTACAATAAAGTTGCAAATCATATTACCGATTTGCCGGACTGTCAATTTAAGCGCCATGTCAAGCGGGTTTTAGTGTCGAAAGGATTTAGAATGGATCAATATGTGAACGATGGTGATGTCTGGAATTGACTCCTCTCTGTGCATTCACTAAAAACGGTATTGTATTCGAAATATATATATGTTAAAAAGATGTCCCCGATCGAGTTTCTTGCCGGTTCTTCTCGATAACTGGGTTCTTTTCCGAACCGGTGGTAGTTTTGACGTTCGTAAGCGCTTTAGGGCCTAAACTGAATAAAGTATTTTTGATTTGATTTGATCGTAATCTGATCTGATGGTAAAAGGCTTACTAAACCTAGAGAAGGACTGATTATCAAGTGCAGCTGCCGGAACACACCAACATGTTCTTGGGATAGTTTTTAATTCACAATGTTTTCCTTCATCAAAAGCGCCAAATTGCAAGAATTCAAACCTGGATCGATCAACGTGTTGTCCGAACACGATAATAACTAAGCCATCGTCACTTTCAAAGTCCTAAACTATTCCCAGAATAAATCTTATATTAATAAACACGAAACTTGGATGAACTATGGATGTTTAATGAAACGGCTCAACGCATTTCGATAACATTTTTAATTACAAACAAAGGACTTACGCTATACTATATAACTTAAAAGTAATTTTGCTTTTCTACTAACGCTAATTCGTCAGTGATAAGTTCTAAATGTAAGTTAAATTCATTGAAATAATTATAAGTAGTGACGCAACTAACAATTAACAAAAAGTAAATGGTGGGCGTCGGCCTATGACTATATTTTTTTCTTGGTTGGTTGGATTTCATTCCTGTTTTTTTTTAAGCATTTGATGTCATGTCTTTGTAGCGAGAATTGAGTGTTGTTACCTGTATGCTTGTCAGAAAAAATTACTCCGTTTTGTAATTAATATTAGAGACAGTTCTTTGACGCCAAATCTTTTGTTACAGATTTTCCTTTTATTTTTAAAGAATTTTATTTTGTACACTCTCTGTACTTTCTTGTTTGCAATATCTGGACTGGATTATAATTAACTATTTTCCTCTTTTTCATATTTTAATTACTATCGGTGGAAAGTTAGCTATACGCTGGTATGTTGAAAGTTGGTAGATCTCCATCTCACTGCTGCACTCTTGGACTGTACCTTAGTTACTGTTATGTGAAGTAAGTACATTCAAGCTGTCGGGATTGCTTAAAATATTACTAGACGTTCTTATGTCGTTATCGTGATTTTTTTGTCTTACTATTTATTCATCTAGATAATAACGATTCGGATAAGTGTCTTACGAAATACATTTACTATGTTATCATAGCTCGTTCAGTTCAGTTGGAGGTCGGATGTTGCACATCGTTGGTTCTTAAGGTCATATATCTATATACATAGAAACTAGTGGCTAACCGCGACTTCGTATGTATCTTTTATAAATGCTGATATTCCAGTTAAGATGTAAACTTGAAAAGATTCTCTATTTTAAATACCAGAAGCGACGAAACTTCGAATTTTGATTCGAATTAATTGAATACTATAAAATGTGCACTGTAAAATGTATTTATGATTCATTAATAAGACAATGGATGCTTCGTAATCAAAATGAAAAATATATTATTCAGTGTATAGGCCTTGAGAAGGCGCTCATGTCAAAACTATCAAAACTAATAACAAAATGTCAAAACTACAACTGGTTTGGAAAACAACCCAGTTGTCAAGAAGAACTCAATCGGGCCTATATTTGTATGTATTATTTTATAACAATGCACTATATTTACAATCTTCTTCTTCTTTTTACCCTGATTTGGCTTAATTTTTACGATCGGCTGACAACAACCCTCCTTGGGATTATTCTGTTGTACCATTGTACTTATGATTATTATTATATAGTTACGAAGTCTGATGGTGATGAAGGTGATGGATGAAGTCTTTTAGCCTTACAATTTTTATGTACGCTTTAACTTTGGCTATTTATAATGTCTGCTTGAGCGGCATCACCGTTCCGGTTAAAAACGAAGTTCTTGAAGAGTATGGTTTGCTTGCTATATTGCCATTTTTATGTAATAGAAAACTATATTTACAATCATTTTTAGCAAATGCACAGATAGGGGTGTCATTTTCAGATATTACTGTCGTTCACATATTGATTCATCGTACAATAAATAGCGTTTAGACATTAAAACCTGATTGACATGGTGCTTGAACTTACCGTCCGGCAAATTTCCCTCATATTTTTTAATTATCTAAAGTTTAGTTCGGGAATTTTATTGAGAAGAAATATTAAATTATAAAATACTCAGTTCCTATTTTAAATTAGAAGCCCAAAACTTTTTATGCCATTTTCATCTCTCTTGTATGTTCAAAAATAAAAGAAAATCCAAAAATGTAGACAATAATTCATTTCTTTCCAGCATAAAAAAGTGTATTGACAATGAGTGTATATATTTATGTAAAACACTTGAACATACTCAACAAACAACAAAATAACAACAAAAAAAGTGTGTGTGTACTTATGTACACGTGTTAGAAGTTATACTTCTTTGCGTAACGATATAAAAATCTTTTCAAAAATTTTATCTTTATTAATTATTTATTCATTCTTACTCTACGTTTGCAGAAAAAACCACACTAACAATAGAAAAAGTTGACTATAGCTAACTTCAGAGTGTCGATTTTTCGTAACGGTGTGCGCGCGCATCGTAATAACTTCAGGGTGTCGGTTTTTCGTAACGGTGTGTGCGCACATCGTAATAACTTCAGGGTGTCGGTTTTTCGAGACGGTGTGCGCGCGCATCGTAATAACTTCAGGGTGTCCGTTTTTCGTGACGGTGTGTGCGCACATCGTAAAAATTTGTTCTCATCATTTTTTCCTAACGCGAAACTAAGTACTAAGTAGAACTTCAAAAGGCGAGGCAGTACGAATTGCCGACAGAAGTAGAAACACAAAACAATGGAATAACTGTTTTGTTTTGAATTTTTCAATTAATTATAGTGTGAATTATTTAAAATTTATAATCTGTACATTGAAATTATTGTCGATAGTTTGCTTTCCACATCAATTGGCACTCAGAACAATAATTATACACATTTTATTATTTGATCAAATATATGATGAGCTGCACAACCTCAATACAAAATACCAATTTTAGATGTACAGTCCTTGGCCATATTATTAGACGCAGCATAAGATCTTATATAAAACGTTAATTATCAGGTGATATTGTACACGGGTATTGTTTTTATGAGAGACAGTGTATATTTACTATATTATTAATAATGTAAGTATCTGTAAAACTAATAAAACATCGTCATTATAGAAAAAATATGTATTTATTAACTCTCGAACAAAAATGAAGAAAATGAAAAGTTAATATTTTCTTGATCCACCTTTGGCTGCTATGAGAGTTGTTGTAAATAATGATCTGCATTTGAGGATGATGATTCCAAACATGAATAATCTTTTCTAAGAGCTGAGTTTTGTTTGTAATCACCACTTTAGACACTTCTCTTTTCATTCAAATTTCAATTCAATTCAATTCAATTTCAGCTCCTGAATTAAACATTTATTAAATAAATACTTATCAACCCTATAAATATAACACAACTGTTTATAAACTTCGTCGAAAACATGTATTTTGTAAAAAAAAAACAACGGTGCGTCTAATAATTTGGTCAGGGACTGTACACTGGTCCCACTATTACGCGTCGCTACCCCGACGCAATACGGTTGGTCACGCTTTACTACTGTATCGCTGACTACTTGTGACCGCGACTTCGTTCGCGTGGAACGTTATGTAAAAAACAGTAATTAACAAAGTCACCTGAATGTATTAAGTTCATTCGCCTATATATTTTTTTCTCGTACTTAACACGAGCCGTCATTCAACTTACAGTATCTTATGATAGAGTGGACCGATTTTAATGAAATAAAGACTAACTCACTCGCCGAAGAAATGATTTGAAGTTTTATTGTGAACCCAGTACTTTAGCAGTGATGCGTGTTCATACAAACAGACAGATAGATAGACAGGCAGACGTTTCCATAAATTACTGAAATATATTTTATTATTTATTTCTAGACATCTGTAATATTTTTTTTCACGAAAATCGAAAAAAGTACTGACACATTTACAAGTAGATTTACATTCTTATTATATGTATAGAAAATGTAAAACCTCTAAAAAAATTATCTCCTGAGAATAATATCGCTCAGCCCGCCATAAGAAGTTTTCCCTTCAAATAATGAAACAGCAAAGTTACATAAATAAATATATTATAGATACTCTATGTACATAATAATAATCTCATTCACACAAACATAAATAAAATAGAATCACAGTTTTTCAATCATCGCTATTAGGGCGTAGGCGACGCCGGAAACCATAGCCACTACAGAAAATAAACAGACTAGCAGGTTTTTCCACACGACCCAGTGGCAAGGGCCGATGTCTCTGCCCCACCTCCACACGGTCTCCGTGATAGATGGCAGCATTAGACCAAGGATTGAGAGACAGACCGCTCCTACTAGTTCCATAAACAGTTCCAGCTTTGGTATCGCGCAGCCGATTCCAACTATAACAAAAGAAAACAGTATCAAAATTTATCATTACCGGGCCGTGCCTTGCAAATCCATACGAATTTATTTTTCCCGTCATCGGCCACCTATATTGCAAAGCTCGCAAATCATATTTATTTAAGGCTCACTTAGCGTTCTTTGTAACCTTTAATCTTAATAGCAATTGCTCCACCTCTACGGATCGTAAGTTGAAGTTCCTTAAGTCCGTAAGTTGAATCCTTTAATCTTCCATAATAAATAAACTACGACATGCAAAAAGAATTTTTCAAATCTCAGCGTTTATTACAGAGATTATCTCATTCAAACAAACAGAAAAGCAAACAGTCTCTTAACCTTGAGGTACAGGACTGTTACTTACCTCGACATATTTGTTATAAGATTTTTGACTAAATCAAGAAAAGTCGTAATGTAAATTTATCTTGAGGTCAGCTACCTTGACCAAAATTTTGTGGATTAATTTGATTAATGTATGAGGAATATTATGCAGTATTTACGCCTACAAGTTTAAATTAGAATTATTATAATCTTTATTAGAATGAAGCTTAAAATCAACAATAGTTCTATGTTTATATAAGACTGGATTAAAATAATGTCCTCAAACAAACGAAAGTATCTATAATAAATAAAGTAAGGACAGTACAATCCAAACATAAGTTGGTCCACTAATAGATCAACAGTTTATTTGTCGTTGTCGCTCTTATGCCGGCTAGCAAGGCCTTTGGTAACTGGATATGTAGTGAATTATTCCAAAACGCTACAAACTAAAAGCGACACGGTGATGGTTTTTATAGTGCTATCGAACCAGTTAGTATAGGCAGTAGATATGTCGTCCTGGAATGCCACACTTTTTAGAGTGCCACTATTAAAGGTATTACCTTGTATATGCTGGTCTTAATCTAGTTGAACATAGAATATAACAGGTTTTACTTAGCATCCAAAATATGTTTAATTAAACCACGAACCTATCAATAACGTTGCAATAAGCCTCAAAGCAGCGATACTCCATCTGTGTCCTCTAGCTGGAACCTTATGTTGTATCCTTCTCCAGATGATATCAACAGGTACGTAAAATATTAGCGCAAATGAGAGAAGCATTACAAAAGCCACTAGTAGTTTCGCTGTTTGCGCTAATCTGAAAGAAAGAAGATACTTCTTATTTAGGTCCCATAAATGGTGGACATGAACTATGACAATTTTAAATGTATTCTCATAAAGTTAATCATTTCTTTATAGGTTTAGTTGTAGAGTTAGTCCATATAATACATTATGATATGTACTTACGAGTATCTTAAATTTAGGAAGTTAAGGACTACCAAGAGATAAAAGAAGTAGTTAGCAATGTATTATTGAGAAATTGTATAGTAAAAAACTTTCCATAAATTTTTCTTTGAGTACATATGCACATTTTAAAATATTGTTTTTTTTTTGCTTTGCATTCTCCTTTTACCGTTAATTACTTTGGAGGTCAATTGATCATAATCATTTAGAAAGAAGATGTGATGAAAAATGGAACATTTGGAAACGTATCTTCCATTGTTTTATATTTTCACCAATTAAAACCAATTTTCTCGTAAATGTTTATAATAAAGTTGCTCACATTTCATCTTGAGGCAAATTCAAGGTCAAGCTTCCTCGGACGTCCTCACCGAACTGTAGGTAACCAGTGAATCCAACAAACCCGTATAATATGACAATAGCTATCATAGCAATGTTCAGGACACCGGGACATCCCAGAAACTGATGAGGTTTCACCATTTCGTTTTCGATCGGCATTATCATACCTATGCCTTCCATTGCAAAGAGGCATGTACTGTGAAAAAACAGATGTATTGTTACAAGGAGAATTTCAATACGTGTCAACTAAAATACATATAAGTGTGTACAACATATCAGTGGTAGATTGTGCGTGTGTTTGTACCGAACGCTAAATCTGAGGTTTCGATTAGGATAAACATCGTTATAAACTCATTGGGTAGTGGTAAAGGACTTAACCTGAAAACTTTTCGTCAAGCACCTATAACAGTGATCCGACCGCTGCATTTGAAACCCAGTTTTCTAGGCTTGGCGTGTTATAATATCTTTTTTGTCACATTATTTCTTAACATAAGACATTATTGGTAGTTATGAGTAATAAATACATAGATCATTGGACTAGCAATTTGGACTTAAACTTATGCCACGATTTAGGAGGACTTGACTGTATTTGCAGGTCGCAAGCTTTTTAATAGGCAGCATTACACCTCATATAATTCTACTATAAGTGTAAATGAGATAGGTCCATTATATTAATGACTGTGCAATCGTGCGTGGGACTAGATATTACTGCTATTTCTTCTAATGACTACTTACGTGACTATGGATTTCGTGCGGTCAATGTGTCTATGACAGGAGAGCATTTTACAATTTTAATCTATAAAGTAATCTAAGAACTATGAATATTCTAATTTAATGTACAATATATATATATATATCATTTGCTAAGAAGATACCCAATAAAATCGTTAATGAAATGAAGATCAAACCATGTAATTAAATGTACCAGTTAGTTCAGAAATTAACAAACTAAATCTAGAGGATAACTGACTTTTGAGTGAAGGTGCTGTAACACACATATACTTATCAAGATGGGCCTTAGAAAAAGGCCTACCACTATGACATGGCTTTGTCGAAACCATGTCGCTTCTTGTGATCTCTGAATTTAGTAACACTGGCAGCCCGGCGCTTCTGGTGTCATATGCGATAGTGGTTAGTTAGTTAGTACATTCCAATCATACCTCAAAAAAGTAGGTATACCGCTGATTGAAGTTGCCAAATTTCTTTCTGAAACTTCACCGGTATCCCTTAAGCAGTAATACATTGATATACAGATCGCTGCGAGCCACACGAAGTTAGCAATTGTGGAAAATGGCACCAAGTATTTAAGCTTCGTTATTTGATTGAGTGGTATCAGCACGATAAGACTGATACCACAGTATGCATTCACTGACCAATCTGGACCTCCATATACTACGGAAACCTGTAAAATAAATTAAATCATAAGTGTGTAATTACTCTAATAAAACAATAATAAAATCAGTTGCGTGTGTCTGGTAACAATGGTTTAAATACAGTGTCGTAGAATAGTTTAAGGAGCCTTGTGTCAGAATTGCTTGTGAGGATGTGTCTAACTTCTTACAGCTAAATATATCGTGTATTCAATGACAAATGAGTTAGGAATCATTAGGACCTACAAACATTATCTCTTCATATTTTAATTATTTATTGATTCTGAGTATATTGTTGAAATTGTGAGAAATATTTAAAAATCTGGGGGCCCTTGTAATCCAAAGGCCCCATATCATTGATATGACTGATATGGCTATAGCTACGCGTCTGTTGATATAATTATCTTTTTTGAAGCCAATAAAATTATACAACTACGATTTCAATAAGCTTTGCTATTATTTTTTGTTAGGTGTTATAATATCAAAGTAATTCAAACGTTTTTTTTAGTTCCGCTAAGAGCACTGTTATTAGATATTTTAAAAATCGAAACTTTTGGTCGTAGTTAAAAAAACAAACCAACTTAAACTGGGTCTATAAGAGTATAACCTGATGTTTCTTTTGGGGTCAAAAAAAAAGGGCGATGAGGAGAGAAAGGGAGAGAAACTAGTAGCAGAATATAATTAAATATAATTAAAACTTACTTGTCTAAAGGATTCACCGATAACGACAATGTAAACACAACACACACCAACATGTGTTAGCGCTAAGGACCAATCAACAAACTCCCTGAAACAGGAAAGAAAAATATAGTTAATCTTTTTTTTATTATGATCAATGTTAGTGAGTGATATTTGTCGAAAAAAAAACATCCAAAGCATGACTCAAATATTTTTACGATAATCCACATACAACTTATAAATGTAGAACTGTTTATCGACAGATATTCAACTTGACGGCTTGACAGGGGGCTAATAGAATACCTACCTCTATCGTATGGTTTTATCAAGACTTTTCCCCTCACTGAATTTGAAGTATTTGAATCTATACCGATCGACGCGATATTCGAATACCTTATCACTGAGCTAATATAGCTTATTTCCTATATACTAGTGACAATCGGGAAATAAATACTGTTGCGTAGACGCACTCCACGTTTTTACTCAGGAATATAAGGTGAAAGTTTTTTTCAAAATGGAAATTACCAAAATAAATATCTACTTGTATGCTCAAGGAGTTTTTGGCGGGATCTTAGTTTGTAATGTAGTGGATTTTATGATATAATCTTGTGTTATTTGACTTCATATTATGTAATATTGGTCGTGTTTTACGTAATATAGTTCGGTTATTGTGCGCTAGTGAAGTGGATGGAAAATAATATCACGAAGCATGGATTCTGAGGTACCACAAAAACTCCATGGAAAGTTTTAAGGTGCCACCATCTTTTTAGAACATTGAAATTATCACAAGACACTCCGGAATTGGCAATTATGAAATAACATCTAACTTGGCTGCATGATCTAAATAGCCTTCTCTTTAAAATGGAAAAAAAAACAGAGAGCAGTATATAACCATAATGTCAAGCATAATGACCTTAATAACCATAATGAGTTAATTTTATATCATTAATAAATTTCGCCAATGCTAAATTTAGAAAAATTGCGTTGTTGATAACTATATATGTATGGAAATAAATAATCAAACATAAAAAAATACATTGTTTTTTGGTTAACATAAGCGGGGGCGCAGGTCGATTTTCACACATGTATCACCTAATATGTATACCTCATTTAGAGTTAGTGAAAAAAGACTACGAGGTTTAGTAACACTTCAAAATTCATGTTTTATATTTGAATTAGTATTTGCCCGCGGTTTCTATCTTATCCTTCTGGAACTATATATTTTTTTTTACTGAAAGATACCATATGGACATTTCTGTACCCCTGAAAATATGTATGAAACATTTCATAATGATTCGTTGATTATTTAAGGCTTGAAAGCGTAACACACAAATGAACAAACTCACTTTCGCATTTGTAATATTAGTAAGAATTCAAATCACTCTTGACTATTCTATGCAAAATACCAACAGACAGTCAAATGACCAAGTTTACGATTAATTAATAAAAATCACTATATGACACTATGATTTTTATTTAATCATTATCATCATCAGCCTGTAAGAGACCCACCACAGGGGCATAGGCCTATTCTCGAAGTAAGGTATCGCCCATTAAACACCACGCCAGCCCACGACGTATTATCTATTTCAAATTTAGAAGTGGTAGCGCCACGCTGAAGCTTTTACTGGTTTCAGCATAAATGGGTCGGTTCGACTTACGTAGTACCACCGTCTCGCAGAAAACCGACGTGAAGTTACAGTGCTTGCATTGTCGCGTTTCGTTCGGTCAGTGAGAACGCCGGATAACCTCCTCCCTCCTCCTCCTCCGAACACCTCTCCTCTCCTTCACCTTTCCCCACTCCCTCTCCCCCAAACACAGGGTTGCAACGCACTTGCAACTCTTATGGTGTTGCAAGTGTCTATGGCCGGTGGTGATCATTTAACATCAGGGTACCTCTTCGTTTGCATATTTAGATAGAAACATTTTTTTTTTGCCAAATCCATATTTCTACGTTTTCTTACATACAGTAGTACTATGAGAATAGTGTTACCAATTTAAATTAGTAAATGTACCCGAATGCAGAAAAATTCGTGGGTACAAGCCGGGGTTCGATTCGGACCGTTTGAAGTTCGAACCTGCGGACATCGGATTCATATTTCACCGGTTAAATAAGTATACCAGCACAACTTTTATATTATTTCCTTCATTGAATGTCCTACTTATATATTTAATTTAGAAATTAATCACTCCACCACTTCACTAAAGTTCGTATTAAGAGCAGTTTGTTTTTCTTCAGACTCTGGGTCCTTTTTTCTGCTTTTTTTTGTTTTATAAGGGCAATAAACAATTGTACTCAAAAATACATGTAAGCTATATTCCATAAAAAACAAAACAACATAGTTCTTAAAGAACAATCCGCTCCGCCGCTCACGGAGTAAGTATACTGATAACTTTAGGGCTGTAAATAAAATCAAAACGAATGGTAGTTAAAGATTAAACATGAAATAAATCGTTTCGTTTCGAATAAATGCTTTCGTTTATATAAGCTACTTTGCACTTCCGCCTGGAATTGATTGAATACTACTACGTCTAAACGTGTTACGCTCCATCATGAAGCATCTTCAAGTCGATATTGACTCTTCCTATGCGAGCGGGCGAGACTATATTACTATATATTATTATATTAAATGCTGGATTTCCGCAAAATAACGCCTTCTTCAATCAAATATATAAGCTATGTCCAAAATCGTTGTAAATGTGAGCAACTGTTGTTATTATTTTACTTAACTATATTAGATCAGATATAACTGCGATTATTGCCTTTAGGGCTTCATTTTCATCTTTTATAGCCATTTTTAAGATATAATTCACAATGCCCCGCGCCGGAGCATCCACGGTCCGATGGTCTGACCTTGCGTCGTCAGTTACATCGGCATGGTAGATACTGGTGTTGGTGTGTTTGGATATTGAGTTTTACTAAGAGTTGTTATAAAAGGGTATAATAAAATACCTAGCAAGAGTTCCAAATCTTCTAAGGGATTTAGGTCCATTCTGGAACACAAGTTCACACGTCTCTGCATAACCAAGCGACGGTTTTTTAACCTCGACACACAATTGTTGCGACGTTCTAACCTGAAACAAACAGTAGGGCCTTGAAGATTATCACTCTAATAAAAATTAAAACGCGCTTTAAAGGCTACCTAATTAGTATTTAATATATTCATTCAAACGGATTCACTGGGAGGCGTAGATAAGGCGTCTTAATTTATACGGAATTTATGATGACTTTAGTGAACCTATACACTTTCATAAACATATCTAAACTTTTCTAAATGCCAAGTTAAATATAAAGTTCTCCCTAAATCAATTATAAGGTATGTAATGTTTGTTTTTCGAGGATTTCGTAAACATCGTGCCTAGATGCAATTATTATTATTACCTTCGTCTTGGCAATTTAGAAAGTCTTATGAATAAACACCGTTGCGTAACATTTTGTTCTACGTTGTAATGCGATGCGATAGAGAAGATATGTTTTAGTTGCCACATTATAGAATTAACTGAGTAAAATTTTAGTAGTTCATGATTTTTTTTAAATGTTCACAGTGTATACCAAGTTCAAATATATTTATTAATTATCAATTTTATTTCATTAATTTTTATGCATATAAAAGTTGAAGATTTTTAAAAAAAGCTATACATCTTATGTACGGCTAATACTGGATGATTTATTTTTAGATGTAACAATTGATTTATCAACCGAATTTAACTTATCTGTAGCATTAATTGTCGTTTCACTTAATCTCACTTTATTCGTTATATTTGCCGTTCGCTATAATAAAAATATTAAGAGTTCTAAAAAAATGTTATAGTTTGGTAACTTTTATATTAATTACTAGCGGGCCCGGCAGACGTTGTCCCGCCCTGATTATAAAAAAAAACCTTGACAAATTATACCAAATCGTCTGATTCACAAATGAATTACTTTATCCACTGGTGAAAACCGCATGAGAATCCGTTTAGTAGTTTTTGAGTTTATCGCGAACAGACAGACAGACAGACGCGGTAGGGGACTTTGTTTTATACTATGTAATGATTTTGTTGCTTAAAGGATAAAGTTAGATACTATTGTTATAAGACTCAATTTGTGAAATTTTGAGTTTTTTTTTTATTCTCGAACTGACTACGCTATTGACCCGACCCGATTGGGTCTTCACAGCTTCACCGGACTACTAAGGTTGGCGCTTAAGGCACTCAACCGATTTGGTTTTTAGGTAACATACACAAGGGTGCACGCGCACCTCGGCTTGGGCTGTTACCTGGAAAAAATCGCGTCTGACTGAGCTAACTATTCTAAGCTTTTCATACATATATACATTTGTGAACCATACAATCGAAATTGCATGATTCACAAATGCATACGTGTATATCGGAATGAAACGAACTAAACTATTCGATTCAGTTCGATGAGGGAAAAAAACAAAACCCTCCCACCATGTGTATGTATATGCACGTGTGTGAGAGATGATCTCATATGTGTGTTCAAGTGATGTGGGTGAGTCACTGTATCGCGATAATAATATCTCGAGGGCTCCATCCGGGGGCGACTTCGGCTTGAGATATTACTGAGAACCGCGATGTGTGCGGGAGCGAAAGAGGATTCCTTCCCTCGCGGCGGCGGGGGGATCAGTTATACGAGCGTGGGCGCAACACGCATTTGAACGATCGAATTTAAATTTAATGAACGGCGTCGGCGCCGGAATCTAAAAATAGACATAACAAAAAAAATATTATTATTAGACGGTCGTTTTAGGGGAAGATAGACGTAAATACGCGACTTTACTCTATCTTATATGAGGTAGTCCGGTGAAGCTGTTAAGACCTTGCTAGGTCAATAGCGTAGTCAGTTTGAGAAAAAAAAAATCTTATATGAGTTATTTATTTTTAACGGCTGCACGAGCGAGGCTTTGTAGTGTAGCCGCGATGGCTGGAAACCTATGTGGTCGCCGAGGCACTTAACGCACCTGGGCTTCAGGAGACAGTTTCGTGCGGAGTGTCCGTACACCTGGCAGTTGTGACACTGCGAGGGCACAGACGTTTTGCGCGGCGGTTCGACGATAACGCCGGAGAGGCCGCAGAGGGATGTGAGATTGAAGATCGCTTTCCCTTGAGGGGTGCGATCGAGGACAACGAGAACCATGTCATATGGAGCATAAGGAGCATATTCTCGAGACGTGAGAGGCGGAGGTCGATGGCGGGCGGGGGCGGCGACCGTCCTAGACAGCGACGCCTGCCTGGGGTAGGTAGCGAGGGCGCTTTGAACGCGGGGCGCGGGGACATCCGCGATAGTTCGCGGTATGGCCCACGCCGCGGCACAGAACGCAGCTCGGAGGGTCGGAGGAGTCTTTAGTGCGAGAACACTCCTTGGTGGAGTGGTCGCCGAGGCACTTAACGCACCTGGACTTCAGGAGACAGTTTCGTGCGGAGTGTCCGTACACCTGGCAGTTGTGACACTGCGAGGGCACAGACGTTGAAATTTTGAGTGCTTGTGTTCCGATGTACATACATAAACTTATGATTTTTATAAAAATTACTGAGCATTATTATAAGTACTATTAAAATGAAAAAGGGTTTTTATAATTTTAAAAACTTTACTGGCAATATCTAACAATCGAAAATTTGTATATATTCTTGTTGTGTACCTATATGTTATGTATGTGAAAAGAAAAAATGGATATGAATTTAAAAAAAAATCATGTCACAACTATTATCTTCTATAAAAGACATCCCTTACAAAATTGAAAAAATTAAATCTACATGAACAGAAATAGGTTTAGATTTATTAATATAGATGAGTGCTGAAAATACTAATTGGCTACGTTACAAACACTATCAGTGGATCCTTAGTCACTTAGCCTTTCTGCCGTCGCTTAGATATTTTTGTTGGCAAGCTATCAAATGTTCGTATAGTTTCATCTATGTAGGGCAAGGTAACAACAGAGTAATCATAAGCAACGGAGAAACAAAACAAAAGAGTTACGCACAAAACAACAACCTTCTGCCGTGAAGTAATCACAAGATACTTTCACATCAGTTATTTTTAACGCGTGACATATCAAACAACGCCAGAGTTGAAATACTCAAATAATTGATTGACATTTAGATTTTCCGCTAGAACAATTACATTTCAGAATAATTATCTTTTTGTATCTCAAAGGTGTCCACAGATATATTTGGGGGTGTAATGGGTGTCGAATAACATCATAAGACTTGAGACACCCAAGTCAACCTCACCTGGACGTGGTGCACCCTGCTGAATAACGAACGAGGCAAGGGCGAAAGCGGGGAGGTAGGGTTTTACAGCCTGACTGGGTCGCAACCACCATGTATGTGGCAAAAAGCCCGTCATAGTGATTCGCTTCTGCGGGTCGCGTTTCGGGATCAGCCTGTACATATCCAGCTTTTTGCAGGCCGGCATGACAGCGGCGACCATCGATGAATAGTGTGTCACTCGGTGATCGCCATTGTTTTTGGATTGTACTATGCTTACCATAATGCAGTGATTATGCCGTGCCACTATAAAAAAAAATTGTCTCGGCAAACGGCCTTATGTTGTTAGTTCTTATCATTCTATCTATACATATAATGAGAATATAAATCTAACGAGTCTGTACTTTTTAGATTTTTGGGGAAAAAAGTATTGCGTTTCGGAATAAGTAATAAAATACATTTCGGTCATTTTAGAAACGTTTGTCTGTCTGTTTGTTTGAACACGCATCATTGCTAAAAATCATAAAGCAAATCCTCGAGTAACATTTAGTCTTGGTTACATTAAAATCGGTTCACTATATCAAAAGTTATTGTAATTTTAATGAAAACGCGACTTAAGTACGAGAGAAAAGTAGATAAGTAATTGGACTTAATGCATTCAGATGATTTTATTACTTACACGGAGTCGCGGGTACAGTTAGTTAATAATATAAACGAGGCAGTTTTGTGAGTTTGCGTAGATGTTAGATAGTTTTTTACGCAAATTCGACTGAACATATGTTGATAAAACTTTACACTACATCACATAACATATAAGCCATAGCTTATAAAGAGATTGTCTAAATTGACAAAAATAATATATAATGATAATTGTCTAGCAAGTTAGAAAAAATTCTGTGATCTGAGAGAAGAGATATGATATGATTATTTATGAAAATATGAGCTATTCACGTTTATAATTAATCGTTTTAATTAGGGTTTTTTTCATGCTTCGGTTGGTATAGTTTGTTTCAATTCAATTTAATAAAGATATAAGATATATACTTACGGAAAGTAGCTATATATAGATTGGTCGTTAAAAGCTATTTTTTCCGACGACCTCGAAAATGTTTCCTTATGATGAATAAACACGAGTAAGAAGACCAAATCTATACTAATATTATAAAGCGGTAGAGTTTGTGAGTTTGTGAGTTTGTGACGTTGTAAGGGGTAATCTCAGGAACTACTGGTCCGATTTAGAAAATTCTTTCAGTATTATATAGCTCATTTATCAGGGAAGGTTATAGGCTATATATCATCACGCTAAGATCCATAGGAGCGCAGCAGCAATGAAGAATGTTGCAAAATCGGGGTATTTTTTTTCTTTTCAGAGCTTCCGCTGTGTTTTAGCGCAAAATAACCATTCCACGCTTACGTATTACCGCCCAACGAAGTGGGCACGGGTCGGCTAGTTCTATTATAAATCAACAAGTGGCGCAAGACTATCCAAGCTGATCTTTTGGTAAAATCATGTTTTTGCAGGAAATTCTTATTAAATATGTAATTGTTATTATTTTCGAAATGTTATTAACTTGTTTTACGAAATTGTATACCAGGTGAAAGATTAAACTCTTGCAGTACTTTAGGATATGATAGTTCATGGTCATATTTAACATATAAAATAATAATATCAAAACAAATACTAATCAACAACAAAGATAACCTTAGATAAAGTTTGTTCTAAAGCTTTTAAAAGTATGGGTATTTTAAACGCTCTTTTTTTTCCTCGAACTGACTACGCTATTGACCCGGCAGGGTCTTCACAGCTTCACCGGACTACCGCTTTAAACGCTCAATGAACGAAAGTGAAGATGAATCGCGAGGGCGCATCCGGGGTGTGTAACCTTATCATTACGTAACGCGTATACTATTCCTTTCAACGAACAATTAACTGAGGCATGATTTAGTGGCGGCACGTGGTACCGGTAGCGAGAGGGCGTGGTTACGCGTGTGACGTGCACGTGACGTTAACGAAGCTTTAGTCGTGTATATCAGTTTTATTTTTCTCTAGGTAATTAGGTCAAATATTAAACACCTATTTTTTAAATTGATTTAGAACCAGTAACGACTAACGAGTGTCCTATAAAAATAATGCGAGCGCTTAACCAGTCGCGCGGTATAACCTATTTGTCACGAAAAATGTTCAAACAAACATGATTTACTACTAAACGGGTTTAGACCGTCATGCGGCACGTGTTGTTTTTATTATATTTTTGTAATGAAAACATCTTTAGGCTCGTTGAGCGGTATTTTTGGCAATAGATCAATTTATAATTTCCCGTCATGACATGCTACGTAAGCACGCCCGGCCGTATTGCGCTTGCGCGGCTTGCGTCTATCTAGCGACACGTAGTGGGGCCTGTGTAATATTGATATTTTGTAGCTCATTATACGTTTGATTGTTTAGTAGACCTTATAAAAAGGTATATAATTATTGATCCGAGTGCCAATAGATATAAAACCACATAAATAACTTCAATAAACAAATTCTGAAATGTAAATATTATCATTTATACTATAATTAATATGAAATTTCATAAGAGAACACTTTTATTTCATTGTTTTAAATTTTCTGTCGGCAGTCCTTATGACTGCTTCGACTTTTTTTTCCTACTCGCATATTTCCATCTAAAGGAAGAATTTTTAGGGCGTTGAACTAAACCGTATTTCTAATGACCAGTCTAATATAATACCGTGGTAGGCAATTACTACATATTTAATACACATATATAGAACCAGTGGGGAAACAATTGAATGGTAGGGTGGAAGAAAGAAATGAACGGTGTATTTAACCGGACTCGAACACAATTATTATGAATTACCATATTTCCAATGGCCTCAAAGGTAAGCTGGTTGGGGTGTGAGGGGTGTCGAATAACATCTAAGACTTGAGACACCCAAGCCAACCTCACCTGCACGTGGTGCACCCTGCCGAATAACGAACGAGGCAATGGCGAAAGCGGGGTGGTAGGGTATTACAGCCTGGCTGGATCGCAACCACAATGTATGTAGCGGAAAAACCCGACATAGTGATTCGCTTCTGCGGGTCGCGTTTCGGGATCAGGCTGTGGCATATCCAGCTTTTCGCAGGCCGGCATGACAACGGCGACCGGCGATGGATAGTGTATCACTCGGTGGTGACCATTGTTTTTGGATTGTACTGTGCTTACCATCAGGCACAGTGCAGTCATTTGCCGGGCTACAATAAAAAAAAAGTTACACTTTTGACATCACGAACTTATCTGACTAATAGTAACAACGTGATTACAGTTCTCTTAAGGCTGGTAAAGTGACCATTGCGATGAATTTCTTCATTATTGGACTGCTGCCTTTAGACTGAATAATTACACTAAGTATTACTGAGCTAAGAGATAAAATAGATAAGTATACTATATCGTAATCTACTTACCAAAATATGTATAACATGCCCGCAGATAAATCCGACGAATATTGTCCCAAAACAGCCGACAAGGAGCCCGGCGTTCTTGAACGCTAATGGCATTGCCAAGATGCCAGAGCCGAGCGACACTTTTAGAAGATGAGCCAAGGCACCGAAACTCCTGTATTTAACAATGTCATTACATTATTTTCTGAAACTATTACTGGGACTGCAACAGTATCTATCACCAACAATAAAATCTCAAGATGAAAATCTAATCAGTGTTAACATTAAATTGGTCAATATAGATTTGTAAGTAACACTTTATATCTTAAAAAACGATTATCGTAGGTTATCCTACTATTAATGTGATCGGTTATGATCTACTTATATCTATTATGATGCATTATAGATAGACGTATACTTTTCTCTAGGCTTTCTTAAGATGTGTAATTCCATAGTACATTATTTTAATGTATCTCATAATGTTTAGCTATATTATAGATATATCATTAAAGACTAAGTTTCAGGGATTCTATCTATCTTAACTCTGCCCCCAATATATTATTGATAATCTAGTAAAATACCAACATAATTTAAATACTAGAAACAGCAACAAATTGACCAGTCCATGCTTCAGGCTCACTAAGTCCAAAAATAGTTTTTTAGGTAAAAGTGTTAAGTTTTATAACAAAATCCCAAAACACATTACCGATTTGCCGGGTAGTTAGTTCAAGAACCATGTCAAGCGGGTTTTAATATCTAAAAGCTATTATACGGTGGATCAATATGTGAACGATTGTGACGTCTGGAAATGACGCATCTCTATGTGCATTCATTAATAACGAATGAAACTATTTATGTTTTGTAAAAATATATAACTTGAAGAGATAAACCAGATCGAGTTTCTTGCCGGTTCTTCTCGATGACTGGGTTGTTTTCCGAACTGGTGGTAGATTTGACGTTCATAAGTGCCTTCTCAGGGCCTAAATTGAATAAAGGATATTTTGATTTTGATTAGTAACTAGCTGTCCCCGCGACTTCGTCCGTTCCTAATGTAAAATAACAGTGACTAATAAAATCATCTGAATGTATTAAATCCATTTACTAATCCACTTCTCTCTCGTACTTAAGTCGCGTCCTCATTAAAATTACAATAAATTTTGATGGAGTGAACTGTGTATTGTAGGTTATTGTAGGTGGTAGAGCCACTCTGAAGCTATTACTGGTTTCAGCATGAATGGGTCGGCTCACTCGGGGTAGTACCACCCTCTCACAGAAAACAGCCGTGAAATAACAGTGCTTGCACTGTTGCATTTCGTCCGGTCAGTGAGAGCGCCGGAGGCCCACTTCCCTTCACCCTTCCTCGTCCCCCCAAACACAGGCTGGCAACGCACTTGCGACTCCTCTGGTGTTGCAAGTGTCTATGGACGATGGTGATCACTTAATACGAGGTGACCCACCTGTTCGTTTTCCACCTATGATTTTAAATTAAAAAAGTAAAGTAAGAACTAAGACTGAATATTACTCGAGGATATGCTTTATTATTTTCTTGGTGAGGTTTTATCAAGAACTCTTACTTTAACCGTGATGCGTGTTCATACAAATAGAGCCAGAGAGACAGACAATTCTAAAAATGATTTAAATGTATATTATTACTTATTCCAAGACACCTGCAAACATTTTTTTCACATAAATCTAAAATATATACACACACACACACACACACCCACACGCATTAGATTTACATTCTTATTATATATATAAATGTAAGCACTCGAGTATTATTTTTTACGATTTAATTAAAGTACGTCCAATATCCCTACTTTCTTTAAATATCATATACATATATATAGATAAACTATCCGCAAAAATTTCTAACCCACAGTGAAAACCATATCGAAGTCAGTTAAATCATCATTACATAGTATAAAACAAAGTCCCCTACCGCGTCTGTCTATCTGTTCGCGATAAACTCAAAAACTACTGAAAGGATTTTAATGCAGTTTTATATTGATAAAGTGATTCATGAGGAAGGTTTTGGTATATAATTTGTCTTTTTTCTATTATCAGAGCAGGACAACGTCCGCCGGGCCCGCTAGTTTCTACTATATTGTTTTCGTTTCAGTTGCAAATGTTTCATATAGAACACATAATATATTAATAATTAATTTCAATGTTTTTAAGATTTGTTATCTTTGCCTAACCTAGATATGGAAAATCGTGGCTACGAACAGCATTCATAACTTGTTATCTCAGACTATTTATTGTCTGACAATAAACTCGTTCAAAATCTTTTATATGTTTCACACATAGAAACAAATTAACATTATTTATAAAAAAAAAAACATTATTAGATTTTCATGTTAAATTTATACATATATTAAATCATTACATAGTATAAAACAAAGTTCCCTACCGCGTCTTTCTGTCTGTCTGTCTGTCTGTCTGTAGGCGATATACTCAAAAACGACTGAACGGATCTTTATGTGGTTTTCACCAGTGGATAAAGCGATCCACAAGGAACGTTTTGAAAGAAAGAAAGAAGAAAGAAAGAAATATTTTTATTCATAAAGCACAACATAAAATACAAGTATACAAGAATGGACAAAAATATGCATATCTGTGCATTATGAAATGGTGTCCAGCTCAGCATATGCTAGCGTTATGAGAAACACTAAGCGCTGATTTTCAGCTGAAACCCAATGCAAGTCACGGTGCGTAAAAAACTAATTAAAATTATAAAATATAATATATATAGGGAGAGTAAGTAATGTACAAAAAATAATACGGTACATAAAGAGGTAATAATATATATAGGGGAAATTAATGAAATAAAAAAGTAGGATACATAAAACAACATACAATAGATGCAATTGCAGGCGTGTCTAAAATATATATGTGCAACTCAAATTGGATGCAAAACCTTTAATTTACAAACATTGCGATAATAATAAAAACTTTTTATAATTAATTTTAAATGTAAGTAATGCGTTAAGATTGCGCATTGGAGGGGGTAGGTCGTTCCAGCATTTGGTAGCAGCAAACTTAAAACTGCCTCGAAATGAGGTGGTAACATGGCGATGAGTACATAACATATACTTAGAAGCTCGAGTTCTGTAACTATTCAGATCTCTTGCCCAAACTAGTTTCTCATAAAGATATTCAGGCTTCCCGGTTTTTATCACACCGAATAATAGTGTGGCTAGGTGTAACTGCCTCCTATTTTCCATTTTTAGGAGTTGTCCTTGGTTTAGAAAAGGCGTAATATGAGTTCGTGGTGGAATATGAAAACAGAAACGCGCGCAGGCATTCTGTACCCTTTGTATAAGCCGTTTTGTTTTATTAAGAAGACAGGAGTCATACACAACATCAGCATAATTTAATTTAGACAGGATGAGCGACTCACATAACATAACTCTAACTTCTGTACTAATGTACGGACGAATATTATATAGAAGCTTAAGTCGATACATGCAATTACGTGTTGCCTCCAGAACATGCTTTTCAAAACGCAGGGATGAATCCATAAGCAAACCAAGATTACGAGACTCTGATACACGCTCAATGGGTTCGTTGGATATCATGATCACGGGTCGATTAAGCGTAATATTTACAATTTGTTTTTTTGATCCTAAAACCATAAATTTAGACTTGTTCGGATTTAAGACCAAACAGTTAGCATCTGCCCATTCTTTTACACAGGCGAGGTCTTGATTCATTCTATGTGCTGCTTCCATGGATTTTTGGTATATAATCTGTCTAGGATTTTTTTATAATCAGGGCGGGACAACGTCTGCCGGGCCCGCTAATAAAATATAATCTTCTATATATATAATTAGAGTGTAAAACTAACATGTCTGTATTTTTTAGATAATTGTAAAAAAAAATTTGCAGGTGTCTAGGAACAAGTAATAAAATACATTTCAATCATTTTTAGAAATGTTTGTCTATCTGTTTGTACGTATCACTGTTAAAGTACTACGTTCACGGTAAAACCTTATAGTACATATAAACGGCGAAACCAATTTCGATTAGAATTTACTGAGATTTTTCAAAAAGTAGATATAATAAAGGAATTTTAAAATCCTAAATATACGGAAGCTAGTGTTTTGGAAGTTATCCAACGGATCAACCTCATAAACATCATAAAGATATATTCAATTCATCAAAGCGTTGCATACTCACGACGTATTTGAGTCCGTTGGTCTGTGGTCTGCAGGCACGTACGGATCCAAATCCTCCCTCGAACCATGGTAAGCTAACTCTATTCTGAAAACAATAATATTAAAAATACATAAACAAACCAACAGAAAATCAGGACTCAATCAACACTACTTTTTGTTATTATACACTAGCTGACTCGGCCACGCGTTGCTGTGGCTCAGTTATTACATGTTGATTTGAGTAACACACGTGTACTATAAAATAAACTGGAGTTGAAAAAGAAATTCGAAATTAAAACGTGGTGCCATCTATGAGATATCTATAACAGTCGGTCCTACAGTTATCTGTCAACAAACTAATCTAAAGCGCCATCTGTTCGAAACTGATGAAACTTGCAATTAAAAGCAATAAGCAACACTGGCAGTAATTTAATTTGTATTTAAAAAATAATGAGGCCATTAATCGAAATATAACTTATTCATCTCTTAGATTGGACCAAATTATACATAAATGGCAACTTTCATGAAGATCGGTTAAGTATTTTCCGAGTTCATCGTGGACAAACATCATGACATTGGATTTTTATATATTTAAATTAAAGACTATAACTTTTAGCCTCACGTAATGCTAAATGGTGATATGGTCCATGATGGTAAACATGCTAAACCTGAAAGGACTGATTTTCAAGTACAGCTCTCAGAATACACCTATAGGTGCTTGGCACAGATCTTTAACTTGAGAGTGGTAGCTACCTAGGTGGGCTTAGAAAAAGCCCTACCACCATGCTAAGGTCTCATTACAATCTTTTCCTTCACTGAAGACTTTGGCTTATTTTCGAAGATTTGAAGCCTGCGTCGTTTGACGCAGTTTCTTATCATGCTAACCGATCAGTCATTGTTTTTTTTTAATTGTTGCTTTAATTTTAAGCACAGTATAATTAAAAAAAAATGGCGACCAGCGAGACACATACAATCCATCGCCGGTCGCCGCTGTCATGCCGGCCTGCGTAAGTATATTTTCACGTTGTGCTTGAAGGAACCCATGTCATAGGAATGTGAAATAGGAATATGTCATGTTATGTCATGTCGCTTCAAGATAGCTCCAATTTTTCAGTTAACAGTACAGCCACTACCATTATTTATATATTTACAAGCACACATTACAGATAATAAGTTAAAATGTTTACAATTAATAGTTTTCTTTATCTATTTATATGCATGCACATCTATGCTTAATAAACACTATCGTACAAATTTATACTAGTATACTAACTTCAAATATATGGTATTAGTGAGAAAATCTGTGTTAATGGACTCCGCCTTGAAATTGACTCAGACTAAGATGAAATATTTCTATATTAATGTCGGCACAACAGGAGATACGGTCTGTGATAGTATTACATGAACGACACGTGTTAGCAAAATTTAGTATTAAATATAATAAATAGTTTCAGCTGATACATAGAATATAAGTATAAAACACGTTTCAAAATCATATCTATATATTAATACGTGAAGCCTAATCTTTGTATCCCTTTTTAACGGAATTGGGCGAACGGATGAACGTGAAACTTGGCATAGTTAAAGTTTATATGGAGGAGAAGTGCAGAAAGCTATTTATTTTATATAAATTGCATTAGAAGTACATTAAATTAATTAAAATATGCATTATTCACACTACTGCTTCAATTTTACACAATATATACACACATGTAAATAAAAAAGACATTTTGACATCTGCCAATAAAGGACTTCAAAAAAGGTTGTGAAGGAGGTTGCAATGCTCGACTGTATGTATTATTTTACTCTTACGTTCTAATTACCCTTTTTCATTTTACATTCACTTTAAAAAATCAATGAACTATGGTCGAATGTCGACCACTGGACGCCCACTAGTACACTTTAAAATCTCTATGCTTCAGATCACTTACAACTAACTAACATATGAATTAGTATATACCAGAAACATTTCGTTTCAAATAAAAATTTAACTGACATTTATAAGTATTACAATTTGTCATCATGAAGTTTGCGCAAGAAAAACAATTGTGCTAACGATTACGAATATAATTTAAACAAAAGTAATAACAGTGTTATGTACATTTTACAAAAAACTGTATTTTAACATATGTAATTATTCTCAACTGTGGCTAGCGAATTATATTCGAACAGGCTTTAAGTAAATATTATAAATGCAAATGAGTATGATTCTTAAAATGATTTCAGTTTTCAGTGAAGGTATATATTGCGATTCAATACTGGTTGGCTTTATTATTGTTTAGTACTCAAATGATAATTATTTTTTAAATTATTAAATAACTAATATAAAATACAAATCTGTATTCAATTTAACAAGTGGATTTAAGCATACTAAATTAACAGTCCTTTAACTGTTTGAGATGAATTTAAAGCATGCCAAATTAACAATAAAATAAGTTGTATTTAAGCGTGCTAAATTAGCAATTGATTGCGATTAATCTGTGAATGTCAAATTTAAAGAAATAATTTTGTCAGTGTTGTTAATAGAATTCAGTACAACATTGACAGCGGATACTGAAAGACAAGGATGAGGATCAACACTATAAACTATCATTGGACTTAATAAATGAAAAAGGTAATGTATACGATGGTTTTATAAATTTTGGTTAGGGTAAGATTTATACTATGTTATTGTTATTAGTTGTACACGCATATATGTTATCCTTAGAGCTAGATTTATGATAATTCTATATCTATTTTGTTACCTAAGCCAGAACGCCATTTTAATGTAGGAACCTCTATAATAAATAAAAACACAAGTTGTTTGATAGCTTGCCACTAGGTTTGTACCATTCTTTAATACAAGACTTCGTATTTAAGAGCTTTCATGAGGTCAATTCTGAAGACTCGATATTATGTATCATCAACAGAAAAAGATTTATTCAATTTCATTCAAGCTATAACATTTTTAATATTGTTTTTGAAATGATGCAAACCATTCTAAATTTTTGGATATAACTTCTGATTCCGAGGAAGGAATTTGGATTAGAGTGAGACATAAATATATGCGAAACAATAACAAAAAAGGAGAGATAGAGAGATGGAACTAATGCCTCTAAAACTGGAGTTGTAACAGTATGTATAAAAAATAAATAAATTCAACAATACTACAAACAAAACTGTTCTTTTAGAACGCCCCGTCGTCCTACGCACGAGGACGTGCATTGTGATTTCCGCGTTTCGCTAGTCCTGCGCGACGATGCGTCCATCCGCCGCCGCCGCGCCCCGGCCGGCCACGGCCACGAGAAAACCCAAAAAAGGCCCTTTTCAGGGCCAACCAGACCGACCACCGACGACCACAGCACCGACCACGGACCCCGTACCCTCCACATCGAAGACCACCGCACCGCTCACCGGACACCGCAACATCGTGCCCGCAACTCGCTCTCTAACCTCAGAGGCGCGACAGAGGCCGTCTGGGGGAGAATCCTCACAGGCGTTTTACTCCGAGAGTGATGCTTTCACTCTCGCCGATCTAATCGCAGATCGGACGAGGTCGACGTCTGTGGGGATGATCCGCTGGATGGCGCTGTACCTGCGCCTCCAGGAGGCTGAGGGCGAGAGGAAGACTCCGTCTGAAGAAGACGTCGCGGCGCTAGAACTCGCCGCCAGGGGGATACTGAAGACGCCTCCAATTCCTGAATCCCAGAGAATCAAGATCGCCAAAAAAGAAGACGTCATGCCGCGCGCAAAGCTAGCGGCGCAGGCGATCGCACACTCGCCAGCGCCTGCTTCGTCGCGAGGGGTTGCCCGCGAGCAGCCCCCTTCCGTATCGCAACATACGGAACCCGCGACCGCGAAAGCTATACCGCGCGAGCTTAAGACCACTGACCGCGCAGTGGCGCCATCCGCGCATGCGCAGTCGCCACACGCAACTACAAGACCACCCGAAGGTATAGCCGCCGACGAAATAAGACCACAACAAGAAAGTATAGCCGCCACCGAGAAAATTGTAAACAAACAACGATCGCCGCCGATTATTGTAGAAAGCCTCCCCGAATGGGCAGAGCACCTTCAACGTCTAGAAGAGACGTTGGGACGTAACCCGAACGCTCGCGCCTATGGGAATGGCATACGATTCTTCCCAAATGACGCCGAGGAATATCATACGATATGCGAATACCTCAAAACCCAGAAAGGGGCGAGTTGGTTCACCTACTCGCCCCACTCCCGCCAAGAGCTGAAGGTCGCTATACGCGGCCTCCCCAAAGAGACTGACCCACAAAAAATCATCGAGGACCTGCAGAAGAAAGGCTTCGAGACAGAGTTTGTCAGACAAATAAACGGGCGGAGCGGTAGAAACGGATGTATATACCACGCCGCCCTCAAGAGAACGCCCGAACTTATACCCGCCATCTACAAGATAGACATGTTACTGAGACTGCCTGTACATATAGAAGCCTGGAGAGGGGATCGCCGCCTGGCTCAATGCTTTAGGTGCCAACAGTTTCGGCACTCATCGCAGCAATGCCACCGAGAAGTCGCCTGTGTACGGTGCGGGGGACCGCACTTCGCACACGCCTGTGATCGCCCGAGAGATATGCCGGCGACCTGCGCAAACTGCGGAGGCACCCATACAGCAAATAATAAAAAGAGTTGCCCCGTCTTTCGACGTGAAATGAGAAATCGCCGCGCCGGCACCGTCGCCCGGTGCAACGCACCCAGGCGTACGCGTACTGCCAGACCGCCTCAACAGAATACGGTTACTGAAACCGCGGCGGCGAGCTTGATGGCCCCCGCCAACGATCCCCCTCCTAGAGGTTCAAAAATGAAAACCCGACGAACGAGACGGAGATATACTACTACTACGCACGGCGAAGCACAGCCGGCGGACTTGTCCGCACAGGCTGGCAGCACGAACCGGCCTATCTCACCCGAGATTATTGTGGAAAGAGACCACATGAGAACGCCGTGGACGAGGATCGGGGACCAACCCTTGGGGTACCACCCTAGATAAGGGCGTCACCCGCAGATATCACTCAGTTGACTAGCGCGCGTGCGTGCGAACCACAGGAACCAGAGACCCCCGTCAAGGCGGGGGGGCGAATGAATCCACCGCGAGAGGGGTAACCCTGATGCGGCCTCCCCGCACGCCCCTACCGGGGCGTGCGAGATGACTTCAACTGACTGACAAAACTGTTGTAAACCGATTAATATATTATATAAGGGCTATTAATTTCACTTTATACAATGAAATTAATGGCCATTTAGTATTGAATTTATATAGTGTACACGTGACGACAATCCCATCAAAGTATTACTCTCAGTTTTGATAAGATTTGAATACGACAAATTTTCTTTTGTATAACAATCAGAATTACTTGTAGAGTAAATGCTAGAAAAAGCAATTAGTGGTAATTGAATACGTGACCAAAGATTGCGATAATATCGCCGAAATTCAGAAGACACTAAGCTTACAATAAACAACTGGTTGTAAATCAAAGATTTAAACGGTTACCTAGAATTGTTGGACTTTTTACATAAGAATAACAGGTTTTTTATATTATCTTGCCGGTTCAAAACACTTCGGAATAGGCTGTGTTTACGTAGTAAATTGAATAATTGCTGCTGTCGACGCACGAAGTAATTTCAGCGTATCAGAATTGATTTAACCCCAATCGGTATGGGGCGTCGCGTCCACAGTGATCAACACTTGATGAAATATTTATTTTTCATTGCATCAGCGCAATTTACGTGCACATGAATTAAATCAAGTATTCTTGTTTGTTTTCAAACAAATCTTTTCGCATTCCACAACGTAACAGTGTATTTAAGGCCTTATAAAATTCTGTTCGCAGTTTTTCTGTTTTTTTTTTCTTATTTATCTTATTTATCATTTCACCATGGACTCAATTTATATCTTCCCCAAAATCTATTATATCTTTGTTGTGGAAGTCTTTTATTGTCATACTTTATAGGCAAGCGTTTGAGACCCCAGTATCATCTGACGTTAAACGAGGATGTGGTCTAAACCTAGAAGCCTGACTCTTCAGTGCAGCTGCCAGAACACACCAACTGGTGCTTGGAGACAAATTATCAATTTGGTAGCAAGCCTGGTAGACTTAGAAAAAGTCCTAACACCATGCTATGGACCCATCACGCGGTGTCCGACACGCTACCAACTAAGCTATCATCCCTTCAATAGTCATCAGGAAATATTTGCCTAACATTATAATTAAATATAATTATCGTATCTCATTCAATCGTTCTCTTTACCAGAATACAGTAATGCTACGTGTTGTTTTTACATACATATAAACTAATGCTATTCCCATGCCTGCGTGTGTCGCCACGAAGTTTTGTCTATAGTCGTAATAAACGTTGATGTATGAAGACATTATCGAGCTGCTTGACGATAAACAAACGATAATTGGGCTATTTACCCACATCGAAGAAGTTTAACGGATGATAATATTGAGTTATTGCAATAACGCAGGTGTGGGAACGCTTAATCTGTCCATACATCAGAATATTTTTTAACGTTATTAAAACGGTAAGGAGTCAAAGATTCAACACGCAGGTATGAGAGTAGCATGATAGATACGAAACACGTTGCGGCTAAAGATTTGTTGATTGTCTCGAGAAAATTTGCTATCATACAATTAAATTATAGCCATAAATAATGACGTATACATAGTCAAAACTCGGTATACTCGGAGGAGCTTTTTAAAAAGCATAACTTATTAATTTGTCTAATACAAAGGAGAGTTCTTACAAGACTAATTTAAAAACGAAATACACTATTTCATCGACTGTTTATGTAGACCGGACGACCACCCAGTTATGCCGACGTAGTAATTCCTTATCTTAGTTTAGACGGATATGGCTATGGTTTCCTGCCTTACACCGGGCTGTATAACTACCTATATAATATATCTATATCATAGCAAGATACAAACTTCCATACAAGCATAATAAATTCATTGTATGCACCACATGACATAAGTTTTTTGATACCGGCTAAATTTATCCTCTAGCGGCTTTTTTAAAATTGAACGATAGTAATGTAAAAAGGTTCGAAACATTTTATTTAATCCAAGCCCTGTTATGAAAGTATACAAATGTAATAATTAAATTCAAAAATAAAGTGAATTTCAAGTTCAGTTATAAATTCTATGTACATTTCAATTCAGAACCATTTTCACTTCTGTTTTTCAACTACGTGCCTATTTGTTTTAATTTTAATTGCTATTGTCTTTAATGCTCGAGGGCAGCAAACAGGTAGACGTCCCATCTGATGGTAAACGGTTACCGTCGCGCATGGACAACAGTAACACCAAGGCCATCACTGTTATGTTGCCGACTGTGCTGGGTAATTCAATCCACAACGTTACACATAATGAAGGGACTAGAGAACCTTAAGGTTATCTAATGGTGAGCTGTAGTTATACATTATAACAATTTGAATACAATTTTTGAAGTGAAAACTTCTATAGGCGCGTTATGAGATATTTTTAGCAGAAGATAAATTTGTAATTTTGCGTCATGACATGCTACGTAAGCATGCAACGGCCGTATTGCGCCTGTGCGGTTTGCGTTAGACTAGCGACGCGTAGTATAGGGGCCTGTGTACATGTGATATTGATATTTTGCAGCTCATCATACGTTTGATTGATTAATAGACTTTACAAAAATGTATATAATTATTGCTCCAAACGCCAATAGATATAAAAACGGCACTAACGTTAATAATTACAATAACAAATTCTAAAATTTAAATATTGTCATTCACACTATAATTAATATGACAATTGAAAAGAGAACACATTTATTTCATTGTTTTGAGTTTTCACTTCTCTTCGGTAGTCCTTATGACTGTCTCGTCTTTTTTTACTAACCATCGACAAGTGGTATCCGTTATTTATAAGTTTTGATTAATAACACTTCACTCCACTTACGTATAGAATCTACGATATTCATATAATACTCAATATAAATAATAATAATGTATAAGTTAATATATAATACCTATATATTAATATATACATTATACATGAAGCGAAAAGGTTGTACAATATATTATGGTCGCGAATTTCAACCACTAAATGATCACATGTTTATATAAATATTTAATTATGATATTCAAAAGGTTTTTCAACTTAGAAAAAGCCTTACCACCATGCTATGGTTCCATCAGTACGTTTTTCCTCACAGCTAGGATTCAAACCGATGACCATCGACGCAATGTCCGCACACGTTATGAACTAAGCCATCAGGTGTTGAAGACTTTTTCCCCGTGGAATGTGATTTGTTTTCCGATTCACTACTCAACTGCTTACGATAATATAGCTTTCCGAAACAATCGTATGTTCTTTATACAGTGGTGGTCATATAATTAGAAACACTTCTTAGGAATAAAGAAAGTATAACTTCAACGTAAAAATGTTCGTAAAAAATATACCTACACATTCAATAATTAATGATCATGCAATAATATAGCTACTCAAATAAAAAACTCATGAAATGCATAAAATATAAAACATATCTTACTTTTAATTACAAAATGAGTCTTACACGTGTAGGAGTGTATTTTCTGTTACTGGCCGCTTGGACGCCTAATTAGAAACATTTAAATAAAGCATCCATAGCTCGTTCTTTTTTTGAAATTGGAAAATAAGATTTCTTTCTTGGCTTTTTCTATTATTTTGGCGGCAATTCAAAATTTAATCTAAATTTTATTTTGTTCAAATTCGGCAAAAATAATCGTTGTGACGCGTCAGCTAGGCAAATATGTAATTGTTATTTACATATAGATCATAAGTGGGGCGTACAGAAGAATAGCTGAGTATTAAAATTATTCTGTTAAGAAAGTTTTTAATGCAATTGATCATTATATAACACATGAACCCGTTGAAAATGTTCTTAGAAATGCTCGGCAAATAAAACCTCTACCAGAGAAGGTACGCTAATCGTTCGTGTTGCTAAAAAAGACCCAATTAAAGGCTCCAACCAGATTAAAAATGAAGTTTTTTCGCCTGATGACCCGAGAAACATCTTGTCAAGATTGATACGCCGAAGATTAATAGAAGCTAAATTGTTTGGAAGAATCTTTTGAAAGGTACCGCTTCTTACCAAGCAACACCGAGAGAAGCGATTATTATTCGCTAAAAAATATGTTAATTGGACGGTACGAGAATGGAAAAAAGTGTTATTTTCAGATGAAACAAAAATAAATATGTTAAATTCCGCTGGAAAGCGCTATGTTAGACGTCCTGTAAACAATACTTTTAATTATAAATATACAAGGAGTATAGTCAAGCACGGTGGCGGTAACATTAAAGTTTGGGGGTGTTTTTCGGATGTGGAGTTGGAACCGTCCGGAAGATTGAAGGTACAATGGATCAATGGCAATACAAAAATATCTTAGTGCACACAATGATTCCCTAGTCGGACGATCATTTGCCTGTAACCTGGATGACAATGACTCTAAACACACGACCAATAGCTAAATGTAAATGTTTCCTTAGCGAACAGCGTATATCCGTTTTAGACTGGCCAGCAAATAGTCTGGATTTAAACCCGATAGAAAGTCTCTGGTATATTGTTAAAAAGAAAGTCTCAAAGAAACGTAACACTAGTCAAAACGAACTATATGAAGCATTTGTTGAAGCATGGAATTCAATTCCCCTAGAAAAATGTATGAAAATGATTGAATCAGTGCAACGGCGTTGCAGTGCTGTTATTGAAAATAAGGGATACGCTACCAAATATTAATTATAACTATTGGTAGACTGTGGATAGTAGATATTTCGTAAATAACAATACTAATTACTAATACTTTAAAAAATATTGTTTTTTATACTTTTTTGTTGTTGTTTCTAATTAGTTGACCATTATTGTTCATACCTTAAAACTTATTTAAATGTTTGTACGCAATGTAATATGGAAACTGTACTTATGTATTGGAATTTATATTGTTTTTCTAATAAATGATAAATCGCTGAACATATTGTTGTCCTATTTATTGTTTAATTTTCAAAATAAAAACGATTGCGGTGAAGTATCTTACATAATATCAAGGACCGTTGGTAGTGTTTCTAATTATATGACCACCGCTGTATATGTACAGTATAGTTCTTAAAGCGATCTATAACATTTGTTCAGAGTTAGCTGTGTCCGTGAGTCTGTCCGCGTGGAAACTAATGTAAAAAAACAGTTACTAATAATATCATGTGAATGTATTACGTCCATTTACTTAGATATTTTCCTCTCGTACGTAAGTCGCATCATAATTAATTTTTTTTTAATTAAATTAAAATTGATTAATTAATTTTTTTTTTTAATTTTTAAAACGATTTGAATGTTACCAATACTAAATATTACTCGAGGATATATATATATATATATATGATTTTCTTGGGGAGGTTTTGTCGTGAACGCAGCACTTTAGCAGTGATGCGTGTTCAAACAAACAGACAGATAGACAGACGTTCCTAAAATGATTGAAAAGTATTTTATTACTTAATCTAAGACACCTGCAACAATTTCGTTTTATAAAAATCTAAAAAATACAGACACGATAGATTTACCTTCTTATTATATGTATAGATAAATTTAATAGGATTCCACGTGCACCCATAATGAATGTGTAATCGCTTACGTATTTTGAATATTTACTAGCGAACAAAGCGTAGTGGGCGTTTGTTGGTTATGTGGTGGTATTATTTATTAAAACTTAATTAAATCCTATAATCATTTTAGATTTATTTATGTACTAGCCCACTCGTGGCGACTTCGTTGGGCAGTAAATATTTTTACTTTATCAAGCTCTATAACTTTTATATAGGACTCAATCATACGATTATATCTCTCATCGTTAAGGCAGCGTTCGTAAGAACCGTTTTTTCTCCTACTTACTTTACAAATTCGACTATCACAAAAAGTCTTTTCATTTTTTGAGTTATTATATACCTTATGACGCTAACAAATAACGTGGTTTTCTATTGGTAAAAGAATTTGCAAAATCGGTTTAGTAGATCCATACTACCATATCCATCCTACAATATCACAAACTCAGTAACTTACTAACTCTACCTCTTTATAATATTATTAGTATACATTATTATACATTAGTATAGATTACACAGGCCTACAATGATTTTGGTGCCGCTAAAAGTAAAACTGATTTCAAATACGTTCGATACTCTAATAAAAAACTGATACTTACTTTTTGAATGCTAGGTGTAGTTTTCGAGATTTCGCAAGGGTACATAAATTAAAAAGAATTTAATACATTTATTGCATCTATTATAGATTTTCTAAATTTTTTTACCACATATTCACCACAAATGTAACAAAATGTATTTGGATTATGTACACAACACTTTCTCGACATATCGATATTATTATTTTAAAAAAGAAATTAATTGATTATAATGACATTCAGTATAATAAAATACAGATTTTTTTTTTTTTTCGAACTGACTACGCTATTGACCAAGCAAGGTCTTAACAGCTTCACCGGACTACTAAGGCGAGCGCTTAAGGCACTCAGCCGATTTTATTTTGACAACTAGCTCAAGGGTGCGCGGCACACCTCGGCTTTGGCTGTTGCCTGATACATGCAGTATAAAATACAGTTTTTAGGTTATGATCGATCGGTACAAACCTGAACGTAGCTTCGCGAATTTGACAGCTTCCCACGACGTCTTGCGGACTAATTAACCAGATTATAACATAAAATTAGCGGCACCAAACAATTTTTTTTTTGTAAAACTGTGTTATTTATTTGTATAGAGGAGCAAGTCGACGTTAGCAAAGATGCTAAAGAAAATTTTAGTATGAAGTGATATCCTAAGCTTGACTTATTATAAATTCAATAACCTCTATAGTAATAATACCAACTCCAAGTGCCAAAATAGTTTTGCTAATATAATAATTTATGTTAGTTTTTTGTTCGTATACCGGTTTTACTAATGTGATTAATTAATATGAATCGTACGTTTATATTCTTAGACTCGCTGATACTGACGACATCCTCTGCGTTTTTTATTATCTTAACAAAATATTTGTATAGAAGTAAAAACATAAAAAAAATGTAAGCAAAAACATATTTTACATACAGTGGTTCTTTATAAACAAAGTTATCCATTTACTTCCATTCTTCCACACATGCATCACACAGCTTGCCCCAATTTACACATTTCTGAACCTACGCATGGATATAAAACCATAGTATCTTAAAACTTTAATAAAGTTATAGTACCTATTTAAGATATCAGTATAATATTTTTTATAAAGACATCTAAAAAGTAAAAGTAAATAAAATGTATCATAGTATATCCAGTAATAAACATATAATGTATTTTCCAAATACGAAAACTCCAAAAACGGCGCCAATTTAAGCTGCACTAGTCGCGAGACTGTAACACAGACGCCAGCGCAAACTGTAGTAATTGTATACAAAGGTTTAGTAAAGTGCGTTAAGCATTAGTAATGATTGTATTATTGTAATTATCATGAGTTTCTACTATTTATGATTGTTCAGCATGTCTATCTGAATATATATAACATATCTTCTGTATATATAAAAATTCGGTCTTATGATATTTGTCAACGATGAACTCCAAAACTATTCAACCGATCTACATGCAAGTTGGCATTTAATGGCCTCAACATTTTTAAATTACAAATTAAATGATTATTAATGTTGATCATTGTTATTGATTGTGTTATTAATTTTGGAGGTTTTTGCGGGATTTTGGTCTGTCATATAGTGGATTTTATATTTTATTCATAATCTTGTGTTATTTGACACTATATTTTGTAAAATTGGTGGTGTTTTATATAATTCAGTTCGGTTATTGTGCATAAGTGAAGTGAATTGAAAATAATACCACCATGAATTCTGAGATACCGCAAAAACTCCCTGGAAAGTTCTAACAAGAGATACACCATCTTGTCCGAACATTGAAATTATTCACACGATACTTATTGTGTAAAATATGTTGTAATCTCCATTAAAATAAAAAATTGACACTGGCAAGTGCTTCTGTGGAGCCAAAACAAGAAGAAGAAGAAGAATTGTAAGTTCCATCAGTTTTCTAACAGATGACGCTTTAAATTAGTTAGTTGATAGAAAACTGTAGGACCGACTGTTATAGATATATATCCCATAGATGGCTCCACGTTTTCATTTTGAATTTTTTTTCAACTCTAGTATATTCTATGGTGTATGGTGCGTGTTGTGTTAATCTATATACTACGTGACCTCGCTATCTCTGCACTAAGTTTGTAAGCAGACTCATAACCCCATAATACCAAATACTTTATCATAATTTTAATTAACATATAATAACTGAGCCACAGCAACACGTGGCCGGGTCAACTAGTTATTTTATATAGATACTACCTTCCGCCCAAGACTTCGTTCGAGTGGAATAGTTACTTTGAACTAATGCTAACATGCAGCGGAAGCTCTCAAGAGGAAAAAAGCCCCGAATTTAAAACATTATTCACTAGAGCTCTGCTTGTATTGGTCTTAGCGTGATGGTTTATAACCTTCCTCGATAAATGAGCTATCTAACACTGAAAGTATGTTCCAAACCGGACCAGTAGTTCCTGAGATTAGCGTGTTCAAGCAAACAAACTCTTTATAATATTAGTATAGATTAGATATTGATTATTTTTTACCATGAACATTCTTGAAAATTATAGTTCTACTGACATTTGTATAAAAGATTTACGTGAGATAAAAAGATAATTATTCATATAAATATAAAAACGCATGACAATGAAACAGCTGGCGTAGAAATAATTATCTTCAAGGATTTTTATGCTTATATTCGTTCACGTGATACGCCTTATAGATTAAAACCTGCTATAGGAACGCAACAGACATTTATACAGAGGCGTTTTTTAAATAATAATTATTAGTAATTCGTAATAATTTTACGTTTATCTTTCCTGTTAAAGTAATTAGTTGAAGGTTCCCACCTTCAGAATTTATTTTCTTTTAATCTATTACGTTTTAGAGATTATGGTCTTTATGTCATAAGGAAAGAAAGCGGTTTCAAAATTTAATCTGAAATCAAGATAAAAGCGCCACGTAACAGAACCAAATAATAATTATTCGAGCGAGTAGTTTGAGAAAATTAAAAAAAAAGTTTTAATGAAGTCGTTTAGAAGGAAAATAATTACAAACACCGAAATTATATGAATACTAAGAGTCGATGGGGACTTTGTCTACATATTTTTATATATTTATCTTTGTAAATTATGACATTTACATTATCTTTTTAAATTAATTCAAACTTACTCGATACTATCTTTTATTATTTTCTACACGCTACGTTATTTTCTTATTAATTTTATATTGAAAAAGTTTTATTGTATCTTTGTATGAAATAGTGGCATGCGTTGAAGGCGTTATTTTTGATAAACTCGATGTATTTTAAATGTGTCGTGGTAGATTTATATGGCTACATAAGCATGAATGTTGTGTAAAGTGTTGTAACTTCGTGTAAATCTACCAATTTGTGCACCGCACGTTGAGGTAAGTTTCAGATGACAGCATATTTTCAAGTTTGTATTATCATATTCTGGTTAATTTAAATAAGATCTTTCTAAATGATATCCCGTGTTTTAATTTTTCATATTTCATAGCGTTTGAACATAATCTCTGAAATGACGATGTGGTCTAAGGCGTTAAACACGCTACAACTGTGAACTGGCTCTTAAATGAAGCTGCTGGAATACACCAACAGGTGTTTGGCAATAAATTTTCAACTTTAACTTGGTAGCTAGTCAGGCGAACTTAGTAAAAAGTAGTTTTCCTTTATCGAAAGCTTCGTCTCAGTTGTTAGGATTCGAACCTACGTCCATCGAGGCGGTGTCTGAATACGCCAACGGTTAAGCCATCAGCGTTCCTTTAGTTTATTGCAGTATAAGACTGCAAAGTTTCGTCGGAATCCGTTCCGTAGTTTTATTGTGACAGTAACAAATTTCTATGCATTCTCACAAGCTATTGCAGTTATAAAAATATGATTACCTATTCTGTGACAATAGATGCACCTTTGCTATTAGGCTTTTGTAGTGGTTTCCCGCGTTGACGTCATTCAATCTGACTAAACTGTTTAGAAACCCATCTTTATGACAACATCGGTTGTTATACATTGTAGTCAGTGCATTCGTTTGTTCTAATACATTTGAATGTCAAACGTTACGTACTGAAAAACCGTTATAAATATAGAAGACACGTGTAAAGTTAGGATACATCATTTACTGCGGTTTTCCTCAGAACTCGAGCATTGTCATGCTTTACTTGTGATAAGAATACGAAGTTGTGCTTCGTTTAAACTTACTTATAACTAGTCGATACTCGCAACTTCTTCTGCTTAATTATGGATTTTATACACAGACAAGTAAACTTAAAGAAATAACAGCAAACATAAACGTCGCTTACAACATTTCTCTGTAAAGTTTTTAATTCACGCATTATTGGACGCGAAGTGCTTATATAAAGTCATCGTTTCTTAAAACTCTTATAATTTTATATCAAATCAAGATAGCATTATAATATTTTTGTTTAAAGTAGGTCCAAAGGTCTAAGCGGTAAAAATATCGAAATGTTTTCAGTAGTTTTTGCTACCTCTACCATTTTATTTATACAAGTAAATAGATGGACAAATAAAACGCTTTCTACAATGAAATTGCTTACAATGTATGCTACTTAATTGGTATTTGTTGACTTTTATATATAGTGAACCGAATATTTAATATTAAATAAACACAAGACGTCGTTTCACATTCGTTTGTTCTTGAAAGGCAAGATTTCACAGATAAAAAAATTGTATATTCTATGTCCCCATAGACAATGTCAAATTGGACTACGGATTAGGGGAAAGACGTACTTATTGGTAGTAACGTATGCGAAATACGTACACATAACATATTAGGGTATTTTTATAAACGACTATTTTTATTCGGTCCCGGAGTAAATTATTTTTGGAAATATGTGAAAAAAAAACGACTGAGTCCTTAATAATATTAACTCTCAAGTACTCTTCTAGAGTGAGAGAAGATTTCCCATATAAGATACACGTCAATTTTATATTTTTTTTTGATAACTCGGGGACACTTTATTCTGTAATATCGTTGAATCGTTCAGGAATAATATAGAATTGAGCGGTCTACAATAGTGCCTATTGCGACTTAACTGTAACTCACATCGGTGAGGCACTACAGGTTAAAAAGTCAAATTTTGTAGAAATTTCTTTTTTTTTTCGTTGTTATTATTTAATTAATGCCTAAACCTACAGGAAAAATGCTAAGGAGACATTTGTAGGAAGTCGAATTTTCTACAAAAAATCCTTTTAAACTAAATCTCTAAGAACAATATTTCACGAGATTAGTATCTGCTTTTACTTTTTGTAGCATTTAATTTTAATGGGTTATCTAATCGAATTTAAAAAAATGATTATTTGTTCTTTATTACGATTTTTTTTTAATTATCTGTTTCTAGAGCTGCGAGTAAAGAACAATGACAGATATGGAACTTTTCAACCTAGAATACGTATGATAACGCTTTTCAGTGGACGTTAAGCAGTAATGAGAAAATTTAACTTACATGACTTTAAGATTCTAAAAAAATATAGTTTTAAGAGAGGTTAAGATGTAATAATAAAATAACTATAAGAAATAAACGACAAACAGTTCACAATATATCCTCATCAATCACATACTTCCCTTTTAAACTATAGAAGCACTTAGAGCTGGGCGAAGTTGCCGATAACAAGTATTATAGCGTATAAATAAGATTTATTCATTGCGTTATCTCAATTTATAATTAATTATTTCTTGTAATTACGAACGATCGAATCAGGAGAAGTTTTATTAAAAGCACACAGGCGATTATAATCCACTGTTTTTATATTTCGCGAGTTAAAGAATTAAAAAAGTTATTATTATTTATATTATACATATATCATGATAAAATACAAATCATTTTAATTCCATTTAAAATCCAATACGAAACAAATCCAATAACGCGTCGATTAAAAAAAAAAAAACTTTTTCACCAGTTCGAAAAACCACTCTACTAAGGATAATTCACAAGGATCACTCACAAATACGTGAACTTTATATTTAATGTCTTAATTTTTTTTTTTATGATCATTACTTTGTTATAATAATATTACAATTCACTAATATAACATGTTTAAATGTTATGTGTAAGTGTACATGAAATTAAGTTACTCAGTTAAGTTAGTGAGTTAATTAACTGTGAATGAATTGAATGTAATGTCTGGCACAACTGCAGTACGTTACGTGTATGTCAAGATCATCGGTGATGCTTTCCTAGCATGTCGAGCTGACATGTGACGCTCCACTAGTATGTCGAGATCATCAGTGACGCGAACCCATATGTTTTCCTCTATCAAATACATTTTACGTACAAAGTCGTTCAATGCGGCTAAAGAAGTTTCCCCTTCAAACAAGTCATCAAAATCGGTTAAGTAATTTAAAAGGAGAATAATTACGAACATTTCACACCGGCATCTATATATATACAATGACAGAGTTGTCCCCTTGTGTGTGTATCACGCAAAAACAAGTAGATAGATTTCATTAATTTCGTGTTTAGTTTTTTTTCATATACGCCTAGTCCTTATCTAAGATATCACGATAAAGTCATTATAAAGTTATTAAAGTTTTAAGAAACTAAGATTTTAAAAGCACAAGGTACGTAGCAACGTAGGATTTTTGCCGTGGAGAATTGGGGCAAGCTGTCCGGTGCACATGCGCTGGAGAAGGGGAGTAAACAAATAACATTGTAAAACTAATAAAACTACACTTTGTCTTGTAGTTTTTTTTTGTTTTTATTTCTTGAATATAAGTCGTCAAAATAATGAATATTGCCAATGAAGTTGCGGGTATTAACAAGTTTTGTATGCAAAAAATCCACTTCACTTATATTTCTTTAGGTCTGATTCTTCAACATTTAACCCGCAAGCACAATGTTTGGGGCGATGTACAGAATAAAACCCTGTCATTTAACACGACCTGCTTTATATATATGCTTTTAAAAAATGGTGGAATCTATAGAAGAGATACGTGATTATACAAAAGATTCGACAACATTAGAATCTCATTGTTTTAAATTCATTGTCGTTCCCACGGTCGATGAACCATCCATTAATTATTTGTAACTACCAATTCACATACAGGTCGTAATAGTATTTTGCAACGACCTCATGATTATGTAGCCCCTCGATACATTGGCATCACGATCACTAGTTAGCAACAATCAACACACATACCCACATAAACAGTAGGTATATAGACTCAGTTATTTATTTTTTTTGCTTAACGTTAATCAAGTTTGCCCGATCTTCAATACATGTATTTACGCGAGATACAAGAGATACATATGTTGCACACCAATGTATATATTCTTATGGTTAGTTAGCTCATATGGTTAGTTCGCTCGGCTTTGAGCTAGTTGTCATATCGGCTGTGTATCTTTCGCACTTGTCTAGAAGCCTGGTAGATCAGCAGAGACCTTACCGGCTAACAGCGTTAGTTAAAAATAGGCTTCTATATTTGCTATTTATAATTACTTTTATTAAAAAAACTATATAACATTTTTTCAAATTATTGTAATGCAATGCAAATGCCATCTGTTGAGTATTTTGTGAAGTGTTATATCGTGAACTAGCTTTTGATCGTGCCTCTGTTTGGGTTCATGTATATCTGTCCTTATACCTCGAGGCTAGAACATTTTTCTAGGTGTAAAGCAATGCTTATATCCTTTTCTGTACTCTAGATAAATTATAAGCAAACTTTCATGACGATCGGTCGAGTAATTTAGACATGAAAATGTAATAAACAAACAAACTCGCATTTATAATATCAGTTATGCCACGATGGTAGCAAATAAGCATGCAGGCCGAATAATGTTAAGCAGTCACCGCAGTCTATGGACGTGGAAGTGTGACATGCCCGTTGTCGAGCCTTCAATATCCTATTTATTTTCCCCTTGAAAAACACCATACTGTATTCCTTAGGAAAAACCTCAGCACATTCTACAATCGGAGCGTTCGTGGGAGGAAACCTCTCTGAAACCGGACTGTCCGAGACCATTTCTGTTTCAAGGTGTGAGGATGACTTTCGTGCCGATGACAAGCGGTACGATAGTGGAAAGCAGCCACAGGCATAATGTTGAACAATTCCTCAGAACATAACCCATTATACAAACGGTAGAACACTCATAAAAAGGCGACGCCTCTGCTTAAACTTATAATATCACTTAGGGCTAAGATGGAACAGGTGACCTTAATTATGCTAGCTATCTTTAAATTAGCTATAGTGATTAGTTTCAATTAAACCTAACTAATAAATGTGAAAATAAGTTTGCTTGTTCATACAATACACAACTAAAACTACTTAACTGATCATGAAATTCATAAGTATTATCAGAGGTACATAAAGGGACATAGCGTACTCTTTGTTGGGAACTAATAGTACTGTTTCTCAGGTATGATCAAATATATATTTTAACCCTCGGCTGTTTTTTTTAAACCCGTAATCTCAAAATGGCGGACAATGTTCTCAAATTTAGAACCAATTCATCAATTGACCAATGAATCATAAGGTCTCCATTCATTTGTATGTAGTTGTAGCGAGCAAAACCGCTGGAAAAGCTAGTTTTGAAATATCCTGTCAGTTTTGAGATATAATTATCTAATTTATAAATATCGCAAATCCCGGCTTTTATTGCTTACATATATAACATTACAACATTTATCACTCTGAGAACAAAACATATATATGTTTATGATATGTGTTGCGTTGAGAGGAGCCGTGAAATGGCGTTATCGTCTATTGTTTGCAGTAAACAATGGAATTACTATGTAATCCATAACAGATTAGCTCACAGTCAAGTATTAATATAGGATACCTAAACTAATTCTGTATAAGCTGTGCTCTTCGATGTAAATTGATTCTGAGAGTAGGTTAATTATTTATACGCCGCAGATCATTATTAAAGATAAGTAAGATTTATAGACGTAGTTATATTGTTACAATGAATATATATAATGAATAATAGATATATATATTGATGACAATATATGTTACATATATAAAAATCCAGTGTCATGATGTTCTCCATGATGAACTCGGAGACTACTTAACTGATCTTCATGAGAGTTGGTATTTTTGGATAATTTGCTCCAACTTGAGAGATAGGATAATTTATATTTCTATTAATGACCTCAGTATTTTTAAATTACAAATTAAATTATTGTCAATGTTGATTATTGTTATTAATTGTGAGTTTCATAAGTCTCGAACAGGTGTCGCTTTAAATTAGTTTATTGACAGGAAACTGTAGGACCGAGTGTTATAGATATCTCATAGATGGCGCCAAGTTTTAATTTTGAATTTCTTTTCCAATAACTGAGCTACAGTAATGCGTGGCCGGGTGAGACATTTTATATAAATATATAAAACCAGAGATGTCTGGCGTTGTACGCGCATCACCCGAATACTAAAGGTTAGATTTCTTGTCAGGTTATTAAAAAATAATAATAAGAGTTAATACAAAGTAATTCAAGTTTTAAGAAACTAAGAATTTTTTAGCGCGGTCAGTGATACGATATGCGTTTTCTTGTTATGGGGAAGTGGGGCAAGCGGTGATGTGCTTCTGTTTTTTACTCTCTGTATAAAACATATTGTTATGATAATAAACGACACAGACGAAGTCGGGTGTATCAATTAGTCAATAATAAATGTAATCAAGTTTTGATTTACTATATCAATTCTCGGATACATTGTACATTGAAATCTGCAAGGTCGTCATTTTAAATGTAGCACGGTGAAGTAACAATACTATATCAGACGGCGCGCACAGTGTAATACGAAAGCAACGGTGACTACCGTGAAAGCTACGATTCATCTACAGTCGTAGCTGTCAAACCAGCCACGTGACTCTCAACAGTGAGGTGTAGGTACACTGGTTCCCGAAAAGCGAGACACTATGACGGTTTTCTCACGATGTATGATAGTGGTCGCTTCGGGCACGGACACACCACCTTATTAGATTATTAGATAAATGCATATTATAAATTAAGAACAGAATAAGCGAAGGAAGAACATTTAATTTAATGTGTCCACATTCCAACGTTTAACATTTTTCTTATATTTTAGATCATGGACATAAAAAACTAGTATATCCGTCTCAGAACTATTTATATAACGTACGAAGATCTTTTAATATTATATCTAAATGTCTTCCATGTTTAAGTAACATTCTTATCGTTCCAAAGATTAAAACACTATTTAAATATTTATTTACACGTACAAAAACGGGTGTTTGTATATTTCAGATTGGTTTGTGTTATTACTCCAACGCTGTATGACTGGTCACATTTAAAGTTGACATAACTATAACCTACCACTAGGTGGCGCTTAACGCTTCAACTCCTACACCCGTTCAATATATCAACATGAAAATTAATAGATATTTGGTTACGCAGATTATACAAAGAATAATAAATGCGTACGAGACCACAGACATGACGAATCTATTATAAAGTAAATTTTGCTAATCGTTTCGCTTGCCCTAATCTACATTTTGAAAATAAAATATTATACGCTGGTAATATAGTTTTAATAGAAAAAAAATTACCTGTTAAGTATTGCGTCTCTGTCCGCAAAAATCGTAGGTACATAAGCTAGATTTGGTTAAAAACTAGCATGATTTTAATACAAAACACAAAGTGAAACTTTACTGTTATTATGAACTAACAAACTGTAAATAAACTTCTTAAGGTTTTTTATTTATTAATAAAATAGTTATTTTAATTATTATTTTATTTATGTTTAGTTTGTTTTAATAATAAAAAAGTAAAAAGTAATAAGAATATGGGTATTAACCATATATATGTACATACAAACATAAATAATCCTTTTATTTTTATTGTTTTTCAGTATTGTAAGTTAGTAATAAGCTTAGTTAAGTTCTATTAATATTGTCAACCTGGAAAAGTTATCTTTCTTTTGTTAGAGGATTTACTTGTTATCTAATAAATAAATAAAAAATCAAGAAACAAAGCTTCAGTAAGACTAGTAACAATTTTCAGGTAATAGTGAGTTTCAACAACAAATCCTTCAAGCACATTACAAAGATACGGCATAGTAAGTTCAAACAAAAAACGGATTTTCATATCAATAGCTTTATTACAAGGTTCTGATGGTGGTAGAGCCACACTGAAACTATTACTGGTTTCAGCATGAATGGGTCGGCTCGCCCGGGGTAGTACCACCCTCTCACAGAAAACCGACGTGAAGTAACAGTGCTTGCATTGTTGCGTTTCGTTCGGTCAGTGAGAGCGCCGGAGGCCCACCTCCCCTCCCCTCTCTTCTCTCCTCTCCCTCTCCCTCCCCTAACCCTTCCCCCCAAGGGTGGCAACGCACTTGCGACTCCTCTGGTGTTGTTAGTGTCCATGGACGGTGGTGATCACTTAACATCAGGTGACCCACCTCTGTTCGTTTGCCACCTATGACATAAAAAAAAAAAAAGGTAAATGAATATTTGATTCATAGTGATGTCTGGAAATTATACCCTTCTCTGCAAAAACTATTGTGTCTATATTGATTTCAAATATAAATACAACTAACTTTTAATCGCGGCTTAGTTCACGTAAATTTATCTTTCAATTTTAAAACAATTTTTAAAATCGATTCAAAATACGTTAAGTTTATCGATTACAAACAAAAAATCAAATCTTGTCTCTTTTAATAGTAGTATAAGTTATGTTACTTTTCTGTGGTACTGAAATATTTACGGACGCATTATATTAGTCATTTAAGTCCGGTGTAACGTTTTTTATCTATACTAATTATATCCGAGTCACATTCTTTTAGTGTGAGATCAACATGATTTTTATCTTTTAGGTTTTGTAATGTAATCTATTGGAAAACAGTGTTTCGTTATACAAACATTGCACATATACATTTCATGGTTAAAACAATGCGAAGTGCGCTACTAATATGGGTTAGCTGATAGCGTGTTCGAACACATTGACGATTGTAGTAGCTTCGAATCTTTGCAATTATAGCATGATGGTTGGCTTTTTCTAAATCCCTCTAGCTAGCTACTACCTTTTGAGATTTTTTTTATTAGTTGGAGAAACATTTTATCTCGTCATAGTAAGCAAAATCCCAAGCCTCTATAGCAGTGTTATTTTTTTATTGTCATCTTTTCGTTGTTACTTTTACGTTCACGCGACAACAAACAACAAGGAGAAGACGATAATATTTAAAAAAAAATTATACCGATATAGCAGTTTGGGGTTTTCCTTAGTATGGCGAAATAAAATATTTCTCAAATTATTAAAATAAAAAATCTCAAATAACGATTCGCACCAGAGTTAATAATTGCTTAGTTTAACATTTAAACATCTACATTTATTTAAATAAACAAACAAGTAATTATGTACAATAGAATCGTAATTTTATTAAAAAATCTAGTTGACGTTCAAAACTTAAACAAATTAATTATATTCATTACTGACGACCTTTATATATTTAAATTAAGGAATTATTTAGTCTGTTGTGAATCAATACCTGAGATTCTAACACTTACATTATAATTAAATATTTTATCTGATCATAGGTAAGAAAAACCACAAATCTCTATAGACTTATAATTTTTAATAGTCACTTTTTCTGTCTTCCTTTTACGTTATTGTTATAGGCATTGATTATCATAAGTTTGAATTGATTAACAAAATAAGCTATGAATTATAAAATTAACTATGTAGTGCCATAATCATTATAGATACCATTTTTTTATGATATCTTGTAACCGCTTATGGTAGTTATACATAATATACTTTATTTTGGGACAGCTCACATACTTCAATTAGTGTGTCACATGGGACTTTACAAACATACAATTAAAAGATAAAAAGGTAACAAATCAGACTCAGAAAAAATATTTGTTGATCTTGAAAATAACCCCTTAAAATGGGGATAAAAAAAGACTATGTAGTGTGAACGGGCTTTTAGCAAAGGCTGTCAGGTTAACTGCTCTCCACCAATATTATGAACGAAATCTGCTACCAAGTATCTGTAGATGTACTCAACGGACGAATTTAAAAGTCATTCCGTTAGGTATAGTCGTTTTTGTTTTTGTGGTACAGCGTCACAGGTAAGATTGTGGTCAATAGAGAAATAAAATATAAAAATAAATTTGCTATTATTTACTAACACTTACTTAGAACTATAATTGTCCATGACCACACTAATTGGCGGTGCTGTAGGTGTGACCTTCTCCATGTTGTGCTTAGTTGAATTTATTCTAAAATATATGACAGGTCACTGCTTTCCATTCGTCGCATGTATTACTTATCCATCACTTTTCATTCGATGGTTACCTGAAACAATAATGAAATATATGATAAGACATAAATAGATAGTGGTCAAAATTTTATATAACACGGTTATATAGCGTGTCGATAATATCTGTGAAGCAGAATCACGAGATTTAACCCATTCAAAAATTCAGACACGCATATGATACAATCGAGTATATACAAGCACAAAGGCACAATATTTATAAAAAATTGCTAGAAAATAAAAAATATTCTTTTGACTTTTTACTATTTTTTTTTGCATTTTGGATAATTGTAACACCTTATCAATTGAGAAACGATGTAAACTTCCCATCTACAAGACATGATAAAAACCTTTCAAATCATATTTGTATTAAATCCTGAAGTCCAAATAGACAGCCAGATATACAATTTCCTTTTAAATACCTCATTTGTAATTAGTGGCTATTATAGTAAAGGTAAATTATAAAATTCACTCGATAGACAATACTACAGATGTGCTAATATAGAAAATTTAGTTTATTGCTATCTAATGCTAATTTTCAACTGTGAATCAAAAGTGGAAATTAGTCTTTTTATATTTTCAATATATGATTTAGATTTATTTCTGTGATTGTAGTATCTAGTAATCAGTATAATATGAATTCAAAAGAAAACAGACTACAATGTATTTTATTGTAATATGGACGTCGACATCACGTGTTCAAACAAGGTTATTAAAACCGGTACAATATTATAGCAAGTCATAATTAGGTAAAGTAATATCTGAATATATACGACTGACGGCGGTTTTTTATATATCATAGGAGGCAAACGAACAGGCGGGTCACTGGTTTTCCTCTTAACAATTTGGATCTTGTTCTTGAAAATAAATTATGGTAAGTTAATTTTATAAGTACTTATTTTTCTTGGCGGATTTCAAAAATATTAATATGGTATTCGATTATAAGATATAGACATACTATTGAGAAAAATTTATTTAAAACTAGCAAGTGTTCGCAGCTTTGCACGCGTTTTGTAGCAGTAATTATTATGAATTTATTTTATAAAAAATATGAGTATATTTTTTTATTCTTAAGAGTACTACTGCTGATAATTTCAATAGGTTATTATTACTTGTATAATAATTTATACTCCCCGAGTACAAAATTTTATTAAAATCAGTTGAAATTTAATAAAATTTCATTTTATTTCCAAAATTTATTACTACATATAAAGGTATTATTGATAATTTTTAGGGTCTAATAATTTTGGTTTCAAATGTACCTGTACCCACAGGGAATCTTTTTTATGCATATTTTATTGTTTTTCTTTTCTTTTTAAAAATATTTTTAGAAATTTCTATTAGTAATTGAGGACCGACATGAGCTTTCATTGTTAAACATTTCATAAATTTCATTCATGGTTTTTATGTGTTACATCGAATTTACAGATAGATCTATCGATTTTTTATACTAAACTAGCGGACCCGACAGACGCTGTCCAGCCCTGATAATAAAAAAAACCTATATAAATTATATACCTAAACCTTCCTCGTGAATTACTCTTATCTACTGTGGTATCTATGGTGGCAATCGCATGAAAATCTTCTGTAGTTTATGGTGAACAGACAGACAGACAGACAGACAGACAGACAGACGTGGTAAAAGACTTTGTTTTATAATATGTAATGATATTCCTAATGTTATTTAAGCATTATTTTACAATGTTAATACCAAATATTTGCAAACACAGGTACACTTTTTATAATTGTTGAGTCTTATCTAAATTGTAATTAATAACTTGAGCCATGTTGGCGTAATGACTGAATACAATGTTTCACAAACTTATAGCTCCGTGTATTATTATTAAATGTATGAAACATCTGCGAATGTCATTTAAAAACATTTCCATAGAAGGAAATGATATTTTTTATAAATAAAAAATAAAACGCTGATAAAGAACAAGTCATTGTTAATACATTAATGTGTACTGTTTCTGATACTAACCATAACATACCAAAAGAGGATTTCCCAAAGTATGGGTCCCAAACCTACAAAGGTAGGTTTTGAAAAATAGGTTGTAACCAACGCCCCGACTTACTAAAGGGCTTCTATGGAATCGATGAGGATGAGAATAGAAGGCAAGCATAGGAATTTGAATTGAAATTGATGCTAAACCTTATAGCAACAAAAAATAGGAGAGGCCCTCAAAGTGGCCCATTCCGCCAAAGGAGGACAGGCGGGAGGAGGCGGCACTTTGCCCAACTCCTCCCACCACCGTACCGTAGCCGGACCTGAGGGGATAGGCCGGGGGGCCCATCTCCTCATTGCACAGGTCCGGCGGACGAGGGGGGTAAGCCGGTGTGTACCCGGTCTGTCCCTCTATAGGTAAGAGGCCAGCGGCCACCTTCCGGGGCGGCTCTACAAGGTTGATTAGCTTGAACGATCCCTTGCCGCCCCCACAAAACGGTCTGTCGGTACACCTTGGGGTTTTAGTCTGTGCGAGTCGGACATAACCCACCCTCTCCTCCGGGAGAGTGGCGTATCCATAAGGGATTACCCCACGTAAAAAAAAAAAAAGATAGGTCGCGAATTGCATGTATCAGGCAACAGCCCAAGCCGAGGTGTGTGATTTTTTTTTCATGAAAACTAAGATGTACAATGTTTCTTCTTCACCGTTACACGATAGTGTTACCAATTTAAATTAGTACATGCACGTGAATTCCGAAAAATGCCGGGACCCGGACCTGTAGGCACTGGGTTGATATTCCATCGGTTATACCACTCGACTACTATGACTTAACTAATACATATGGTGATCCTGAAATACGCTGATTAGCTGACTGTAACGAGTTTACAATCATGTATACGTTGGCAGTGACTCAGTAGCTAGCTATACACGCATAGATTTACCAAAAAAGATCTGTTTGATACGTATTCCTGGCAGATACATAGTAGTAATAGTTGCCCGCTTCCCGTGCTCAGCACCCATGAACTGGGTAGTTGGACATAGAAATTCTCATGACCTTGGCTTGTATTATAGCAACAGATATGGCTGCCAGAAGATACCTTAATTCGCGCGCTGATTTTATACAGTTCAAATGTAATAAACTGTCGTTAACATTGCTTCACGGAGCGAAACACGTGTAATCGATTGTGGTTATTGCAAGTTAATCTGCAACATATTTTAATTAATGATATTTTTCTTTATGTATATTTTACAGATACACACCAATAGTGTTAACCGACGTCAGGTTCAACCGTGAACCACGAACGCGTGTTTTAATTCTTTTATTTGTTTTCATTACTAATATGTCGCTCTTTCTATTACTTGTTTCAGATTTAAGTTTTACAGGTAACACCTCGCGCAAATAAAATGAAACGTTCTTTGTTGCAGTGAGACATGGTAGCGGCCAATCAATTCCAGGCGGAAGTGGAAAGTAACGTCTACTATAATATTTTGCTTATAATATCAAGTTTTATACACCCTTTAATGGTTTAATTTAATGGTTATTACAAATTATGGTTGAGATAGTATTGTGGTTAGAACTGAGATGCACTATCCAGCAAATCTTTCCGCGTGGGAGTTTCAGTTGCAAATACTTATCAGCTTACCGCCACTATGAGGAGTTTTACACGCGGCGTATGATTGTCGCAACCCACTCAGTTATATTTGTTCTGTTGTACAATCTTAACATGACTACTACTCAATTAGTTTACACTGAATTGAGTCGATTTTATGCAGTCTTGTAATTTTAATTTTAATTTGAATTCAGTAGCAAGTAGATTTTTATTATAAGTAGATCTGAGGACTTACTCTGTAATAAATTACTATGAAGGCCAAAGCGAGATTCATCGTTTTGCATGAGAGCTTCGTATAATCGCCTTTTTTGTTATCTAAAATAAGTCTCAGTAAAAAAGTCGCCCATGATACCTGTAGGACGTGCGATTTACAACGTAAATCTCATCGCAAAACCCTTAAGATCAAGTGGCGGACTCTTAATCGTTCATGTACCTCACTTTGAGAAACTCTGACACAAGAAATCATTATTTTATAATCGTTCCGCTCGTTACGTACAGCCTTGGAATACTGACAAAGTATAATATAACCTCTAGAATCTTTTTATAAGTACTGGCAACCTTTATAATTGTAATATAACTGTATAGTAGCGGCAAGCTATAATGGTCATTGTGACATATTACAATTGTGACGTGAAAAATCGTTTTTTTTTTTTATAAAATACTGCTTTGTTTTTCATTAAGCACTACGCGATTTTGCTGGAGGTGATAATCGTGCTAAACATCGATGCTATATGTATGATTATTTATATGATATAAATATATATTATATTTTTTTATATAAGTGCGGTATTGTTTAAAAATAAATACACTAAGAATTATAATCCAATAAGGATTCTGTATAACATCGCTGTTTTTTGTTAATAAAAATTTAAAAGGATTCGTTTGCGGGATCTAATTGGATACCTAGATATATCAGTAGTTATATAGATGGTACGTCCTTATACATATATTATATTTACAAATCTGTACTAAATTAATTCTGCCTACAATTATACGTTCTATACATTTTTGGGACTAACTGCACATCACTATTAATAATAAAGGATAGTAATTTGTTCCTACAACCGTAGTTATTAATTTATACGAAACTTAATAAGCAACTAAAGATCAAAACGGCCATCATAGCGTACCGCTATTATAATATTCTTCTTGACGTATAATATCAAGATAATTTGAGATGTCTATTTCTGATACGTGTTACATAAACAATATATTGTTATCATATCAGGGTGTATACAATCCGCAAATAAATGATATTTGTTCTTGAGTTAATTAATTAAAAGACTATATATTCAAGCCAGGCTCCAAATGAATTATTTTGTAATAAGTATCCCGTGTATTTCAACTTTGTTAATCGATTATAAAGTGATCGTATCTATAAGAAAGGGCCTGGTAAACATCGATATTCATTGTTGGTACAAGAGTAATCAATAAAAAACAAATATAAAACTATAATACTTTTGTTTAATTTATTGAAATTGTTACATTTGAATAGTAATCTCCAATTTCGAGCCTAGGAATTAAATTACGTTAGCTAACTAGTTTTATAACCTTTTTTTTTATTGTAGCAAGGCAAAATGACTGCACTGTGCCTGATGGTAAGCACAGTACAATCCAAAAACAGTGGTGACCACCGAGTGAAACACTATCCACCGCCGGTAGCCGCTGTCATGCCGGCCTGTGAAAAGCTGGATATGCACAGGCTGATCCCGAAACGCGACCCGCAGAAGCAAATCACTATGACGGGCTTTTTCGCCATATACATAGCCTAATAAGCTGCACTACTTAGTCGAAATCGTAGCATGGTGGTATGCCTTTTTCTAAATTTGTCTGGCTCGCTACCACTCTCAAGTTGAAATCTGTCGCCAAGCATCTGTTGGTATATTCCGGCAGCTGTACTCGAGGGCCAGCCCCCTCTAGGATGGTTTAGCGTGCTCATCATCTTACAGTACTTCATCATTTAACAATAGATGAGATTATAAAAAAATATTAAAATGTGGAAGCAATTAATATCGCAATACACTAAATATGCTCATAATATTAGGTCTTTACCTATGAAATTCCCGTTTTGTATGAAAAAATTTAAACGATTTTTTTTAATGTATTTTTTATTTGCATTAATCGAAGTAATCACCCATGCAATCAATGCATCTTTGCCAACGCAGTGGCAGTTTATTGATGCCCTTCTTAAAGAAATCAGCTGGACGGGAGGCAACAAATTCTTCAAAGGCATTTTGTACTGCCTCTCGGGTATTGAATTTTTTTCCCGCCAAGGAGTTATCCAAATTCTGGAAAAAGTAGTAGTCTGTAGGCGCAAGGTCTGGTGAGTAGGGCGGATGACGGAGAACTTCCAACCCCAGTTCTTGCAACTTGGAGAACGTCTGCTGTGCAGTATGAGGTCGTGCAGGAGACGACCGATTGACCAATGCTGGTTGGAGATGTGCCAGCTTCTCCATCATTCTGTTCAGTACTTCACAGTACACATCTGCAGTAATGCTCACTCCGTTTGGTAAAAAGCTGTGATGAATCATACCGGCGCTAGACCACCAAACGGTGACCATCACTTTTCTAGGGGTAAGTTTTTGTTTAGGGCATTGTTTAGGTGCTGAACCAGGATCCAACCAACTTGCTGAGCGCTTGCGGTTATCAAACAGAATCCATTTTTCATCGCAGGTAACAATGCGGTTCAAAATTCCTTCATTTGTGTGTCTGTTGAGCAGTGCAAGGCACGTCTCGACGCGTACTTCGCGCTGGCGATCATTGACCCATTTGTCAAGCTTTTTTACCTTGCCAATTTGACGCAAATGAACCAATATTGTTTTAACGCTAACGTCAAAAGCTGCTACTAATTTATCCGTAGATTGTGTATCATCAGCTTCCACAATCGCCTTTAATTCGTCATTGTCGACCAAAGTCTTCGGACGATCGCGATTTTTCAGGTCGAAATTCCAAGAACAGAAGCGAATAAACCAATAACAGGTGGTGCGTTGGTTTGTAGTGTTAGCTCCGTAAACGTCGTTGATGTTGCGTACTGCTCGTGCCGCGTTGCTGCCACGACGGTACTCATATTCCATAATTACTCGAATTTTTAACGTATCTATGATGACAAAAAAGATTGAAATGCAATGAAAATGTAACACTAATCAATAAACAATTTACTACATTTGGAAAAAGAATTCCAAGGAGAGGCGAAGGAGAGGTGGTCCTCTGGCGCTCTCACTGACCGAACGAAACGCAACAATGCATACTATTACTTCACGTGAGTGTTTCTGTGGGTCGGGTGATACTACCCCGGGCGAGCCGACCCATTTAAGCTGAAACCAGTAATAGCTTCAGCGTGGCTCTACCACCTATAATTATATTCATTGTGAAAACGCCTTCCTTGGGTTATGTACAAAACACGCGTGGTCTGGGGTATAAAATAAAAGTGCTTCAGGTGATTTCCACGGCAAACACTTTTTTTTTAATTGGTTCCTTTAGTTTTGAGGTTTGTACCTGATATTTTAATTGATTGAAATTAATTGAGATACCAAATGTTAATTACATATTAAATGCAACTAGTACTAACAACCGCTTGACTACCATTGAAGTACTTCAAGTACAATACAATAAAATTACAATTCACATTACAGTATTAACAATTTAACTGACCATATGATAAAATATACTGGAACTTGGAATGACAAAGTTGTCATGTGAATGTGAATTTGTTATGACTGTAAATAAAAAAAAAACGTTATTCTTCCTAAGATTATAAAAGCGAATATAAGTTTGTTTGCTATGCCTTCACACCTTACATATTCACCTGATCATTACTAAAGTTTGCATACGAGTTGTTGCAGTTGGTACAGAAAATGCCATAGGGTACCTATTCATTCGAGAAAAAAATGTACTATTTTTGAAAGATAGATCATATCTTCATTAACTTTAATCGCATTCGCTTTTATTAAATTTGTATGAATGGAATACAAGTTACGGAAGGAATCTAATAATTGGAACAGTATATTTTATTTCCCAAAAGAGAGAAAATTAGGACTGACCATAATACTCTTACATTAATTACCCTTAAGCGGCTATCATAATATTTTGCAAACGGTAAATATGTCACTCCAAAATGCTTCAATTATAAAAATCATTATATTCTTATAAATCAAAATGTAAAATATAACAATATCTTAAGAAATAAAAAGGTCGAAAATTACCTATTGCACAACAAAACGCATGTGGTAAAGGGAGAAATCGTATTATATACTGCTAAACGTATGTAAAAATTTGAAGAGTATAATTTGTTTTTGACTTTTCAAATTACGAATATAGTGTTATTAGATTTGTTTGATATTAAATATCAATAATATGCTAAGTAGTGAAAATCTGTCGTATAATATAAAGTATACGAGAAATGAGTCAATATTTGTTGAAAGAGCACAATTTACCTTCGCTTTCATTCGGGTTTAAAAGAAAGTCAGCATATTAAAAATAAAAAGGCACTTACAATAATAGAATACGATATTTTAAAAACATATGCTTTTAAAGAAATTGATTCCATATATTTAAAAGTTTCACACATTCGATTCCATGAGACGTACTGTGTAGTTACACTCATTATTAGATTATAATCTGTACTATTTACAGATGTAAACAGATGTCTCGTTCCGTTTTTACGCAACGCTTTATAACCTTGACATCGTATTTATTTAAATATATAATTAATAAGCCATTAAAATTTAAGTATTTAACTTTAAAATAATCCATCCATGTA